>CM050165.1:22478217-22720717 GCA_027410445.1 Discoglossus pictus | reverse complement strand
CCAGTGATAATTAACAAAATCTATATAAAAAAGGTATAATATGTATTTTCCCAATGCCCATCTATGTCTCCCAATGAGAGAAATGAATGCAACCCTACAGTAAATATTTTGTATAAATATCCCCTTTCTTTTTTGGAAATATTTTATTCAATTTTTATATAATACATTGACAAACATAATATTATACTAACATACATGCGACCCCATACAATATGCATTCATACATCTTATCACATTATTTGGGTTACCCACATACAAACACACATACAACCTTTAAGTGTGGAAGGATACCCCTTTTTTCACTGGAAACATTAGGTGTGGACCTCGGGGGGCTTTGGGCAAATTTTACTATTAAGCCCTATTTGTACTTTTTAGGACACAATGTGTATTTCCATTACCCAATTCCTTTAATTATATATTTTTCCCAAATTCTCCATTTATTCCTGGATCTGGTGGTTCTCCAATTCCCAATTTTTGTCCATTTTCCTCCAAAATATCCCCTTTCAATATGCCAGTATAGTTTCAAACTAATGTTAAAAAACTGTAAAAATACAAAGGCTACACAATAAACATATATATAATAGGGTTAATATAATGCAGCTATAAATATATTTACATGCAGTTTTTCCCGTCCAATTACAGATGGACACTATAAGGAGTGGTCTTCATTGGGGTCAAACACAATTTAAAGTAATATGACATTTTCCTTGTTTTTAATATTAAAATAAACGTTGCATCGAAACATCCTTTTTTTGAACATGTGCTTAAAAGCTATGTTTTTACTCACTCAAATCTTCCAAACAGTCCCTGAAAAGGTCTGCCCCATCAGCTCATGCATAAAATGTTTCTATTGGTACTAGCCACTTATTTCTCAACAAAACATTTTTGAAAATGAGACTTATTGTTTTTTTTAGTCTATTATTAAATCTAGGTTGCTATGTTTTATCTAATAGGTGGAGTAGGGTGCATGCAACTGGACTTTTCTTAATAAGTTCCTTGCACCAATATGTATGTAAAACATTTTGTCCATTTGTAGCAGCACATCTCATTAATATTACTATGATGAACATAGAAAAATGTGTGGCTACTATAATAAATAGTTTCTTAACAGGGTACTGTGATTCTATATGTTTTATCGAGGTCTACGTGCAGTTTTTGTGTGGCTTTAATTTCCAGCGAACTTAGGGGTGGAGCCAACCAGGTACATTTCATGTTTACTATCATTATCTGACGTCATAGAGCAGCCATATAGACTATAAATGTGTGATTCAGCCATTAGGAAGTAGTACTTGTGATAGAAGCTATTGGGATACTTACCAGAGAATACACAGACAACCAAAGGACTATTTCTCAGCTGGATTCTCCTTGAAGGTTCGTACATTTAGATCTATTGCTGTGTTAAAGTTGTTGTTTTTTATGAGGTTGGGCGAAGAGGCTCCGAGTCTGAACTTGTCAGATCGCTCGGTATAATTGTAGCTTTATCATCGGACGTATGTTTGAATTAACTCTAATGCTGCTTATTACTCTTTAGTATTTTCAACAAATAGAAGTAGGTATAGATGGTCATGGCTGAAGCTGGATGGTGGAGTACTGAGCAAAGTACTACTTTACAGAAAGGATAGTAGAATAAATATAGTTATATGCCTTCCAATGGCTTAAGTAAGGATTTTTAGGAAGATATAATGGGCTGATTAGTTTGTTCTTTCTGTTTTTTATATGTTTTTATGGTATGTACTTTATAATATTGTCTGAATCTGTCAATTAAGCATGGGTCAAGCAAAAAATTTGTATATTGTGTGAGTGATGCATGGGACGGACTGGTGCCCAATGCATTTGGAGGATCTGTCCATCAATTGGGATTGTTTTAAGACTGGATCCAGATCTCTTTGTACTGGACGTAGACCCACATGTGTTTGTACTGGACATAGATCCAGATGTCATTGTACTGGACATAGATCCAGATGTCATTGTACTGGACATAGACCTAGATGTCATTGCACGGACATAGATACAGATGTCTTTGTACTAGGAACAGATCCAGATGTCTTTGTATTGGACGTAGATCCAGATCTCTTTGTACTGGACATAGATCCAGATATCACTGTACTGGACATAGACCTAGATGTCCTTGTACTGGACATAGATCCAGATGTCATTGTACTAGACATAGACCTAGATGTCATTGTACTGGACATAGACCTAGATGCATTCATACTGCATATAGATACAGATGTCATTGCACTGGACATAGATCCAGATGTTTTTGTACTGGACATAGATCCCAATGTCTTTGAACTAGATATAGATCCAGATTTCCTCGTATTGGACGTAGATCCAGATGTTTTTGTACTATACTTAGATCCAGAAATGCTTTAATCAGTGGGACATGGAGTATTAAAATCTCAGATAACATGATGGTAGACACACAATTCCTTGGCTGTTGCATTTCATTCACTTAGACTACTGGGACCTAGAGGAATATACTGCATTATATAGTGTTATACAATTTTAAGAAACTCATGAAAGGTTGAGATTGGTCGCCATGTTTGTGCGTTACCTCTATATCTGTATTTCCTCTCCCAAGCTCCTCTGTGATGTTATAGCAGTATAAGTCTAAGTGAAGTTATAATGAGTGAGCTTTGTGAGCGTGCAATGCTCGTCACCTGTTACAAGGTAAGCAATGAAAACATCAGTCACGATGCTGTTAAATAAAATATATGTCCAGGTATTATTAGGAAAACTAATTACTATGCTATTAGTGGAGGTAAAATGAGTGAGGAAGAGGCTCTGTGGGATAACATAGGAATTATAAAATATCACTGTTAGGAGAACCTTCAATAATTATAGGCTATATTCACTAAGGTGAACACTTACCCCCAATATGGAAGCATGGGTGTAGGAGCCAAACAAAATCTGGGGGGAATATGTTAGTAGGAATAGTGACTTACTTGTTCTTGTCTATGTGAGCACCAGGCTAAGATGACACAGCAAAGGCCCAAGTTATTGCATAAATGAAAAGTACATAAATAAATAAATATAATTACAATTGGATGTTCTAAAACATTTTGAGTGGAATTGTTAGATTATTGAGATTGAATGTTATATTTTGAGAAAAAAAGCTGCCCACTCGTGATTTTCAGGCTCAATTATCTAATATTTCCACTCAAAATTGTTAAAAACAAATAATTGCAATTCTATTTATTTTTAAGTGTATTTTTCAGTTCTGCTATAACACGGACCTTTGCTGTGTCACTTTAATTTAAAAACAACCTCATTTGACTTGGAGAACGAGATCCCAGGTGATTGCACGTGTATATATGTTAATCTAAACTTGTCTATCTTGTCTTTGTCGGTCAGGTGAGGATCTGCTACACTCCTCTCCATGCCTTTGCCTCAGGACTTGTCTAATTACTGTACTCTTACAATTATCTACTTTGAAAATATTACTAGGCTTTCTAATACCAGATTTTGTAAATCTTGATTCAATGTGCCTTTGTCTCTCTTTGACGTGGGTGGGATAGCCATGCTCATTAATACAAGCGAGCTGTGCTGAGACCATTCCTATAATATGCTTTCTTTGGAGCTTATTCATACAAGTGGGTAGAGGCATTTGAACGTTGAGTAAGAGGTTCTGTGGAATAACACAGGCCAAATTTCATCTCATAAACTGGAAAGATCTATGAGAAATGAATTCAGATTCTTGAGAAGAGTTATTTAGGAACGTGGCCACCAGTGGCGGAGCTAGTGCATGGATGGCCCTGGTGCAAAATAAGTTTCCCCTCTTCCTTACAACTTCTTTTTACAAGACAAGTGTCAGTAAACAAGCCACAAGTATATGTAATATATGTAGATTGTTAGATCACCCCTAATGAATAAAGAGCCCCCTTTGCTCCAAGTAGCAGAGGACCCCTACCGTGTTGTGCGCACTGTTTTCTTGTTGCACCAACATTACCTCTGCTACGGGTTCCCACTCCATTTCATTTGGAAATTTGCAATAAACAGCCACAGAACAGATAATGTACTTAAGCCTTTACTAACAAGGTTGTGGATCAATAGAGTAACTTTTAGCAGACATGGCATTTAATCCAAAAATATATTTAAACATGCTTTGAATAGACAGACATAAAGTACAAATAAAAGATAATAATAAATAATAATAATAATAAAGTAAAAAAACAAGTTATGGTTAGACTAGATGGGTTAGCCAGTGCTCATCTTCTATAAAATATTTTTCTATGAATCCACATAGCTTAATTAACATAACTGTAATCACCCATATTAACCTACTGATTACGGTCATGTTGTGATAACTTACATATAAGCAAACTATTAATTACCTTGAAATATATTTATCTGTTGTTAATGGCAGTTTAAGCCCATAATGAGTCAGCTTAAGTGTTTACACATATCTGTCACTTTACCCAGTTATCTGCTTTATATATGTCTTGATACTGTACTCAGGCCCAGCAATCTGAATAAGACTTAAGATATTGAGCCTCACATAAGTTAGAAATACAGGAAAATGACAAATCGGCAAGATTATCTAGATTTTCTGTGGTTAACGTCAAGGTTAAGTCAAAATACAGAGATGCTATTATTATAAAATAGCAGTACTATATTATATATATATATATATATATATATATATATATATATATAAAACGCTAAAGTAAAAGTAGAATAGAAGTATTTTCATTATATATCTTTTCTTTATTGCCTTGTTTGCAAAATCAAATATTTATTTGTGGAACAAACAAGATTCTGGTAAAAAAAAAAAAAGAAAAAAAAAGAAAAACAATGTAAGACCAGCCGAAGGATAGAAAAGATTAAAAATAAAACCTTTTCCAATCCACGCATAGTTACTACAAGACAATCACAGGGCTCTCAGTTTTGACCCAAGGTGCAAAATGTTACATCCATGATGGCGCCTCTTGTACACTGGCACCTTGAATGACTGGCCTTGACTATACTCAATTCTTAATGAAATGAAATACAAATAAGGGATGTTGAAGATATGGCCAAGTTTATCGAATAGTGTCATATGGAGATATAATATTCAACTAGGTTCACAAAATAGTGTCAGGTGTCAAACGAAAGTGTCTTACTCAGCATCATATGCAAAAATAGGAGCAACGTGAGTTAAAATGTATAGTCATGATTACATCACGTGCCACGTGCCTTTTTTGTATAGTCTCATTCAAAATTGCAAAATCTATTTATATTACATGGTGTTAGGAGTTTTTGGTATTATACATATTTTTAAACCATCAGATTACTAATAGAATATGGGGTAAAGCCAACGCTTGCCAAATATGTGTCAAAGAGAGCCACTCAGAACAAGAGATGAAAGGAAAGGTGAGATCATGGGAGATATGTTATTGTGAATATGCTCATTTACCGGAGGCAGTCAGGTGTGGTGTTTATAAGACTAATGAAAGCAGGAAATCAGGGGAAAAATAAACTGTAGAGGAGGAAATAATTACCTTAAAAGAAAACATAACACAGTAAACTCATGGCAGGACCATGTGAGGACTAGATGTTGCCGAAACCAAATAAAAAACTACAGAATGACTTATTTTCTGTATTTTATGTCTAAAGAAGATCAAGGAGGATATATACCAGGTCAGAGAAATTCCCTGCCTTAACATTAGTACATTCAGCACATTAGATACATATTGGACCATGTGCCTCTAAAATATGGAGTAGGATTTTGGCAGTCGTTGCAGACCTCTCTAATATTAGTAAATTACATGTATAAATAGTCAAATAAAATGTACACTCTCAAGGGATGTCATCAATGTATCGCACAACTGCATTGTGCAACATATATAATATAATAATGTTAATGCACTTACAAATGATGCATTGAAGCAAAATCGCAGTGCTTGAAAATGCACATTATGCAATATTGATAACAATGCATCATGGGTTCTCCATATACTTACATGAATACATCATATTTCCTATGAGATTTGCTATCACTAATATCATTGGCTATATCTATATGTAAAGCTTTTCGTAGGTGTACCATAAACTTGTGATCGGTGTCTTGAAATATATACCTATGTATACAAAAGCACGAAGAGGGACTTATTCATTTACCTCTGTGGCAAATATTACAAAATTGAGTTATTGTTCTATTTAATTGCCACAATTGTTGAGTTCAGACCTTGCTGAATATTATATACAACGATTTCTTCAGCCAGTAGATTCAATTATAACCTCATATTTAATGCTTTTCAACCTAACAAATTGAAGAGTTGCAGTTTTAGTAGCTCTAGAGCAGACCTGGTTATTGTACGGCCCGCGGGCCACATCCGGCCCTTTGGCTGTCCCTGTCCGGCCCGCTACAGTGGCCTACAAATTTGTGTCCTAGACAAAAAAACAACAGAAAGGGGGCAATTTGTGAGCCACAGTGTTGTGACTAACTATGATGGATTGTCTGGATACTGCTCCTGGCACTAAAAAAATTAAATAAAAATATAAAATGATTATTGAGCAGAGTTAAGGTCAGCCTATGGTTCGGCCCTCACAACATTGTCATGTGGCCCCTTCGGGAAATTAATTGCTCACCCCTGCTCTAGACTAATAACGGACTTGTTCTTTAATGCTCCTTGTAGTGAACAGGTGTGTCTTTAATTATAGTGTATTTTATGTTCCAAAAATATAGTAGTTTATTTCAAACCACTAAAAGAGAATAAAATGGTAACACAGAGTAGATTAGAAACAGGTTAAGTGCTTTAGCAATTTCATATATAATTAATATAGAAATATTATGGTAGTCACGCCAGAGCGAAATGACAAGCTAGGCCTCACGTGAATGCATGAATAAATGGGAGGCACCTGACTTGGGCACGTGTAGACAGATGGCTGGATTAGAAGTGAGCTGGATTAGAAGAGCAATGACTAAGAGATGAACTATCTCTTTAACTGAAGTATTTGTCTGACTGTGTCTTACTAACTGAGCACTGAGTCAATTGATTGCTTATACATTCTTGTCCATAAAAGATAAAAACAAAATATCACTGCCTTAATGGAATATATTCTAAGATAGTTACATGAGAGCTTCCATTTGTGAATAAATGTTCCAAGACATCCCCTTGTCTGAACCTTGCTGCCAGGCATGATGGATCCCCCTATCTCCCTAGGTTGAACTCCATGAAAAGTGGCTTTCCAGGAAGTGTAGATGCAAGCCCCAAGTTACTTTTGAGTTTTCATACTAACTTCAATTATTAGATATAGTGTTTTAGTCAATTATTTAGCACATACATAATTATTTAGTCATTTTTTTATTCAAAACATCATAAAACTATTATGTTCACATTGTGTATCTTTTTCCGTATCCAGTAGTATGTACAAAAAGAAGTCACCAAAGATGATGTGCACCATGTCCTGTAAAAAACATGTTTATATGATAGAGTAATCCCCAGGCCCTAGATATAAAACAGTCAGGGATTATATAATGAGTAAATTCCTAGGCACATGGCTTTTGCAGATGGTAAAAATACAGTAGATTATCATATTATAGGTACATTCCCTAGTATTTAAGTTGTGTGTTAATATAAAACATATGGCAGGTGTCATCTGCTTACAAGGAACATGGAGTTATAAAGCTGGCCATGTAATACACTGTCATTTATAACATTATCAAAGCCTACATTAGATTTCTTTTATATAGATCTATGTATGTTATAAGCAATCTTAATTCCATGCTTAACTAGTTCATGGTGATTGATAATTAAATTAATTCTGTGTCAGCTTGTGAAAGTTCACAGATATATCCCTATAATCAACTATTTAGCCCCAAATATTGCAGAACAGATGAGGACTAATGCACCATTGCAGGTGATGGGTTTTATAATGGAAAGTGAGATGCAGACATTCTTATAATTTATTTTTTATTAAATTTTGGCAACTTCCAATATCTTCAAGGTCTACCAAAGACTACCAAAACTAAGTATACAACAGATTGAAATAATATTTGACAATAATATGCCTGTGCCCCAATGATGTATCTGTATGGGTACAAAAGCATTACCTCTTTGACTCCTATTGAATATACTCGTATATTTGAACATTTTTATGATTTTTAAGATTTATTTGTCTCTAGATGGATGTTTGAGATGATCATTAGAATTAAAAAATACATCTACATTACTTTAGATCACATATTAACAACTAATTCTTAACAGGAACCTACAATTGCCAAGGAGGTGTCTAGAAAAAGGTGTGTTGGAGTTGGTGCTTTCATCAAGGCCTCCATTTCCAAACCCATCATGCCTCGTCTATCGTTCATCACCGGTTCGAAGAAGCAAAAACAACTTTTACGTACTGGGACATTTAAAAAGCCCCGAAGGGTTCAAAGTCAGGACTACCAGACCTTACTGGATAAGTGTAAATGGAGTAAAAAACTGTTTGTGGATGATGCTTTCCCAGCTGAGCTAAGCTCCATTGGAACTGGAGATCTTTTACGGAAACTCCCATCATGTGTTGAATGGAAAAGACCACATGTAAGTAAATACATCTTTCTAAAGACTCAGATATGATAACTTACAATGGGTTGACCTACCTGAAATTGATGACTGATCTTATAGGAACATTGAATTATAGGAGCACTTTTTGAAAAACTCGATAATTGGGTAAAAAGTAATAAATTAAATCTCTTAATCCATTCTTTAATGCCCATTTTACATCTAATTAAAACAGAAATCTGAATCCTAACCTATAATTCAGATTTATCTCCAAATCTTGAAATCATAACCATAATTAAACACTTTCATAAATGACTGTCAAAACATAAAAAGTGTAGATATAAACAGTATAATTAGAATTTCAGATAAAACCCAAGGCAGATACCCTTTAATTCTAACACAACTGCAATGAAGTAAATGAAGCGCTTAGTCTTTAAGGGCCTATAAATTTTATTCTTCTTCCCTAAAGTTAGTTTTGTTTACTTAATTAAATGTTAATGCCGGTTTAAGTTTTAATCTTGAAAGCCCAACAGGGAATAGCACAGCGGTGACTGCTACACAATTTTTGATATTTACAGCTTTCATTTAGAGCCGTGTACTCTACTATACTTAATTAAGGAAGGAATATTAGTGTAATTACAAAAAGCCATCATTATTAAAGCTGTAAACTGTGTATATATCTATATAAAAACAAAGGAAACATTTGCATTAAATATTAACAGATATAATTTAAGACAAATGAACATAATAAATATGTATATGAAGCTTTAAATGAATGTGTTATTTTTACAGGAGCTGGTGAAGAATCCTCAGTTTTTTACTGATAATGCAAGCAGAATTGATTTGCATCAGGGACTTACAGGTACGAAAGGTTTTTTTTTTAATCATATTTTATTTCTATTGGATGTCAAAATAGGATAAAGCAAAGTTTAAATAATTACACTGACCAATAGAATGAAACAGTACATTCAAAAGGTCAACATTTGAGGAGCAAAGGGTAATAATGACTAATAAATAAAGGCAACTTCCTAGTCTGGTATATATATAGGTAAAAATAATCATATATCCATATTTGAGTTTGTTAAGGACTCAATAAGGGTAGAATTCACCCAAAGTTTTCAGTAAGGGCCATCTTGCACCCAGAGATTGCTCAACCAATATTGAAGTATTCATTCCGTTTTTAAATTGTGCCAGACAAAGAAGATTTAACAAAGTAATAATCATGATACACGACACAACTTTATTATATTAAGTAGGCTATTCAGATATTTCACAGACTTTACAGTAAATTACATTATATGTTTTTTTTAACAAAATGGAAACTGTTCATCTAGAAGAAAAACACCAGTTGGGTGGTTGTGATGTCACACAAGTTATGTTACTCATGAGATGTCTATATATATATATATATTAAATAACTAATTATCTGTTATAGAAAACTGCTGGTTCCTGGCTGCCCTGGCCTCGTTGACCCTCCACCAGGATATACTTGCAAATGTCGTGCCTCAAAACCAGAGCTTTGACAATAATTACGCTGGCATCTTCCACTTTCGAGTGAGTATTTTATTACATGCCAAGCCTCCTACCCCTAGACTCAATACATATCATCCAACAATAGCAGGGGCAAGCACTGTAAAGTTCATGCATACCCTGGATAGGCAAGTTAATCAGGATAATTAAGCCATATTGTTAGATAGAGGGGCCTATTGGTTCATTAAAACCTATGTTTCTATGTAAGTTGGTTGGTATATAAACAAAAAACAGCCATATACACTGGAATTAATGTAATCAATGTAGTTAAAAATGGATTTCAATTTACTTGACCCAACACCATCAAAGAGGTGTTGATTTATTTTATGTATAGTTTAGGTCTAATGTCCATTGTTGGTCAAGGTTGCATTTTAGGATGTCTGTCTTGTGTCCTAATTCAAGCTTTGTCCTCTTTCAGTTCTGGCGTTTTGGGGAGTGGGTCGACGTGGTAGTTGATGACCGACTGCCAGTGAATGTGGAGGGGAAGCTCCTCTTTGTGTCATCTACAAGGAAGAATTCCTTCTGGGGGGCCCTCCTTGAGAAAGCTTATGCTAAGTAAGTAATTTCTAAAAGCAATTTCTAATGAGTTCCTGTTAGAGGCTCATATACAGTGGTAGTGTCCATGGTAGCTGACATAATATGGTTGTTAAGACCAAGATGCAAATAATTTGTAAAGTAGACTATTCATCAATAAACCTAAGCTTCCAGGAAAGGGTGTAACTCACATAAATACATATAAATAAATGTGTATGTATGCATAGATGGATAGATATCTGACAGATAAATAGCTAGATAAATAAAAATGTTCTTGTAAATTAATATAATGCAAAATTAGTTAAAAGTATGTATTTTATTCTAAATTTGCTTTGTAAGCTAAAAGCCAGTAATAGATGGATACCAGTAACATTGTCTCTAATCTGCATGACAGTTTTATTTGCAGTCAAGTCTATTTCTAGATCTCCAAAAAACAAATTAGAGTGCAAGCTCTTTGGAGCAGATAATATGCATCAGTTATCTGCTGCCTAGCCAACTTTCTGATCCTTTTCTTTTGTGTCCAGCAGGGGGCAATGTTGTGACTGGGATCTCAGCTCTTGCTGTGTTTATACCAATCCCCATTGCCACTCCCTGCAATGAGTTTTAACACAGCAGGGAGATTAAGTCTGCCTGGCACCTCTTTATAGTTTCTTGGAGGTGCCAAGGGTTGGCGTAGGCTGTTATTAATCTCTGCATTCATTACAGCTTGGCCCCATTAACAGTAAAATTGGCACAGGGAGTTTGCAAATGCTTAAATAGCTGGAAAATAGCATGCAGACTAAAAATACTGAGACACTTTGATGAGAGAGGCAAAAAAATAATAATAATTGGAAAGCAATATAGTGTATAATGCACAGTGTATAAGATATCAATTATATTTTGCTATAACAAAATGTTATTAAAACCCAAAGTAATCTGTATGCATTTGCCATTTAAGTCTCCCTGGATATTTGGTCAATATATATATATATATTGTTAAAATTTACTCTCAAACCTGAACAAGCATGTTGTAAATGTGCGACATTCCCTCTTATATGTTTCTTTTACGTCTCACAGGCTCTGTGGCTCCTATGAAGATATGCAGATTGGCCAAGTTGCTGAAGCTCTGGTCGATTTCACTGGTGGAGTCAATATGACCATCAAACTGGCTGAGGCTCCTCCAGACCTGTGGCAAATCATGTTACGAGCAGCGTATAGTGGATCTCTGATGGGATGTCAGACACGATCAGGGGTAAGGGAGCTACCAAGAAAAATCTAATAAATAAAATGAGAAAAGTGTCTAAGTGTCTGCAACTTAGTGGATCCACCATTATTATCACAATCCTCATAGTATAAATGTATTCCATATTGGTATCCGTCATCAAACTTTTCACAAGCTCTTCTGAATAATTCCTTGTGCTTCTTTGCAATGATTTTAAGTATATCTTGCATTTAAAATATCAAACATATTAAAATATCAAAAACATATAAAAAATATTAAATATATTTAGTTGATTTTTTTATTTATTTTAAATACTGGATGTTCTATGTAAGTGATATTTTTTTTCTGATAGACTCTCTCCCTCTCCTATAGAGGTACTCAGACTGTATTTTCCCCAAAATGTGTGGAATGTTCTTTGTTAACATTGACAGTGCTGAGCTAAGCTTTTTTTTTTTTATTGAATAAACCAAGGCTTATCTCAGACAATATAAACTATTTCTCAATGGTAAAAAATGGTATTGCATGACCAAAATAAGTATTTTAATCAATTAACCTTACATTTTCTTGCATTATTTAGCCTGAACATGTTCTGGATAATGGGCTTGTGGCAGGACATGCATATACTGTGACTGGAATCCGAAAGGTAAGATACTGTACATTCACAAGCGCTTCATTTAATGCCTTATAAAACTATTAATGACAGTGATATCTTTGCTATATATCAGTCGTTAAACTCAGCCATCATTTTTTACCAGGTGACCTGCAAAACTGGAGAAGAACACTTAGTGAGACTGAGAAATCCATGGGGGAAGATTGAATGGAAAGGCCACTGGAGTGACAGGTAATGAAATACTCAGTACTTAAATTTATATAGGTAGCCATATTCTGGCCTTGTGTGGCATTATTTGATACTGCATGGGTATACTAAAATATTACACTAGGATCAAATGATTATTATCGCCAATACAATATGGTGCTTCGCACTTGTGTATATTTAACATTATGTATAATTTAACCACTTCAATTTGTTTTCTTTCATCAGTAGTCCAAAGTGGGATCAACTCAACCTTAAGGAGAGGCTCTTGCTGCGAAAAACCAGAGAAGATGGAGAATTTTGGTAATTAAAAACTAATATCGATATTTACCTAGACAGATTTACAAATTTATTCTCATATATATATTTAAATGAAGGTCATATCCTTGTATAATAAGTAGGTAAAAAATAATTATAGTGTTATAGTTATTGTGTCTCAATAGCTAACAAACTCAAAATACACACAGCATGACACTTTAGTGCGAAACTATAAAACATTATTTAAGTACAACTCCATAACTGACTGAATATTGATATTGGTTTTTGCCTTCTTTTTAATGGCTATTTTTCTATATCTATAGGATGTCCATTGAGGACTTTGAGGCACATTTTGTGGAGCTGGTCATTTGCAAGTTGACTCCAGATTTGATGAGCCATGAAAATGGCAAAGAGTGGACGCTGTCTATGCAGTGTGGCAAATGGATCGCCGGAAGCACAGCCGGTGGCAGGATGACATATATAGGTAAATATTGCATGCATTAATCACATTTTGCATTGTTTTGTACAGAAACAGAGAAAACTACAGTTGTAACTTGACCCTAAAAAAAAGTGACATTTAATGAGTTGATTAAACACTAAGCACAATCTAACCTTCTGTTTTATAGATACATACTGGAAAAATCCACAATATCGGCTAAAGATCCTGAAAGGAGACGATATGGAAAAGTTCACCAATTCATGCAATGTTCTGGTTTCACTTCTTCAAAAACAGAATAACAGACACAGGAACCAATCCCGTCCCATGTACATTGGACTGTCCATTTTTCAGGTGAGTTACATCTCTTTGGATAGCACAAACATCATTTGTAAGGGTTCCTATGCTAAAGAAATATACAGTAAACTACAAAGTCGCTATGTGCAAACAAAACATTGGTTTTATAATAGATACATATATAATTATATTCATCTAAAATCAGATAGTTAGTTTTTAGGTTAT
Source organism: Discoglossus pictus (assembly GCA_027410445.1). Taxonomy (NCBI): domain Eukaryota; kingdom Metazoa; phylum Chordata; class Amphibia; order Anura; family Alytidae; genus Discoglossus; species Discoglossus pictus. The sequence goes on along the minus strand of CM050165.1, from coordinate 22,706,951 downwards.
AATAGATTAAATGTTTCAGTGTCAACTGAAATACTCTTCATAAAGGACTTTCAGAGCATTTTAAGCTTTGAATATTTATTTACTGAGTCTTCCAAAGTCTCTAAAGCTCTGTATCTCACCTAAAAAGATTTTTTAGATGATGTTCTAATAGATAAAAGCGCTTACAATCAACATACTTTCTTCCAAAGACCAGTAGTCAGTAATGCTAAGCTACCTCAGCTAGTTGGAAACAGTTGGTACAGAATAAGAAACTTATTCAATTACATTAAGTAGAAATCAATGTATGCAATCTTCTAGAAGTGGAAGGTCAAGTCTAGTAGTCATCAAGATCTAATAACCTACCAGGTAGCTCTGGCTGAGTTATCATGAGTTAATGAAAGTGTTCGAGTCACTGATTTACCCAATTGCAATTACATAAAAATACGCCCATATTCTGGCCATTTTGGCCACATCTAATAAATATTATGGATCTAATGAAGATGTGGCCACTACTGTTACTGAAGCTACAACCACGTTGGACCCTCCATGCTCTTTACCTTCCTAATATATGGTTGAAATAGTCTGTGAAGTTCCTAGTGATAGTTTGTGAGTGTAGTGAGTTAGCACATTAGTTTTTCTCATCCAATATTATGATGGTGCAAGACATACACTGTTGATTTATAGTTCTATGATTTTGCTCTGTTATCACAAATATTCTAACTTATTTTTTTTTGTTTCAATTTCTAGGTGCCACTTGAGGTGAGTACCATTTTTTTCTTTATTCAATCTTTTACTGATTTGTCACAACTTGCAGCCTATGTCTTCTGGTACTCTCCAGACATGGCTCCTGTCTAATATCAATGCTCGGTATCTGAACAACACAGTATATTAAGCCTCAATATCGTATAAAACGTAGCTGTGTTAGCCAAGCACTTGCAGTAATGTCAAAATCAATGGCAGCGTGAATTTGTAATGCCAAGGAATTGACGCCCTTCAGCAAAAGTTATAAACAAAACATCCGTCTGCCCAGATAATGTTAGCATAAAGCAGCTCATTCTACAATCCATGTTGTAAAGCTTTGTCATAATTTAATAATAATAATTATTAGCCATAATTGCACGCTTGGCCTGGAGGAGAATGATGAGGGCAGCAGGGCTTGATGAATATCGCCGCGACTGCCAGGAAGAAATCACTGAATACTGGGAGGTCAAACACTGGTTTTATTGAACGAGAAGATTAATGCTGAGACTTGTAAAACCACGGCCAGCCTCAGACTGTGAAGGATTATAAATCTTAATATTGACTTAAAAGGCACCTGTGTATTCATTAATTTTACAAGCTAGAGACATAGATACTTATAGAGGGAAAAAGAAAAATATAAATCTGTGCTTTTATGGCTTTGTTACAACCCATTCCAGTGGGTGTGGAAAGTTATGAAATTGGATATTGTGAAGTTTATGGTATTTATTTGACAGCCTGGTATAGGGATACTGTTAGGAAACAAGCTCGGGCTTTTGAATAAAAGCTTTAAGTTTTGCTTTGCAACTGAACACAGGGATACTTTTCTCACAATACTATATATTGGGCTATATATCAATTCAAATTCAAATGTTAGGGTATTCTGCCAGAGCAGGTTTAGCTGTAGTCTTGCATTCAGTTATACAGTCTCCAGGAAACTTCATGTTGACCTCCAAGAAGAAAAGTGAATACAGATTAAGGAACTAATTTATTCTGTTCAACAAATATCTGTACCTAATAAACAAAGTATTTTCTTCTCTATACAGTACCAAGGAGTAAGAAGTCACTTACCCCAGAGGTTCTTTCTTGAAAATCGACCAGTAAACAACAAGTGTGTCTTCATCAACGAGCGAGAGGTGACTCAAGACTTCCACCTGTTGCCCGGGTCTTACGTTATTGTTCCGTCTACGGCTGAGCCTGGCCAAGAATGTGAATTTATCCTTAGAGTGTTCTCCAGGAAGCATCTGCTTGAGTAAGTATGGCTTTATGAAGTCTAGGTTAATTGTCTATTGCTGCTGCCACCATCTTTTCTTCTCATTGTACTATATTGTCGTGGTAGAAAGTGGAGAAACACTTCTTCTAAACAATATCCCGATATTTCTAGGTCAATATTTGTCTTAACCAGTAACTTCAACCTCCTGAGTTAATGCAATATATCAGTGTACTAAAACTTGCCCTCTTTAGTTGGGGTTTTCTTATCCCCTTTCATTCAAGTCAATTGATTTGCCAGTCACATTGAGATATCACAGTGCAGATAACCCATATGGCCCATAAGTACAATGGGCCCAATTCAATTGCCCAATTCATAAATTTATACACATTTAAAATCATATTGCTACATATTTGGCACATATTACTTATTGGTACTAAAGTCAATAGAATGCATATAAACGTTTATAAAAAAAATCAAACACCCAAAGCCAAATGTATGAGTTGCAAGTAGCTAATTGAATAAGGCTATATGTCTTTATGGATGTCACTGGTACCAGGCAATTTGTAATTGTCATAATTATTAGTTGATATGTGTTTTTTCAATGGTAATACTAAAACTACATTTATTATATTTTCAGGGAGCTAGGGGAGAACATCATCTTGTGCTGTAAGGTAAGAAACACATTTTTTTTTTTTATATTTCCTTTTTGAATATCAATATAAAATCATGACACAACACGTAGAGACAGTCATGGACAAAAAGACAAAGAGGTCCATTGATGTGGTCAAATGAAGAATTACTGTATGTGTGTGTCATAAAGCGCCATGATCTTTGAGTTTAACTTGATTATTGCTAATGAGAGCATAATTTGCATTAAATTATGGGTTCTTATGAATGATTCCTCTTATTACTATTTTTTGAAATGTTGATAAGCCTCTTGAAATTGGAGTGGTGCCAGGTGACGTGCAATACATGCATTTGATCTATCCTTATTGACTCACTTATCATAGCTAAAAAGGGAGGTTCCTGGCTACCATACATAATATTAATATCTATACATGTGTTTAATAAAAAATGCCCAGCAGATGCAAATTCTCTGTAGTTTACCGGTGCTTAATAATTAATATCCTATTACCTTGTGATGACTGAGATCTATTTATGGTCCCTTTAACAGTTAAGGAATATTATTTTTGCTTTTTTTGTCACAAACCAATTTTTCATATGTAAAACAGAAAATAGCAATATAGCACCAACAAGAGCATCATCTTTTGAGAAACTTGACATTTTTCTTTTTTTTACTTCACAACAGAAAATTGCTGACAGACATGGCGACAAGATCTGGGAAAGTGTCTTCACCAAATACTTTGAAAAAGTAAGTGAATAAATACCAATATTATATATGTATATTTATATGTTACAAAGTTATAAGTATTTTAAGTTTTAGTTAATGCAGACTATATATTCCTGATCTCTATAGATGTGTCACTGAAATATCCTCTACAAGTCAAATCTCACCTACTGTTCATAGTTATGTATCCTGATCTGTGACTCCTATCAGTTTCTTCCTTGTAAAATATTATATTAACATAAAACGTCCCATGAAATGTAGACTTTCATTAGTTAAACATACTGAGCCTCATTCAATTGAGGATTCAGGGCGATCCTGTAGCCCGTAAGTGAGGTCTCAACATATTTTGCTATTCAATTGGCATCTTTTTGCGGGCTCCAAACGGGTTACGAGTTACGGCATAGAAAAAATTAAACCCGTAACTTACAGCTCCAGAAGCCTTTGATCTTTCACTTTTGTAAGAGTTACGATGGCTAAAATCGCAAATTGCTATTCATTTGCTCAATTTCCCCAAGCCCGCAAATGTTTTCACACCCGTAAATGGCAAATGAAGGAGAAAATCCTACGAGTGCTAGAGAGGACCCGCAAGGGGGTTAAACACCTGTTCATAGCACTGTAAATGCAAATAAAAAATCACTACTGCACTGTAAATAACGGGGAAAGCAATGATAGACACTAGGATTAATTGCACAAGTCTCAAGCTCACAAATTGGCACTACATAACATTTATTTTTATGTTTAATTTAGGGGGTTAAATCGATCTCGGGTATCAATTAGTTAAAACATATCAGGCCACCCACATGGACTAGAACAGTATTGACATTTTCATAATTCTTTATTTTGCGTGTTTGCCAGTATGATCGCATATCGGACCCCCAAACCTAATTGATTGACACGTAACCTCCTTGTTTTACTGCCGTAATAATGACGGTCTTATTATCTATTGGCTGATTTGAAATGGGAGGTTGCGGGCTTGCTTAATTGATCATGTTCCTGCCCTGAACTGCTACGAACCAGTGAATGGTTTACGGTTTCGGCTTTGGGCCCGTAACTTGCGGGCTTGATCAATTGAATAGCATCGCAATCGGAGATGAATGGGAGCCGCAGATATACGGCCTAATGTGATCGAGTTGCGGGCTTGCAATTGAATGTGGCTCACTGTGTTCTTAGTGTTGCCCATCTGAAAACAGCTTCCCCATACAGTAGCATGTTAAATAGAGACATTTGGAACATGTTTTCATATATAGCGAAAGTTAAGTTACTAATTGCATTTATCCTTTTTTCTTATAGCACCCTGAAATCAATGTTTCCCAGTTGCAGATACTCTTAAATAAAGTGTCATGGACAAGTAAGTATCAGCTTTCTGAATCTATCAATGATCGATGCTATGGAGGACAATTATACTATGCTTTAAGACTATATGTTTATTAACTTTTACAAAAAATAGTAAAAAAAAATGTATATACAGGTACAAACACACTTCATCCCCAGACTAAAATGCCATTCAATCAATTCAGCAATAATTTAAAAAGGAAAACACTTTTTCCCACAAGATGGCGCAGAGCACAACTGCTTACTTCTGTGATCCTTCAATATTAAATAATAACTGTTAGTAGGAAAAACTATATATGTATTATGTTCATTTGTAACTCCTGTTCTGTGAAGTGAGACTGATAATGGGAACGATATTTATTGCCTCTCCCAGATATTAAGGCTTATTATTTTACAGTCACTATAATTATTTTTAAGCTCTTACAATTCAATAATTGCCAATTAGTTTCAGTATTGCTAAATGCTATTTTCATTGTACTGGCAGTTTTATGATCTGCACGGCTACTAATCATTGTATGGCCGCCGGGTTTACATTAGCAATAAATCCTTAAAAATTAATTTTCTGCTGCTGGTAATTGTTGTAATGCCGTATTTTTCACTGGTATTGATATTACTCTAGGTCAGTAAATATTCCAAGCTGAATAAATAGCTTTATGAAATATGATGGAGTTTATTAATAAGGGATAATATTTTTGATAATGTTAATAATACAAACAATATTACGTATAATACAATAATATAACATTATTTATTACAATATTAATGCATTACCTTACACCAGTATTATTGTTTATAGTATAAACTACATAATATTAATACTATATTTATCTGAATTGGTTTATGTTTCTTAATCTGTCTTATTTCCTTCCTAGGTGTGAAACAAGCTCCAGTAAAATTCAGTTTGGACGCGTGTAAAGTCATTATGGCGCAGTTAGATGTATCCTTTCTGTTCTGTCATTTGTGAACGTCTTGTGTCTCTAGGTCCTTCTAAAGCCGTTTAGGTTCTAGTCCATTGTTCTGGACCATTCACACGTCTGTATTACTGTATATATAGATTGATAGGCAGTGTGAGAGACATAGATAGATAGATAGATAGATAGATAGATACAGAGATAGATAGATAGATACAGAGATAGATAGATAGATAGATAGATAGATAGATAGATACAGAGATAGATAGATAGATAGATACAGAGATAGATAGATAGAGATAGATAGATAGATAGATAGATAGATACAGAGATAGATAGATATATAGATAGATATAGATAGATAGATAGATAGATAGATAGATACAGAGATAGGTAGATAGATGTAGAGCTAGATAGATAGATAGATAGATAGATAGATAGATAGATAGATAGATAGATACAGAGATAGATAGATAGATATAGATAGATAGACATAGCTAGATAGATACAGAGATAGATAGATAGATAGATAGATAGATAGATAGATAGATAGAGATAGATAGATAGATACAGAGATATATAGATAGATAGATAGATAGATAGATAGATAGATATAGAGATAGATAGATAGATAGATAGATAGATAGATAGATAGATAGATACAGAGATAGATAGATAGACGGATAGATAGATAGATAGATTTGGGCATAAAAGTGGAATATTAATTCAGAGAAACTATAATATATTCATAGAATAGTCTTCCAGTTGACATGGTTCTAGATAAAACATGGCACTGACAAATACTGATTTCTATCCAAAAATATTATTTAAAACGTTATATTAGGATGGAGAAGGACATACTCTGTATTTGATGGCAATTTCCATGTTTCTATAAATAATATATTTAAGCCTTAACTCAACTACAACAGATCAGCACTTCTGGAACATTAAACGTACAAGAATTCAGAGCTCTATGGAAGCGACTCATCGCTTATCAGGTGAGTGAATGTCATTGTCATAGTGTCTGCTTGAGAAAAAATACCAAGGGGAAGAGTAGTTATTACGCAGGTAGCGCTATATTAATTTTTATTATCTTGGCGTAATGGTACTCGATGACCAATGATGCCAGCTGGCGCTAATTTAATTTAATTGAGAGCAAAACTGTTTCTTACTTAATCAGGACTTTTAGTGATGTGAAAGCATCTGGATGTTCGAACAAGGGCAAAAAATAATATAACGTTTATAAGTAGTAATTATAGTGATAAGATATTGAAGCATGCCTGACATATGATTAATGCTTATTCTAGAGAATTTATAAAGCCAAACTTTTTATATAGAGAAATAAGGCAGATCCAGTGGGCATTTTTGGTTCTTATTTGCCATCAAATCAATGTTTATATGTAACCTGCCCCGTTGTTTATTTAAATATAATAATGATATATCTTGTGAGGTTCTGGCAGTTAGTATAGAAAAATTAGAAATTTGACCTGGAAAGCTATTTATTTTATATTGAACAAAAATATGGTCCACTGTGTTTGTTTTGTTCATGTAAAAATGGACAGAGAAATATTGGTGAACTATTATCATTTGCCAGTTCCATGTATTGCTACCATCAAAATAAAATCTAAGATATGTATATTTTGTCATGAAAATCATGATTTAGCTATTACAATCTGATTTGATTCTCTCACTTCTTGTGTCATTTTATAACAACCATATGAATGATGGATAGATCTTATTTTTGACCTTCTACAATATACTAGTATAAGGAAGGTCAATTCCCTCTCGCACAGTCTAATCTTCTTTTTCTATAACATTATATTTGCTCGGACACAAATTGAGATTTATGTGAATCAGTTTCTGCATGAACTGAACCGTTGCTATTTTTATAAGTTGAACAAAAAAATGTAACCTTGTTATCTCATTGTTTCTATAGGAGATTTTCCAGCGCAAAGACATTGATAGATCAGGATATCTGAAATTGAATGACCTGCAGACTGCCATACAAGAAAAAGGTAATTTTAGGATAAATGCTACATTTCACCTTGATATAAAGGAAATTAAACCAAAAGGTGATATATTGTAACAGTAAGAGCTTCCGCTATATTATAAATGGAACACGTAAGACCATTAGCCCATGCATGTGCAATTGATTGCAATAGATTATTAATGGAATATACACAGAGTGTGCTCAGGTGAATGTAACAACTGATCTATATACTCCCTGCTGGATACCATCAATATACCCTGTCATGGCATCAAGGCTGGCGTTAAATCAACTATATTATCGATTTAGTGGTGCCAAGGCAAGGGCAAGTGTTCAATCAATCAGCCATGTGCCTTGTACAGATAAGATCTATACTGGAAAGTTGGACATGTGTGCTAAATAGAGATATCCTCTAAATCTCACTGTTACTTGATCGTTATTTATTTTTACTCCTCAAGGAATTACATTAAGTAATCAATTCTACAACCTCATGGCTCTGCGATATGGCAACTCAGCCCTGAAATTCAACTTTGAGAATTTTGTCTGCCTCATGCTGAGGATTGAAATCAATGGAGGTAAGTTACCATCACATGCCCATGAGATGCACTTATTGAATCCATACTAGAAATCATGTATTGTAATTATACAGATAGTCCTCCAACTCTTACCAATTAGTACAAAAGGTTTCACAGTCACTAGAGAAATAATTATACATGAACGATAAATATATGTAATAGTCGAAGAAACACCTTCAGTATATAGAGCACAATAAAAAAAAAACTAATGTTCATGGGACTAGAAATATATACTTATACATGTTGGTGTATATGAGCTAAACTATACTCCGCAGCTCTGTCTACAAATACCTATAGAGGGCTAAGGAGGCTCTTGGGGGCAGTGCTCTGCTCCCATGTGTTTGCAGCACTGCATTGATACTAATGCTTGCTGTGCTCCTTCTCCCTATATTAGTTACTGATAGGCTGCGCCGCACAATGTCTCTGCCTCCTGCTCCATCATCATTGCGTCCTGCCTCTTGCCATCATGTCTCTTCTCGTCCCTTCCCCATGTTGTGCCATCGTCACCGCCGTCCAGCGGGACAGGTAGGACATGGGGAAGGGAAAAATCTAACTGTTATAAAAATTTGATAATCAAAAGTAGTATAAAAATCAAAGAAACAAGAAGAGATAAAGTAAGGAAGATTAAATGATAGGTAAAATTGTGAGAAATTTGGAGACTGCTTAGTGACCCTTAGTGGTAAACCTTGTATTAAAGAGCATAGCTTGATCTTTGTGAACTGCAGAGAACAAAAATACTAATAAAGGTTTTACATAGTGGTTCTTGTGTGAAGGAAACTTCTTGGCTTCATTTAATGTGCTGGCTAGCCAAAAGAACCATATCTGTTTTAAGCCACCTTTGACTACAAATCTTAGAATGCAAATTCCTTGCTTAAATGGACCATACAGTGTGTTGAAGAATCCAATAGTGTCCAATTGTATAGGGTTATAAACTGGATTTGACAGAGGTCTATGAATATTATTAGTGGTAATTGTTAATGACTTCTGGTTCTTTTATATAGAGGAAAGGAAGTGCAAGAGCAAGAGATAATGCTATTAAATTGGTATCTGGACAATATGGAGTTCAAATATGAGCAGGAGTGGTAGATATATATAATACTCCCTGTACAGAAGTGGTATAGATGTAAGGAAATAATGATTTACTTAGATGACATACAACTGTTTTAGAAACAAAATGTGGCATCAGAAGAAGTCTGAGGTTTTAAGAAGATTACAAGGAGGTTAGTTAGATCAGATAAGTGGCTCCTGGTACTCAGAAAAATATATAATCAAAGCTGAGATATCTGTTTATTTCTTTACTGATCGCTAAATGCACTTTGTTTTCTTTGCAGAGGTTTTTCACAACTTAAGCACAGACGGAAAAGGAATCTATCTTCAGGAATCTGAGGTTTGTTTGACTCTTCTTATTGATGATGAATCATATTATCGACAATGATACTGTCATGATGTTATTTTATCTACAAAGTTATATCAGCCTAGTTTGCAGAACAGAAAACCAAAAGACAACATTGTTCTTTTTGTAAAATCTGAATTATTTGGTTTAGACCTTTAATATTCCCGCATATTGTAAAACGCACAGGCATCTTTCACATTAAGTGCTATTATTTTGTAGCCTAGTGAGATCTGTCTAAAACAATCATTCTAAAAATCTTCTGTTTTCTCAGCCAAGTTAACACCTTTTTTTGTTATTTTTGCAGTGGATGCTGCTGACTTTGTACTCATAAGGAACATAAACCATAAAACCTGCAACCTACGTTTCATCTCCTGACATCAATAAGAGCGATTATATCAAAGTGGACAATTTATTTATTTTTAAGGAAATCTATGAAGGAGTGCTATTTTACTTTTTTTCTGCACACATCAAGCACAGGAGAAAAATGTGAATTTAACTTGAATATGGCATTTCCAAAGACATTTCTGCAGTATTGTTTTTATATAAGTTGATAGCATTATACATTTTTGATGCAAATATTTTTTGCTGGATTTTTTTATATTTATATTTAATATTTATTTTTTGAAACAAATTCTTCCAAGCAGCACTACAGCATTAAATAGGTAAGATGATTTATTTATTGAAAACATTTTATGATTTAATAGTTTAAGCAATTGCTGAAGCGTGTACAACTTTTAAACAAATAAAGAGTCAATTACATATATGAATAAAACATTTTATAATAACCTTTGATATACAAGCTAAACCAAGATAACATACACAGTCTGAAAATAATGTGTATACAACAGAACATATTTAGAAAAAATACAAGATGAACATTTGTATTATTAGGAGATTAAATGTTCTCACTCCTTAGTGGGTAATTATATATAATTCTTGTAATGTCATTCCACCTAATGAGTTAATAATTAAAATGAAACAGTTACACAGAATTAATATACATTATTAATTTTAAAATAATCAATTTTCTCACATATATGTAGTGAAATAGAGAACACTATTCTGAAATTGATATTGATATATCAATAGATATAGTCATTCAGTCATAAAAATGAACTTGATTGGAATCATTAATCAGCCTATGTTTGATTATCTGAAATGTCTTTTTATATAAATAAATATATTTTAAAAGTGATATTTGCATAATAAAGCAAACAAGATACATTTATTGGTAACTAAACTTGCTACAGAAGGAAATAGGATCCAAATACATACTTCTCAGCCAATCACAGATTGCATCCCGGGATGCTTTTTCTCCATTATCATATAAAATTGCCTGAAAAGTGTATTTGATTGTGAAGGGAAATTGATAGGAAGAGAAGGCAACATTTGTGTCATATCATATTATATTGTTGTTTATTTTAATGAACTGGTTCCTTTATTTTATTTTGCTGGTTCCAGTAAGAAAAAATATATTACAGAGGCAATTTAATCTCCAGCAAATTCAATATGCAGGGGAACTAAACCTGGCTTTTCTAATCGCCAGTTCTTTGATAACTAAGGAATACACAATTTTTCTTCTTTTTGAAGCAGACGTGGCCAGAATAATAAATCAGTGTTTAATACAGTCAGTTGAATGCCTAAACCCATCAGAGCTTAATTTGGCATATCCAGCCGCACTTACAGACCGGGCCCCCTGTGTTACTCAGGTCTGATGTTGTCTCTCTGCTGAACCAAGCAAAACTGACTTGTTTTTACTCTAAATGCTTAATCTTTTTTTTTTTTTTTCTTGCAGAAAACAACTCCGTGGTTATAAGCGTGGAACAAATGCTCACATTATCCAAAGTCATTTAACAACTGGGTGCGCTCGCTGTGACACGTAGAGGACTTTAGGACGACATTGGCTGCGTTCTGCACATTTTGGCTGTTGCGGCTCTATAAACCTCAATATATGAATGTAATTTCTGGAAGCAAATAATAAGCACTGTGAAGATGTCGCTCGTTTGTTGCACTATTGCTCTTATTATAATGTTTACTGTGATATATATAGTATTTTCATTGTATTTATTTACTGCTATTTATGTTTCAAAATGTTTTTGATTGTAAATTTGTATATATATTATTTATATATGAAGTAAAATAATGTTAAAGAATAATATATTTATACAATTATATATATATAAGTGTTATTTGTTTATGCATAAATGTTTTGCACTTTTCTTATATTATTAAATACTATTTATTTATATCTTCTTTGTGCATCTCTTGTGAAAATTACATTAGAAATATTTAAAGTATAAAAACTTTTGAACTCTAGGAGCCTCATTCAATTGAGTAAATGTAAGTTACTGGAGCCCGTAAGCTAATTAGTTATTCAATTGGCGTCTTTTTGCGAGCTGCAAACGGTCTACGGGCTGAAAATCCCTGTGGTTGTTACAACCGTAACTTACAACCCATCTAAGCCTTTGATCTCTCAAGTCTGCAAGAGTTATGATCTCTAAAATTGCAAATTCGCTATTCAATTGCTACAATTTCGCAAGCCCGCAAATGTTTTCACACCCGTCAACGGGAAATGTAGAAGAAAATCCTACGGGTACCAGATAGGACCCGCAAAGGGGTTAAACACCTGATTGTAGCACTGTAAATGCAAATAAAAAATCAATAGTGCCCCTATAAATGACGGGGAAATCGATGCCATTAGACATTATAAGACATTATAATTAATTGCGCAACAGTCTCAAGCTCACAAATCGGCAATACAAATTTAATTTTTGTATGTTTTATTACAGGTTATATCGATCTCGGGAATCATTGAGTTAATACACATCAGGCCACCCACATGGACTAGAACAGTATTGGCATTCATTTTTAATATTTGGTATTTTGCCAGTTTGCGAGTCTGATTGCATATTATACCTCTAAACGCTAATTGATTGACATTTAACCTCCATCTTTTGATGGCATAATGATGACGGTCTCAATTTTTATCGGCTGAATCTAAATTGTGGTCATGCAACACTGTGGCTACGAATACGGTCTTTAAATAAACTGGGTTTATGGCTCACTTATTCTGCATACTTTTAAAGCAATACAAATTTCTGCTGAATTACTGGAGCTCAAACACACAAATCATCATGTACCATAAGATACAGTACTTTAAAGGGTCACCAAAGTTGCCAGAGCTCTGCCTCATCAGATAGAGTGGAAAAGATTGTGGCAAAAGTGTTTTTCTTTTTTTAATTGTTGCAAAATCATTTGAGTTAGAAGCTTTTGTCTTTAATGATTCTATCCTCCTCTTAGTTGACAGAATACATTTAATAAGCTACACTAGCACTAGTTAGAAGTCATAATTAAGCTTTGTGGATTATGAGTGCATCTGATAGAGGAGAGTCAGTAGTGTCACGCATTTAGGAATATCGTTTTCCGATGACCTGAAGCTTTTGATAAAGATTAATTATAGTAAACTACTGGCCGAAATAAAAGCAGCGATGAAGAAATGGAGACCAAACAATCTATCATGGTCAGGCAGAATAGCCGCTGTTAAAATGTATGTCCTGCCCCAAATAAAGTATTTAATGCACTCCATCCCAATAGAAGTCCCTGGCTACTTAATTAGATAACTTCAGTTGGCAATTGAAACATATATATATATGGGTAAAAAAGCAAGGATTAAAAGGGATGTAATGTCTAGGCATTTTAGGAGAGGTGGGTTAGCTCTGCCTGACCTACAGAGTTACCACAAAGCCACCATGCTTGCATATATGGTCAAGTGGTACTTAGGATACAGCTAGATGGTATCAACTAGAAGAAGCGTCCTTGTTGAAAGGAGAGATCAAGGAACATTTGTGGCAAGAACCAGAATCAAAGGAGACTAAGATATCTCAGCAAAGGAGTGAACTTCTGGGGTAGACTAAACAATAAATGGTCTTTCTCCCCCAACCCCAGTCCCTTATTGTCTTTACAAATGTTTACAGAGAGACATCATATCTTATATAAGGACAACTGGGATAAATGGGGAATTATAACACTTAATGACCTACTTAAGAATAATACACTTTACTCATTTGAGCAATTGGGCTTGAAATATGGGCTACTTTCTTATAAATGGCTAGAATACAATATGGTAAAACAAGCCATGATTAGATCTAAATTTATTCAATTAGTAAATTAAGAGCTTACTCACTTTGAGTGGACATGTAATGTCCAAATGTTTTAACTCTTTAAGACTGAAGATGGAGCAGGGTAAAACATTTCAGCTGAAAGAGTGGGAAAAAGAAACCAACTCCAGGCTTTTCGGACTACCGAAAAATATGTTAAATTTGCATCATACAGGTAGTTTTACTTCAAGGCATTCTAAAGATGGCATTATGTACCCACCAAGATAGCCAGGATAACTCATAATAGCGATGGGAATAAATTCTGTAGAGAATGCGGTAGGGTTGGCACTTTTAGACACATTTGGTGGGACTGTCATAAACTACAACACTTCTGGAAGGACGGATGTGATCATCTATCTATTATTTTGAACAAACACATTAAACTCTCTATAGAAATGTCTTTATTTCAAATCTGGTGGAAAAAGCTTTTCTTATCCAGGTGTTTATGACAGCTAAAAAGTTGTTATCAATCAACTGGAAAGAAGCTTCTGTTCCATCATGGAGTTTTCCGCTTGAAGAAGTAAATAGAAATCAAATTCTTGAAAGAGACTAAATCGAAAGTCTACATCTCTCCCTCATAGACAAGGCTAATAGGGTAATCTGGGACAGACTTAGGTACAATGTCATCTTTCACCTCACTGCTCTTTTGTTTCTTTCTTTTGTTGGTTGTGCTACTATGAGCCACATTAAATTCCATTACATTCGATTACATTGAAATGTTGCCGATTTACGGAGCTAATAAATGAGAGCAGGGCGCGAACTATGGGCTCAAGACTCAAACCAGTAAACCATTTTTCGCACGTTGGATGTGTGGCCGTGAACATGATCAATTAGTCAAACGCGTAGTTACGGGTTTCGATGGAGCCAAAGGCAACAGAGGTCACCAGAATTACATCACTTAAAAATGGAGGTTGGATTTCAACGTCTTACGGATTTCAATTCCAAGTTACGATCGGACACACATTCCAGAAATGATGCAATATTAATAAATCAGTAAATATGATATTCTATTACATGCAAGTTCCATTATATGTATTAACAAATTGATTGCCGCGATCGATATAACACGGAAATTAAACAAGAAATAAATAATTTTATATTGCAGATTTATGAGCTTGAGAATGTTGTGCTATTAATTAAAGACCTAACATCATTTTCCCTTTTATTATAAATACAGTAGTGTGTGTATATGTGCTTTTACAGTGCTATGGATTGGACTTTTAGCCCCTTGCCGGTCCACTCTAGCACCCATAGGCTTTTTGGCTCCATTTGCGGGTTACAGGCTTGAATGCCAGTGATTTTGTTGCAATTTAATAGCGCGATTGAAACGTAACAGATACGGGCTTGAAAGAACAAAGGATTTTGTGGCCTCGCAAGTCGAATTCTCACATCCCGTAGGGTTTTCTCGCCCCTACCCCGCAAGCTGTCGGCGGGTTGCTTTATGAGGCCAATTTAATAGTCTTGCGGGCTACATTACGAGCTATAGGTTTACACGTTAGGGGAATTTAATGTTGCTCTATGACTGGTGATAATAGCAGTATATGTACTGTATACATTTTGTATATAACTTGTTTTTTAGAAAAAACAAACATTGTTTGCCCCGAAAATTACCAAAATAAACCTTAACACTCACCCTTCTGTCTGCTAAATATCTTGAGTTTACAAGCAGTTGATTTTGTGAGTTAACAGCCCTCTAAATCCCTGCTAAAATTAGCATAACATTCATAATTTGTTTTGGCCAATCACAGGCAGCTAATACATTGTATCAATCTGTAAATCCAGGTTGTGCATCAAAGAATCATGGGGTCGAAGGTTAGTAAAGAGTTAAAATCCATACCCAAATTCAGATTTTCTATTGGTAGGTACACTGTACCTCTGGGGGTGTGGAAAGCAAAGTTTATTTTTAAATAAAGTAAATCTTTATACGTATAGAATCACTCCATGTAATGTGTTTTTTCTGGTCTAAGCAACTGGTGTTAGATTAGAAAAAGGGAAAAACAGGAAAAATTGGATATGCCTAGTCTTACATCCCCTATCATAGTTAAATTATTCTTTTGCAGCCAATGCTGTCATGTAGAGATCAAGGGCCATATTCAATTAGAAGCCCGCAACTCGATCGCAGACAGCCATATGTCTGCGTGTGTGTTGCAGGCTATTCAATTGCTCAAGCCCGCAAGTTACGGGCCCAAATCCCAAACCGTAAACCATGCACTGGTTCGGAGCAGTTCAGTGCGGGAACATGATCAATTCAGCAAGCCCGTAACTGTCCATTTCGAATCAGCCAATAGAAGATGAGACTGTCATTATTACGGCAGTAAAACATGGAATTTTACGTGTTAATCAATTAGGTTCGGGGGTCCGATATGCGATCAGACTCGCAAACCTGCAATATAAAAAAATTGGAAAATGGATGCCAATACTGTTCTAGTCCATATGGGTGGCCTGATATGTATTAACTCATTGATATCCAAGATCGATTTTACCCCGAAATGAAACATAAAAATATCATTTATTTCCTGCCGATTTGCGGGCTTGAGACTGTTGTGCAATTAATGCTAATGTCTGTCATCACATTCCCGTGATTTATAGTGCAGTAGTGATCTTTTATTTGCATTTACAGTTTCTACGAATAGGTGTTTATATCCCTTGCGGGTCCTCTCCATCACTCATAGGATTTTCTCCTTCATTTGCCATTTACGGGTGTGAAAATATTTGCGGGCTTGGGGAATTGGAGCAATTGAATAGCGATTTTAGGATTGCGAAAGTGAAAGATTGAAGGCTTCTGGAAGCTGTAAGTTGCGAGGTTAACCATCGCCATTTTTTCAAGCCCGTAACTCGGAAGCCGTTTTGAGCCCGCAAAAAGATGCCAATTGAATAGCAAGGTAGCTTAAGACCTCACTTACGGGCCTCCGGATCTCCGGAAAGGTCAATTGAATGTGGGCCATAGTGTAGTGGTTAAAGAATTGAACTATAATATAGAGGATAAGAGTTCAAGATCCATCAACACACGCTTTCTTTTCCATTTTTTCATAATATTAATTATTTAGGTTATAGGATAAAACAGAAAATATATAAAACTGTACAAAGGGAGATAGATGAAGGTATTGTAATGATTTTAAACTAAACAACACATATTAAAGTAAAAATAGAAAGGGAACAGATGGGATTTGAAATCCCAATCAACAGTTATAAGACATTAAATAGATACTTTCACAGCTTCAACATCTTTCAGCATCACTGCAATTAAATATTGGCAGAGACGGTTTGGTATTTGTGAGTGATTGAGGTATTTGTGAAGACTGCTTGGAGGGAGGTGTGAGAGACTGCTTGGAGGGAAGTGTGAGAGACTGCTTGGAAGGAGGTGTGAGAGACTGCTTGGAGGGAGGTGTGAAAGACTGCTTGAAAGGAGGTGTGAGAGACTGCTTGGAGGGAGGTGTGAGAGACTGCTTGGAGGGAGGTGTGAAAGACTACTTGAAAGGAGGTGTGAGAGACTGCTTGGAGGGAGGTGTGAAAGACTGCTTGAAAGGAGGTGTGAGAGACTGCTTGGAGGGAGGTGTGAGAGACTGCTTGGAGGGAGGTGTGAGAGACTGCTTGGAGGGAGGTGTGAGAGACTGCTTGGAGGGAAGTGTGAGAGACTGCTTGGAAGGAGGTGTGAGAGACTGCTTGGAGGGAAGTGTGAGAGACTGCTTGGAGGGAGGTGTGAGAGACTGCTTGGAGGGAGGGAAGTGTGAGAGACTGCTTGGAGGGAGGTGTGAAAGACTGCTTGAAAGGAGGTGTGAGAGACTGCTTGGAGGGAGGTGTGAGAGACTGCTTGGAGGGAGGTGTGAGAGACTGCTTGGAGGGAAGTGTGAGAAACTGCTTGGAGGGAGATGTGAGAGACTGCTTGGAGGGAAGTGTGAGAGACTGCTTGGAGGGAGGTGTGAGAGACTGCTTGGAGGGAAGTGTGAGAGACTGCTTGGAAGGAGGTGTGAGAGACTGCTTGGAGGGAGGTGTGAGAAACTGCTTGGAGGGAGGTGTGAGAGACTGCTTGAAAGGAGGTGTGAGAGACTGCTTGGAGGGAGGTGTGAGAGACTGCTTGGAGGGAGGTGTGAGAAACTGCTTGGAGGGAGGTGTGAGAGACTGCTTGAAAGGAGGTGTGAGAGACTGCTTGGAGGGAGGTGTGAGAGACTGCTTGTAGGGAGGTAAGAGAGACTGCTTGGAGGGAAGTGTGAGAGACTGCTTGGAGGGAGGTGTGAGAGACTGCTTGGAGGGATGTGTGAGAGACTGCTTGGAGGGAGGTGTGAGAGACTGCTTGGAGGGAAGTGGGAGAGACTGCTTGGAGGGAGGTGTGAGAGACTCCTTGGAGGGAGGTGTGAGAGACTGCTTGGAGGGAAGTTTTAGAGACTGCTTGGAGGGAGGTGTGAGAGACTGCTTGGAGGGAAGTGTGAGAGACTGCTTGGATGGAGGTGTGAGAGACTGCTTGGAGGGAAGTGTGAGAGACTGCTTGGAGGGAGGTAAGAGAGACTGCTTGGAGGGAAGTAAGAGAGACTGCTTGGGGGGAGGGAAGTGTGACAGAGAGACTGCACAGAGAGAGATATTAGATAGTGACAATGTGGGGGAACATATGAGAGTGTACTTGTGGAGAGATATGAGAGATTACATGTGAAAAGTTGGGGAGATATGTTGTTTGTCCTATATTGTTTCTCACATCTGTCAGTTCCATGTATTCCATATATTAAGACGGATGTCACTATAGAGAGCACTATACACTTACTGTACAGTAACTGTATTTATATATAAGATAAAGTGTAATATGTCCAGTAAAAAATCTAATACTTTCAAAATTTCCCAGGATTTTTTTTAAAATGTTGGTTACTCTCCCCCGTCTGGATCTCTACCTTGTTGTGGTGAAGGTGGTCAGAGGTCATAGCAGAAGGAACTGGCAATCCACTCTAGTATATTTGCCAGGAAAACCTCACGGATAAGCACAATCAGAGATATAATGATTGTGCCTGGTGTGCTGTAGTCCATTAGGTCGTGGAGAGTTGGAGAAGACTGAATAACAACTACTATGAATACATAATTAACCAGATCCAGTGCGTAATGTAGCAAAAAAACGTTGCAGTCTTTGTGAGGCTTAGTAATTTACCACAGGTGCCATGCTGTCCTCTATTGCAACAATTGCCTTCATTTGAAAGGTTCAATCAAAATATTCTCTCTTGGATCACTACCTTGTGGCGGTGAAGGGGCTTCTAAACCCCAGTGAAGCTGTGAGCTATACCATGTAGGGTCACCCAAGATGGGCAAATCATAGCAGACAAATGGTGGTCCACTGGAGGAAGAACTGGCAACCCACTTCAGTATCTTTGCCAAGAAAACCTTATGGACAACTGGCCAGAGGCGCCATCAAGAAACTTGTGCCCCAGATCAATACTGAGCTCCCTTCCTGCAGCAGCCACCCTTGTGTTAGAATAGCTTCTAATAGCTTTGCTTGGTACTTGTTTAACTATAAAAATAGTCTTTTAAGAGAAACCAGCCTGATTTTATTATACACTTTTATGTGAAAAAATACTTTTCTTTGGTAAATTAGGTTTCTCATAATGTTTAATGTCCCCTTATCGCCACAGACTTTTAATATCCTTTTTTTAATTATAAACTTTTTAATTGATCTGCTCCTCATTTCAGGGCAGATTCAGATATTTTAAAGATGTTTTTCTGTACAAACTTTTTAGTTTGTGTGAAGCGTCTGGTCTGGGTCAGAGGTTGGAAGAAGGGTTTTTATGCAAAGTGCGCTTTTTGTGTCGTTCAGTCGTGTCTGACTTTCCGTGACCTCATGGACAGTAACACAACAGGCACATCTTTATGTCCATGGTCATGCTGATCCACTTGGTTTTCATGGCAGAGATACTGGAGTAGGTTGCCAGTTCCTTCTTCAGTGGACCACAGCTGCTGGTTTCCAATCGAAGTACTGACGTGTCTGACTCTCTGTGACCTCATGGACCGTAACACACCAGGCACATCTTTATGTCCATGGTCATGCTGATCCACTTGGTATTCATGGCAGAGATACTGGAATGAGTTGCCAGTTCCTTTTCAAGTGGGCTCCTGGTATTCCTAGGTGGTCTTCAATCCAAGTACTGACCAGGCCTAACCCTGCATGGCTTCAGAATGGTGTGATCTCTTGGTTCCCTCACCTCCAGAACTGAACCCAGGTTGCAGCAGTGAAAGCACTGAATCCTAACCTTATATAAATACATCCAGGGTCAGCAAAAAAGATTTGTCAAGGGAGCTTTTTGTGCCAAGAGGTTTTGTACTGACAAGAGGACATCCCTTGAGATTAGAAGTACAAATATTCCACCTTAAAGAAAGAAAAGGGTTCTACACAGTAAGGATGGTTAATCTGTGGAATTCTCTACCAAAGGAGGTGGTGACAGCGGGTACAATAGATAACTTAAAAAAGTGGCTGGA
The DNA here is from genome assembly GCA_027410445.1 of Discoglossus pictus. Taxonomy (NCBI): domain Eukaryota; kingdom Metazoa; phylum Chordata; class Amphibia; order Anura; family Alytidae; genus Discoglossus; species Discoglossus pictus. Next base: position 22,686,871 of record CM050165.1, on the reverse strand, counting down.
TATATTTTTTTATTAAAAAGGGCATTCAGGGTTATACTGGATAATTATAGAGGGAGTATTGATCCAGGGAGGAATCCGATTTCCAGTATCTGGGGCCAGGAAGGAATTACATTTTTCCCCCCTTTGAGACGATTGGCTAAGTTTCACTGGGATTTTCTTTCTGTTTGCTTCCTCTGGATCAATTAATTAACCATTAATCCCCATATTGCAGATCAGAAGAGATCTTAAAAGGTTGAATGCAACCACAGTTGCTCTATAACTATGTTCCACCTTTGCTGGACACACCCTTTCCCAGCCAAACAATTAACTCATTAGGTATGCACCTGTTTTAATTAGAGAGCTACTGTATATAAGGCTGCTTGCTAAGACAGGCCAGTGTAGACTCAGGCAGGTGCTGAAAGAAAAGCTATTATTTTTTGTTCTTAAGTGTTGTGTTTGTATAACTGACAAGGAACCTGCAGAGTCAACATATAGCAGTTTGAGAGGACTGTTAATAAAATTATATTGACTACTTTGTTAGTTTATTTTAATATTAAAAACAGAGTAGCTGCCATGTCCCTTTAAGCAGAGATATGGTAGGAGTGCCCTTGCAGCTCTTGTACACTCAGACCGATCGAAGCTTCACCCTGTCCTTGGACCTATGACTTTTTCCTCTTTTCCTTTCTTCCACAACGCTCCTATCATCCTTACTCACATCCCTTAATCTCTTTCCTACCTTCCTACCTTACTTTGTCCTCCTCTGGCTTCCCATAGCCTACAGAATAAAAGTTAAAATCATGACCCTCACCTATAAAGCCCTCAACAACGGTGCACCCCCTTATATATCTGTTCTCAACTTCAAATTCTCCTCCACCTGCCCTCTTCATTCTGCTAACGACCTTCTTCTATCCATCACTTTTGTCACCTCCTCCCTCCCTCAGGACTTTTCTTGGGCCAATTTAGACAATTCTATTTAGTTTTGTCTATACAAATTTACTTCAGTGCCCGTCAGTTTAATTGTGCATACCCGCTTAGTTAAATGTATTCCCATTAAGTCAAGTCAATACTAGTTTTGTTCAGTATACAGTATATCAGTAAGGTGCTCTTCAGTTTAGATAAGTACATGGCAGTTTACATTAGCCATTTAGTTCCATCTAGCTCAGTCCAAATCCATTTAATTTACTTTGTTTTTCTTTCAGTCCATACCAATGTTCTTAATTCCATCTCCATTCTCATTACTTCATATTAGTTTAGTTCAGTTCATGTGAACATCCTTCGGCGCTCATTGCGAGCCTCTTGGTTGTTTGTTTGCTATGAGCAGCGTTGTGTTTTTTTTTGTATGCCAATGAATAATTAATAAAATAAGAAATTAATATACTTTACCTATTGTGAAGTAATATATGCAGCATTGTGTTGAAGAGCTGGCAATCTGTTTTTATGTTGCTGCAGCATCAGTGCTGTGGATATGCTGTGTAAGCGTCATGAATGTGTGCAGTGTAATAGTGTAATAGCGTAATAGTGTGCATGCGCGAGGCAAATCTGTTAGGGTAGCTGTGTACTTCCGGATTGTATAAGTTAGTGTTGTAAAATAGCGCCTAATGTGTGGTACGCGGCTGTGGCTGATTTTGCGTCCTTGTTTTCGGATGTCGTCCGACTTTTTCGAATAATCCGTAGGTGTTTGGTGGTGTTTTGCGTGTTTATCGTGGTGTTTGGCGTGTTTAGGGTCCTTTAGCCTCATTTGCGTTTTGTTCGGCGGACATTTTTTCTCTCGCTTAGGTGATTTTCAGGTGTCTAAACTCTGTAATTTGGGCTTAAATGGAGGTGTAACTTCACTTGCAGAGGTCCTGGTTGCCTCTTCTTGCTGTGGGTAATGTTTGTATGTGTGTGTTGTGTGTATTTATTGTGTTTCTAATGTTTTTGGGGTTGCGTCCTTGTTTTCGGATCTTGTACGTCTTTTTCGGAAAATCCATAGGTGTTTGGTGGTGTTTTGCGTCTTTAGACTGTAGCCTCGTTTTCGGGTGTCTAAACTCTTTTATTTAGAGTTAAATTGAGGTGTAACTTCAGTTTTCGAGGTCCTGGTGCCCCCCTTGCTGTAGGTAAGCCTTTTATGTATTTGTTGTGTGTATTTATTGTGTTTATCATGTTTTCATGTGCGCGGGTTTCTGGCGCTAAGGTTGCATTTTTGCGAGGTCGTAATGTTATTTTTTGTAAGTCCTGCGTCTCAAATTTGTTTGTCGTAAGTCTGTAAATTTTGCGAGGTCCGCAGTTGCTGGCAAGGAGCGCCTTTGGCTTTGCGAGGGCCACAGGCTCGCTATGCGAGCCCGAAGCATTAGCAACAACCCGCATGCTACATAGTTACATAGTAATTAAGGTTGAAAAAAGACTTTCAGTCCATCAAGTTCAACCTGTTAAGATCTCCTCTGATCTGCAATATGCGGATTAGTTATTAATTAATTTCTTGATTAAATAATTATTAATAGTATAGTATTGGAGGATGAATAAAGAGTTAGTCCCTCGAGTTCAACCTTTTTAGATCTCTATTGATCTTTTTAATGTGCACTATTTATTATTAATTGTTAATTGATCCAGAGGAAGGCAAACAGAAAAAAAAACCATTGAAACTTTGCCAATTGTCTCATAAGGGGAAAAAAAAGCAAAATTCCTTCCTGACCCCAGAAACTGGCGATCAAATTTCTCCCTGGATCAATATTCCTTCGCTAGTTATCTAGGATAGCCTTGAATGCCCTCTTTATTCAAAAATATATCTAACCCCTTTTTGAAGTTGTCTGTCGAATTCGCTGTTACCACCTCCTTTGGTAGAGAATTCCACAGTTTAACCACCCTAACTGTGAAGAACCCTTTTCTTTGTTTAAGGTGAAATCTTTTTTCCTCTAACCTCAAAGGGTGTCCTCTTGTCAGTTGAAAATCTCTTGCTACAAAAAGTTCACTTGACAAAGCCTTATACTGACCCTGGATGTATTTAAATAAGGTAATCATATCCCCTCGTAGACGCCTTTTTTCTAGTGAAGATAAGTATAATTTGGTTAGTCTTTCTTCATAACTTAGCCCCTCCATTCCCCTTATTAGTTTTGTAGCCCTTCTCTGTACTTTTTCCAGCTCTAAAATGTCTTTTTTATGAAGTGGTGCCCAAAATTGTACTCCATATTCCAAATGAGGGCGTACTAGGGATTTGTATAGTGGCAGAATTATATTTGCTTCCCTTGCTTCTATACCCTTCCTAATACATGCTAATATTTTACTTGCCTTTGCAGCTGCTGCTTGGCTTTGAGAGCTTTTAGCTAGGTGGTTGTCTACAAGCAGTCCCAAATCCCTTTCAATATCTGATACACCAAGATTTGCTCCATTAAGATTATAGATTGCATGACTATTTTTCCTTCCCAAATGCATAACCTTGCATTTATTTGTATTAAATCTCATCTGCAATTTAGCCTCCCATTTCTCTAATTTATGCAAATCCCTTTGTAGGGAAAGTACATCATTATCTGATTTTATTACCTTGCACAACTTAGTGTCATCAGCAAAAATGGAGACACTACTTTCTATATCATTAATAAATATGTTAAAAAGGAGAGGACCTGATACTGAACCTTGAGGAACCCCACTTATCACATTAGACCAATCGGAGTATGTTCCATTCACAACAACCCTTTGCTTACTGTCTTTTAGCCAGCTCTCGATCCATGAGCAGATATTTACTGCAATTCCTGTATCCGTTAGTTTGCTCACTAGTCTTCCATGTGGCCCTGTATCAAATGCCTTTGAAAAATCCAAAAAGACTACATCCACTGAGTTGCCTTGATCCAGGTTCCTACTAACCTCTTCACAGAAACTAATTAGATTTGTTTGACATGACCTATCCCTCATAAATCCATGTTGATTCCTACTTATAATCCTGTTCAAATAGATATATTCTTGTATATTATCCCTTATTAACCCTTCTAAAAGCTTCCCCACTACAGAAGTGAGGCTCACTGGTCTATAATTCCCCGGATTTGCTCTTGCTCCCTTTATAAATATGTTAAATCTCTGCTTTTCTCCAGTCATCTGGTAGAGACCCTGTGTTGAGTGAATCTTGAAAAATTAAATAAAATGGTTTGGCTATTAAAGAACCCAGTTCCCTCAGTACCCTTGGATGTATTCCATCAGGACCCGGGGCTTTATTAACATTTATTTTTTCCAACCTCTTTTGGATTACTTCCTGTGTTATTATTTGGCAAAGGTAGTGTAGCCCCATTATGTTGCAGTGTCCCAACCACTGGTACCTCCCTTGTGTATACCGAAGAAAAGAACCTATTTAGCTCATCTGCCTTTTCCTGGTCACTCATTTTCAGACGGCCTGTGTCACATTGTAATGTTCCTATAGCTTCCTTCCTCGCCTTTTTCCCATTAACATACTTAAGAAATATTTTAGGGTTAGTCTTACTCTACTAATTTTTCATTTTCTATTTTAGCCAGTCTAATCGCATTTTTGCAAGCCTTGTTGATTTCCTTGTACTCCCGTAAACCAGTCTCTGTCCCTTCTTGTTTGTATAATTTAGATGCCTGTTTTTTACTCGTATCTTGATCTTTAAATCATTGCTAAGCCACATTGGATAGGATTTACTCCTTTTACTTTTATTCCCACATGGTATATGCCGATGTGTATGTATATTTAGTAAGGATTTAAATGTTGTCCATTTATGTTCAGTGTTTTTACCTATCAGTTCTCTGTCCCAGACTATACTTGGTATTGCTGCCCTTAGACCGTTAAAATCTGTCCTTTTAAAATTAAGAGTTTTCGTTGGCCCCTTAAAATTTTGTTTTTTTAATTCAATCTCAAATGAGACTGTGTTGTGATCAACGTTGCCCTATTCCAACATTTGATACTATATCAATATTATTTGTGATTACTAAATCTAAGATAGCTTCATTTCTAGTAGGCTCTTGTATAACCTGGGCCAGATAATGATCCCTGAGTGTACTCAAGAACCTGCTCCCCTTAGCCGAACTGCTGGTCCCATTTATCCAGTTTATTTCATGGTAGTTAAAATCTCCCATTATTAGAACTTGCCCGTGCTTAGCTGCATTTCCAATCTGTAACAATAATTGTATTTCCTCACTTTCAGCTATATTTGGAGGTTTATAGCATACTCCTACTAATATTCTTTTGGAATTTGCTGCTCCCTATTTAACTCTACCCACAAACTTTCAACTTTACTAGATCCACCATAAATATCTTCTCTGACTATAGGCTTAAATTCAGGCTTAAAATACAGACAAATCCCTCCTCCTCTTTTACCATTGCCGCTATATTTCCTAAATAGGTTATAACCATCCAGATTAACAGTCCAGTCATGAGATTCATCCCACCACGTTTCGGTAATGCCTATTAAATCTCATTTTTCATTAATTGATAATAATTCTAACTCTCCCATTTTTCCTGGTAAGCTTCTGGCATTAGCAAGCATACACCTTATGTAATAAGTCTGTAGTTCTGAAGTGCCTGCCACTGTACTTGAGTTACTTAGTACTAACTCCCTATTGACTATTCTACCCCTCCCCCATCTCCTCCCCTATGAGTTGTTAATTCATCACTTATTCCCTCTACACTTTCTACCCCATTATTTATATCTAGTCCCTCCCCCCCCACCTACTAGTTTAATAACTCATCCAGCCTTTCTACCATCCTATCCCCTAGCACAAAAGCTCCCTCATCATTAAGGTGCAATCCATCCCTACTGTAGAGTTTGTACCGAAGTGAGAAATCAGCTCAGTGCTCTAAAAACCCAAACCCTTCCTTAGTGCACAACATCTTTAGCCACGCATTAACCTCCCTAAGCTCCTTCTGCCTCCCTGGGCTAGCACGTGGCACTGGTAGTATTCTCTGAAAATACTACCTTGGAGGTCCTTGCTTTCAACTTATTACCTAGTTCTCTAAAATCATTCTTTAGGACACTCCATCTTCCACTAACTTTGTCATTGGTACCAATATGTAACAAGACCGCTGGTTCATTTCCAGCCCCTCTCCATAATTTGTCTACCCGATCCACAACATGTAGAACCTGAGCACCCAGCAGACAGCTAACTGTTTGATTGCTGGCATCTGGGTGACAAATCACCCTGTCTACCTTCCTAATAATAGTCCCCTAGAACCAAAACCTGTCTGTTGCTCTGCCTATTTTGCCCTCCCACTGCTCCAGTAGAACTGTTCTCCCGGCTGTTAGAGGGAACAGCTCTATCTGGCATTGCCATTCCTGAATGGACATCCCCAACAGTTTCACTCAATCTGGCAAATCTGTTGGTGTTTGCCAACTCAGAACTGGCCTGCCTCCTCCTGTCCCCCCTGATTCCCCTTCTAACTGTAACCCAGCTACCTCCCTGGAAATCCTCACTAGCCCCAGCTCCACCCTCCATGCTAGGCCCAGCTAAACTGTGCTCAGTGAGCACCAATCCCCTTTCCAGTGGAGCAATATCACTAAGTGCTGCAAATCTCCTCTCCAGATCTCCAATCTAAGCTTCCAGAGAGGCAACATGCTCACACCTGGACCCTGGATCATCTGTTCCAGTACTGCATGCATATGACAAGATGTACACTGAATAAGGTTGCCACTGGACTGACTCTTAATTATTATTATTGTCTACAAAATTTCAGTGGGAAAAATAAAGAATACAAAATAATATATTTGTATAAAGTTTTCCTCCTTTGCACTATAAATCCGCCCTCCCTTTTCTTTGAAGTCCCTCCTTTTATTTAAACTCCTACGTTTTTACTAGAATTGCACTTGATACTGAAAATGTTCGCAAGCTCACAAGTTCACCCCTTCTCCTGTTTATATTAACTTCTGCCTTCTCACCTGGGCACAATTAGTGCACTCTGCAATTTATCAGCCTTTACTTGTAAGTTAAATCCACTTGCAAACAGCAATGTTAGAGTAATAATTCTAAATTTTCTTCTGGAGGCTTTGGGAAGCCAGTGGATTGACTGGCTGAGAGGTGCTGCAGAAACTGACCATTGAGTGTGGAAGATGAGTCTAGCAGATGCATTTAATATGGACTGGACTGGGGACAGACGGGTGATGAAAAGGCCAGCAAGGAGTGAGTTACAATAGTCAAGGCTAGATAAGATGAGAGATTGAATTAGAAATTTAGCTGTGTCATGTGACAGAGAGTGATGGATTTTAGAGCTTTTTTTTAGGTGAAAATGACATGATTTTGCGATTGATTGTATATGAGGAATGAAAGGGAGGGCAGGGTCAAGTAGAACACCAAGGGCCTTGGAGGTAGGAATGATGATGGCATTGTCGGCAGAGAGTGAAAAGTGAGGAGTAGAGTCTGAAGAAGAGAGTGGGAAGATTAGGAGGATATGCTAGAGACGCAGTTGGCAACTTTAGCAAGAAGAGAGGGGGAAGTTCTGGTGCCAAGAGGTAGATTTGAGTGTCGTCTGCATAGAAATGATAGTGAAATCCAAAAGATTTTATTAGAGTACCAAGGGAGGATGTATAGATGGAGAAAAGGAGGGGGGACTAGGACTGAACCTTGTGGTACTGGTAACGGTCAGAGAGTGAAGCGGAGAAGAAGTTCCAAAGAAGGAGACTATAAAAGTTTGATTTTCAAGATAAGATGTGAACCATGAGAGAGCAGTATCACAGATGCCAAAAGAGCTTAGAATTTGAATCAGAAGATGGTGGTCAACTGTGTCAAAAGCGGCAGAAAGATCCAGTAGAATTAGCATGGAGAAATTACCCTTTGACTTGGCTTTGAGTAAGTCATTAGTGACTTTTGTGAGAGCTGTCTCTGTGGAGGGCTTTAAACAACATGATCAAACAGTTTAGAAACCAGGGGAAGTAGAGAAATAGGGCGGTAGTTAGATGCAGAAGCTGGATCAGAAGTGGGTTTCTTAAGAGTGTCATTATGGCGTGTTTTAAGGCTTGCCAGTGGTTAAGGAAGGTTGAATAGATGTGTGAGTGCTGGGATAAGTGTGGTAGAGAGGGGAGGGATCAGCTGTGATGGAATAGGGTCATGAGGACAAGTTGTTAGACTAGAGGTTGATAGAAGACTAGCGACTTCATACTCAGTTACAAGGTCAAAGGAGTTCATAATGGATAGGGGAAGGGTGAAAACAGGGTGCTATCATTTACTTGAGGGGATGATGAGGTAGGACCATGTTGAGTGGAGAGTTCATTACGAATAGTTTACATTTTGTTTTTAAAGTTACTAGCAAAGTCTTCCGCAGTGAGACAGGAAAGGACAGTAGGTGGTGGAGGGCAGAGAAGAGTGTTGAATGTGGCAAACAAACATTTGGGGTTGGAGGACATGGTGGATATTAATGATGAGAAATAGATTTGAGAGATTGAGAGCATTGTGATAGGAGTATAGAATAAACTTGTAGTGAAGGAAGTCTGTTGAAGTTCGAGATTTCTTCCATGATCGTTCCGCTGCACGAGAACATCTCTGGATGTAGTGTGTTTGTGTAGTGTGCCATGGTTGCAGTTGAGAGTTACGGCGCTCATCTCCACCAGCGCAAGGAGCGCCTTGCCAGCAACTGCGCCCCTAGCTTCACAAGGCCCGCAGTTGTAGCAGCCTCGCTATGCAAGCCCGCAAAAGGCAGGCTTGCTATGCGAGCCCACAAGCGTTAGCAACTACCCGTATTGCTGACAACTATATATGTGATAATCATTTAGTTTACGGTGAGCAAATGTCTAAGAGAAATTCACCACCATACAGAGTACAGAAAATAAATAGTACATTTGTAAGCCCATTTCAAACTCTAAAAATAAGTTAAAAACACATTTTTCTGCTCCGGTTTCCCGGGAATACAGTCATTGTACTGCACTCTGGGGGACTGGGCGGGGACATGAAAATGAGATACAATGTACGTTAATCTTTAAATCCAAAATACATTTTTAAACATGGTTCATTTGAAGCATATGCTTAGTGTATTACACAGATTTAAGCAAAGCCTGGGGTTGGATTATGCACAAGCCAGGAACGCAATCCTAAGCTTTGCTTAAAGCTGTGTAATACAGCGAGTATATTCTTCAACGGAGCCATGTATAAAACGGTATTTTGGATTTAAAGAGTAAAGTACATGGTATCTCATTTACATATCCATGCCCTGTCTCCTAGAGTGCAGTACATTTACTGTATTTCTGGGAAACCTGAGCAGGAAATAAGTTTTTTACTTATTTTTAGACTTTTAAATGGGCTTACAAATGTACTATTTATTTTCTATATATACAGGAGCAAAATAGGAAAACTGAGGTATATAGTAATACGTTTTTGCTTGATAAATATTCAAGAAGAGCAACTCTATATTCCAAGTCAAAAGCAATTATAATTACATTTAGAAAAGCTCAGACATTGGAGGAGCAGCATTTTATAAGTATGTATTATTTCTATGGGATTGTTTGAGTACTCTAGACGTAGCGCTGCTGTCAGTGTGCCAATTAACTTATAATCTAATATTGTATCACCAGTCAATTATTAAGGAGAACAAAACTCATACACAAACTTCAAAAACTCATAAAAAGCCCATGTACCCCATGGGGTTTCCTGTGTACTCCCATGGGGTAAATAATGCTAGCTATTGGGGTCTCTGTGGGGGTCTCTCCTTGGAAACTAAATTTAACCACTACACTAAGGGCATCCATATGGATGTATAGACATGTAAGTCATCATTGACACCCATGGTATGAAAATGTAACTCCTATACCACAGAGGTCCATAAGGACCCCCATGGTATCATTACCTATCTCTATCCCTGACGTCCTGGTCCTTAGTTTTTAGCCCATGATAAGCAAGCACTCCCATGTTTCTAGAAGATTCTGTCCTCACCTTTCTAGATTTATCTTTTCAAGCTGCTTAACCAATTGAAATGCACAGATTTTAATATATGACACATCTGTTTGATGAAGCAGAGAGTTACATGATGTCAGGCATTTTTATGTTTTTTGGGGGGGTTTAAGGGTCGGATAACGGGGGGTTTACAGTATATAAAAATAAGACATCCCCTGAACATAAGCCCTAAAGCGTCTTCTTTTGGAGCAAAAATGAATATAAGACCAAGTCTTATTTTTGGGGAAATACGGAATGTATATATATATATATATATATCTATATATATATATATATATATAAAGATATATATAAAAATAATGTCATTTATGGTGTGCAAAAGAGAGATAGAAGTCCTCCACCGTACAGTAGTACAGTAAATAAATAGTACATTTGTGTTCACATTTGAGTGTCCAAAACAAGTGTAAAAACATGTTTCATGCCCAGATTTCCGAGAAATACAGTTATTACAGTGCATTCTGGGAACCTTGCAGTGACATGCAAATGTGCCCACAAAGGCTTTGCTTTTGCAGTCAATAACCATTTCCAACATGGCTTCCCTTAAGCATATGCCCGCTGTATCACACAGCTTTTAGCAAAGCTAGGGTTGGATTATACAAAAGCTTGGAATCCCACTGATGTACAGCTGTTTCAAGGTTACTGCCTTTCATCAGCATGGGGCCGGTTCCTAATGTAGTTGATATTTTGAGGAGGTAGTTTACCACAATAAGCATTTAATTTAGGCAGGATTACAATTAACTAAAACATGGTATGAACAGGCCAGTAGTTTTGTGCCACAGTGATCTGGAGATAATTGTTTTATTACCAATACTAGCAGCCACATTATCCCATTGCATTCAGGTGACACTATTCTAAACCACCACAAGGTGGCACTCAATCCATCCTATAAGAAATGCTGCCTCAGCAATATTTGATCTTGATTCACAGGAAAAGAAATGGGAAGCTCAAGAACAGCATTAGGTAAAATCACAGAGACCGTAATTAGAAAGAACAGAAAGAGCTTAAATAACTAAAACGCTGGACTGAGAAAAACAAACCAGGAACCACCATACTGGAATAAAGTCTTATTAACATAAAACATAAAGGAGACCAAAACAGCCTCAAACAAAAATAGTTTTAATGGTTTCAAATGTATTTTAAATGAAATCATTAGACTCTAAAAAAGCACTTGGATTTATTTATTTTTTTTGTTCAGCTTTCGGCAAACCATTGACAGGATTTACGAGCACCTTCGCCGGTAGACGAAGGATATAAAAGCACTTAGGGATGATGTGCATCACAGATCTTCAGATCGAGCATATTGCAATTAATAGACTGGGTGCCTTTGTCTGTCTGTATCTGGCCGTTCTTTTTAACCATCGGCAAGAATCAATCCAACCGGATGATTGAAATTAAAGCCAATGGGAAGAACTTAAATGTTACACATGATTTAGTGAAATCTCTGTTGCTAAGCCATAAAAATTGATGGTGCTCATATTCAAAGCCATAAAACGACATAATCTCTGATTTCTTTATGACCAGTTCTTTATTCTTTAATAGTATGTTAGGTATTTTTGGTAAATCTTGACCTTGTAAGTGCTCTGTTTCTGGCTATCAAGAAATATTTTCAATCCTATGAATAAAAAAGTGATTTTGTGTTTCTGAAGAGTTTTATCCAACATGAAGTTCATGCCTCAAAAATAACTTGTTGAGAGTAGATAAGGAAAAATACGTTTTGTTGACCACCATACAAATTAAATTAAAATACTGGATCGCCAAGATTATAATGTATTTAATAATTAATATTATTAGCATAATATGTTTGTATGCTTATATAAAATATGACTTTCTAATTTGTATTAGGGATATTTTTTCCTTCTAAACCAACTTTCTGCTTGCTTTTTCTAGTAACCTAAAAAGACACACAGAAGTCCCAGGACTGGTACAATGGAAAATTATATTTTTTTAAAAATAAATTGCAACTGAACATAATTAGAAAGTTTATTTAGTAAGAAAAAACTTAGATTGTGCCTATTATCATTAAAACTCACACACAGCACAGGGGGAGACACAGCAAGCCTGGGAGTGAGGTTGCAAGTGAATTACATCCATATTTGGCATTTTTCACCACTCGAAAATCGCCTAAGCAAGGAAAAAAATGGTGGACGAAAAACGCAAAATTTCAAAAACAGCATGAAAACGAGGCTCAGCAACGCCAGGCTCGCAAAACTTACAAAATACACCACGCAGAAGACAGTAACACTTACACGAACAACGCCAGGTACGCAGGACGTTGACAATACACGACACTGAACACACTAACACTTACACAAACAACGCCAGGCATGCGTGACTTTGAGAATAAAACCAACGGCAGTCAACGCACGCCACGCAAACATTCACCACACACACAAAGGAGAAAGACACAGGGAAGGGACAGGTGAAGATGCTGCAAAGAGACACATGGGCGCTCATTGAAAGCCACGTGATGATCGCAGGGCTCCGTCATTGTTGAGAAAATTCTAAAGTCATGAACATATGACATTAATATAAATTACAAAATCCCTAATCTAAAACATTGGAGGGTCCCCACAGTAACCCTTGCAGCGGGGGTCCCGATTGGGACCCCTGCTGCATTTAAAAATTTCAAATTCCCTGCTGCGGGGAGGGTTGTTTTAGATGAGGTTTAGGGTTTATTACTGTATGTAGTTAGGGGTTTAATTGTATGTAGATAGGGGTATTAATGTATGTAGTTAGGGGTTAAATTATATGTATTGAGGGCTTTGCTTTTATGAAATTAATGCTTATTTATTTGTTTTTTAATTTTTTATTTTTTGTAATGTTCATTTTTTATTTTCTGTAGTGGTGCTGTTTGTTATCTACTGTAGTGGTGCTTTTTTTATTTGTTTGTAATGTATTTTTTTTATTTTCTGTGATCTAGGTTTTTTATTTTGTGTATTCTAGGTTTTATTATTTTTGTAATTAGTGGGTTAGGTAGGTAGTGTAGGTGTTAATAGGTTAGGGTAGAGGGGGTTAATAGGATAGGGAGGAGGGGGGTTCATTAGTTAGAGGGGGTTGGTTTAGATTTATTGGGGGGAAATAGTGTAGTGTAGTGTTTGTACTAAGTGTCACGAGGGTACTGGAGGAACCTCATGGTACTTATGGGGTTACTGTTAGGGTTCTTATTGTCCCATAAGGGTCTTTATAGACCCCCATAATGTACAGTTAGGGGGTAAAAAAGGCCTAGATAGGGCAATTGGGTTCAGATAGGGTTAAATAGGTGCAGTTAGAGTTAAATAGTCCTAGATAGGGTTAAATAGGACTAGATGGTGTTACATAGGGCTAGATGGGGTTAAATAGGACTAGATTGGTTAAATTACTCTAGATGGGGTTAAATAGGACTAGATGGGGTTACATAGGACTAGATGGGGTCAAATAGGTCTATATGGGGTTAAGTGGTTAGTGATAGGATAAATTAGGTATGGTGAGTTTTAAATAGGGTTAATTACTTAGATGAGGTTATTTAGTTAGAGGGGGTTTATAACTTAGAGGGGGGGTTATTACTTAGATGGGGTTAATTTAGATTTATTGGTTTATTGGGGTGGCTAATAGTATAGTGTAGGGTAGTGCTTAGACTTAGTGTCATGAGGGTCCTGGAGGACCCCCATGGCACTTATAGTGCTAATATTGGGTCTAATTTGTGTCCCGTGAGGGTCCATATAGATCCTTATGGAACTGAGAGGGTTAATTAGGGTCTTATGGGGGCATGTATAGACCCCCATAAGTGATGGGGTTAATTAAGGGCTCATGGGGCTCTGTATAGAGCCCCATGAGTGATAGGGTTAATATTTATTGTAGTGCGGGTCCTTTAAGGACCTTTAAGGTCTTTTCAGCACCCGCGGCAGGGAATTTGACATTTTTAAATTGAGTGGGGAACCCGATCGTGACCCTCACTGTAAGGGTTAATGTGGGAACCCCCAGCATTGGGGGGTTAATGTTAGTTGCCGAAGGGGTACTTACAGTACCCCCGCACCATGGGGGTAGCCATTTGTGTGCCGCGGGCTTGCTGCAAGCGTTAATGTGGGGTCACTGCGGGGTCTCGATGGGGACCCCCGCATGGGGTTAATGTGGGGCCCTGCAGGGGTCCTGATCGAGCCCCTTGCATCATGGGGTTAATGTGGAGACGCTGTGGGGGTCTCGTAGGAGTGTGGGGGGTGGGTGTTAGGTGCAGTGGGGGAGAATACATAAGGGCTTCTAAAGCCCTTGCAGGTCCTCCTGAGCACATGTAGGACTTTGTGCTGCATTTGCACTTCGCGAGCTGGGATAGGTTTGTGAACATGGGGAAATCGGGCAATTGAATGGGATTTGCCATTTCAGCCCTGCGAAAGTGACACATCAAAGGCTTCAGAGTGATGTAGGCTCCGACTTGCATGGCTGCCATTTTTGCACGACCGAAAATCGGAACCCTCGGAAAAAGACGCAAATTATATAGCAAATTTGCCTGCGATCTCCACTTGCGAACGAGCAGCTCAAATTTGCAGCAATTGAATGAGACTAATAGTACTTATAGTATGATAGTGGGAGGCTCCTAGAAAGTATATTTGTGTACATTGCTAACAGCTCATGTTACAGTACTGCCTGCTACTAATATATGTTTTATAGAGGATCTTTTTTGGGGCATCACAAAAGGTTTTTAGTTTGGAACTTCACCCAAAGGAGATCTGGAGCTTATACAGCATGGGGTCATGATTTACAAAAAAAAGTAATAATGTTTTTTGTTTCTTTATAAAAACAATAAATGGTCCTTTAGTAGATGAGCTTATAATATATTATTGGAAAAGAGAGGCACTGGTCTCATCTCTTAAAGGCACAAATTATAAGCTATTTGTTCATAAAACATCTAAAAGTAATGATGCCGGTGCTACCATTACCAAAAATTAGCTTATAGTACATTACTGAAAAATAGAAAGAATAGGGTAATTTTTTTTAAGCACTTTTTAACAAGAGTACTAAATACAAAATTTCAATAACTTTATTTTTATCTTTTAAAACTCTTATTGAGTGATCAGTGCTATGTTTTAAAAAGTAATCACACATGGGTTGATAAAGGGCATTTATATATAGTGAGAAAGTTCCTGCCATACAACTACAAGATCACTAGTGAGGTTTAAAAAAGGAAATTGGCCGTAATTTTCTTACAATTAATAGCAATTCTTAAGTGTTTCTTGTGTGAAACACGTATTGTTTTTTGTGCTGGTTATATTTCCTGGTTTTAGGATTTATCCTTACATTACACTGAATTTTTAGCCCCCCAAAAATTACCACAAAGGTCTTATTTTTTAAAACAAACAGTTAAATTATAAGTATACGGGAAGCGGAGCTTAAGTCTGGCTCCAGCAGACGTGTTTGTCTTGAGCTCCTTAATAAACGGCTGATTTGGGCCCTATAAATTGCCCAAAAAGTGCATAATCCCCTTATAAGATCTGGGGGAAAGATAGGAGGTAGTTCCTGACCCCCTGGGACCCTCCGTTCGCTGTTCCGGTGTGTAGACCCTGCGCCAGAGAGCAGAAGACTGAGGCCCTATACCTTACCTTGGAGGCCTCACGTTAAGGTGGTGTCCCCTCCTCAGGAGTACTGGAGGAGTGCAGCTGGGGTACCCAGTGGTGGCTGGTTTCTGGCTGGGGAGTCCTGGAGACTGCTGTGGCCTAAAGCTGAGGGCAGAAGAGGCAGGGCAAAAAGCCTTCAAAACCGCGTCCGCCATCTTGGAACACGCCTGAGGGAGGCCTGAAGCAGAGCCTGGCACTCTCTGGAGAGGTGCTGAACCCAAGAGGGGCACAGAAAAGGCCAGGAGAGACCCATCTGGAGGTAGGACCAGCTCAGGGTCTTCTGACACCCGGCGCCTGACTGATCAGGAAGGGAAGAGGCACACTGGGAGCCCAGGAACAAGCGGCTGCCATTGTAAGGTGCAGGAAGGTGGAGGATGGAAGGCCTGGGCACTGGAGCCTGGTGCTAATGCTTCAGGTACTCTCATTGCTTCTAGCTAGCTGACACAGCCACAATCTTACACACAATAAACACAAAACATCTCAATAAACCCTGC
Organism: Discoglossus pictus; assembly: GCA_027410445.1. Classification (NCBI taxonomy): domain Eukaryota; kingdom Metazoa; phylum Chordata; class Amphibia; order Anura; family Alytidae; genus Discoglossus; species Discoglossus pictus. Next base: position 22,670,958 of record CM050165.1, on the reverse strand, counting down.
AGAGAAAGTTTAGATAAGCCCCTCACTGAGGGTATAACAATATTTTTTTTTTCCTACTGTTGCTCTGTTGTGTTTTTCCTTTTTAACAAGAGAATTTTCCTGATATACTGAGTTTTGTGGGAGCCTTATTGGGACTTATTATTGTTCCAATATAAATATATATACAATATACTCTGCTCCTTTCCCTGAAGCCTCAACTAATATAATAGGCCGGGGCTTGAGTTTGGGCAACTCTGTGCCACACCGCTTGTGATCTCCCTGTATGTGTTCAGGAACTTCTGGTTCTACTTTGCAACTGAGACTGCTTCCACATGCCCTATTAAACATTATTTCTATTTTTATTCAAGAATATTTATAGGGCTGCTAACTTAACAAGTATCTGTGAAACCCTTGTGTAAGTGCATTCTGTCTACATAGGCAGATGCATGGACTATGTTAAACTGTTTGCATATCTTTATCTATACTGCCACCCTGTGGCCATATGTAATACTGCAGAAAGACTCTGGCTATATATGAATAACAAACAGCTGAATGCAATACTGTCATCTAACATAGAGCTGCTATACATGCCGATTTACGCTACACCCAGTATTTTACACTACCTCGCCTTAACAGCACCTGAGAAATTACGATCATTAATCTTGTTTCTATAAGTTGCTTCAGAGCCTTTGGAAACATGTGGAAACCACGCCTCTCATTGCTACATAGAGGCCGCCCGAGGAGGCCCTGACAACTTCTGGACTTTGTGTACATATTTTTTTATTTTGTTTTAAACTTCCTTGAGATTTAGGGACACACCCTTACCATGGACTAAGAGCTAAATGGGGACATAATCCGGTGATACAACCAGCAGGTGTCTTAACTACATTTATTGAGCCGGTATTCTTATCCAAACTGATGCAGTAGACTACCAAGCTCAGCATTAATCGCATCCGCCCTTCGCATACCCTTAATCGACTTAACGGCGGAAATGTTGCTGATGTTTCTAACCTGATTGCCAAGATGCCGAAATCTAAACGTGCTGCCTCTGCTAAGGGTATACGGGACCATTTTCCACCAAAATCTGCCCAACGCCTGTCTCCAGCGGACTCTCACTCTGAACACTCAGACCAGGAAGAGCATCCCAAAGAATCTCGCTAGAACTTAGATCTATCAGCTAGATCAGTGGCTACGATTGAACGGCTCATAGCAAAGGCGATGGAACCTCTACAACAGGATCTGAAGGAACTGGGGCAGCGCACCCAGCTTCTGGAAGAGATGACGGACCAGTTAACTGAGGCTCATGAAAAGGACAGGACATCTATTGCTCAAAACACATCTCATGTTTCCGAAAACCAGTCTCGCCGTCACAACATTCGCATCCGCGGCATTCCGAGAGCTATACAAGGCCTTTGTGGGCTCCCCTACGCCTTGCTCCTCATGGGGCCAGCTATCAAGTAATGACACACACAGCTAGGGTCTCACTCCTACCTTTAAATGGCTCCCTCTAATTATACCCTAATAACCCACAATGTGAAGGGTTTCCACTCCCCTTTTAAAAGAAGGAAAGCCTTCACATTTTATAAAACATATAAACCCTCAGTTATTTTCATGCAGGAAACCCATTGTTCCCACGATAATAAACCTACATTTTTACACAAGGAATACCCCACCTACTTCCTGACCACTCTTCTCACTAAGAGAGCAGGCTGTGCAATCCTTCTACATAAAACATTTCTTTTCCAGGTAGAGAATACAATTATAGATGAGGAAGGTAACTATGTCATAATTACTGGCACTATTGGGGGGGTTAGAACTACATTTGTCTCCCTGTACTCTCCTACGACTTATCCTTATACAGTTCTGATCTCCCTCTTTAAGATAATTGAAACTCAGGACCTGGGAAAATTGATAATTGGGGGGGACCTAAATCTTACTTTAGACCCAACCCTGGATAAATCAGGGAAACCCTTCAGCAACAGATTACCCAACAAAACAGATTAAGTACTTGTTCAATAGATTGGAGTTGGTCGATGCCTGGAGGGGACTCCACCCGGATGGTAGAGAATATACATTCTTTTCTCCAACTCACCTGAATTAATCCTGGATTGATACTCTCCTCATTAGCTCTTCCTTATATGACTCTATCTTAAAATCTAAGATTGTCCCCTGCCCTTGGTCGGATCACGCCCTGGTACTCATTGAGCTAGATATGGGTCCTAATTTACGACCCCACTACATTTGGATGAATGAATTCTTATTGTCTAACCCAAGTAGTATAGAATCAATTGCCAAAGACATAAATCTATTTTTTGAGACTAATGCCTCTCCTGAGACTGGAGCCGGCTGGCTCTGGGCTGCCCATAAGGCCTTTATCAGGGGAACCTGTATTAAGTTGGCCTCTACTCAAAGAACAAGCGATGAGAAGGATGAAACATCTATACTACTGTAAGGCAAACAAGCCAAACTCTCTTCTAGCTAGGAGACTTAACAACAAAGTCTCCCAACATAGAACCACCCAAATTAGAATGACTGATGGTCAAATCTCTTTTAGCCCTAACGACCTTCAAAAGGCGTTTCAAAATTGTTATCAACTAATATATTCTACCCAACCTCAGTGTAGTGAGTCAGATATAGATTCCTTCCTTAGCTTACATGATCTTCCTGCAATATCGGACCTCCATTTAGCTAACTTGAATGCAGATGTGTCCCAAGAGGAAGTTAAATCTACTATTCAAGGTCTTAAACTGGGCAAATACCCAGGGCCAGATGGCTTCACTAACCTGTATTACAAAACAAAATAACCCCTTTTTACCCCCTATTTACCGTCCTTATTCAATGCAATATTAAATGGAGAATCCATCCCCCCCGAACTAAACTAGGATGATCTAGTTGTTTTTCCTAAAGAGGGTAGGGACAATCTAGAGGTAAAAAACTACCGCCCCATCTCACTGATTAATGGGGATGTTAAGATTTTGGCCAAAATTATGGCCAATCGCATATCTAAATTCTTACCAGACTTAATTCACAAGGACCAGACAGCGTTTATTCCCTTCAGAGAGGCAGGGGACAATGTTAGGAGGGTCTTAAATACTCAGTATCTAGCACACAAATCTGACACTCCATTGTGCCTTCTAGCTCTAAACATTGAGAAGGCTTTCGATACGGTAGATTTGCCGTATTTGTATAAAATACTAGACAAGTTTGGATTCAGGGGACGCTTTATCAACCTGCTTAGGAGATACTACGACTCCCCAAAAAGCGAACTTGAAGCTACTAGGAGAGCACAAAGCAAATATCCAAATTCAATGAGGGACCAGGCAAGGGTGCCCACTTTCACCTGTGTTATTTGCACTTGCCATGGAACCCCTTTCACAAGCAATTAGATCTAACTCTGACATTCTGGGGATTCCAGTGGGCCACCAGCATTTTAAATGCTATCTCGTTGCTGATGACATACTATGCACCCTGCATTCCAGCACTCATGTCAACCATAAAGGAATTTAGCAAAATCTCAAGCCTTAAGCTAAATGTAGAGAAAACTGAAGCGTTAGGGTTTGGTATGTCACAAATCGAGATTGACTCTCTTAAATCTGATTATAACTTTGTTTGGCCCGCACAGTTTATAAAATACCTAGGAGTCAAACTTACATCTAAAATGGCCGACTTATACAAGGCAAACTCCTCGAAGATATGCAGCAGTGGGCGAACCTTAACATTTCTTGGACGGGCCGTATAGCAGCTACTAAAATGAGCATCCTACCTAAGAGTCTGTATCTCTTCAGGACCATTCCCATCCCAATCTCACTTACAGACTTAGATAAGTTTCAGAACAGAATATTTAGGTTTATATGGGGAAATAAACGCCCTTGTATCTCCAAGCAGGCGATGTTCAGGCATAATAATAGAGATGGACTTGCGTGTCCAAACTTGAGGCTTTATCTCAAAGCCGCTCAACTGGCCCATCTGCCCAGAGCACACTGTACAACACACCAGCCATCCTGGGTTTTCATGGAAAACCAGCAAATGTCTCCACATAGTTGGGATAATAAATTACTAGCTCCCTTCACAACTCATCAAAACCCCATGATTTCTCTAACTCTTCTTGTCCCCACTTATGATGCCAAAACTTAGGGGATCATATTCACACCTGTTGGTCATGTCCATCCACCCAGAAAATATGGGGGCAATTAGCCCAATTAGCCTCCACACTTTTTTTAAAAGGTGGTTTTGCCCTCTATGGAATCTTGCCTGCTGGGGCTTCATAGTACGGGTTTATCTCAACCTCAGAATAAATTATTCCAATTAATGGCGTTAGCTGCTAAAACACACATAGCCAGTAGTTGGAAGACAGTGTCTCTTAACTTCCAGGAGGTAATTAGAAAGATTAATTACCTACTTATCAATGAAAGATTAACCCATATAATACTGGACAGCATTTCCCAATTTCAGGCAATCTGGTAACCTTGGTTAGCATCTTCATTTAGCATCCCTCTAATATAAAATATAATATCCTGTGGAGGAGTCTGAAGCGGGGGGGGGGGGGGGGGGAAATCTTTCAGCTGTACTGTGAAGGTAATTAATTTGGATTGTGGTATCGTAACTGAGGTCAGTTGTGAGCACTTTTAGGGGCGACTATTTCAGATTTGTCCCATATTCTATGCTAGGTTAGCAGTATAATGGTTTAGCTAACTAATTCAATATTTATTTTGCTCTCTTATTTAATCTTACTTATTATTGGTTTTATCTTGTATTGTGTTTTTTTTTTAAACTGGAATGTTAACTATGATTCATGAATAGAGATGTCGCGAATAGTTCGCCGGCGGACTGTTCCCGGCGAACATAGCATGTTCGCGTTCGCGGCGAACTGTGAACATATGCGATATTCGACCTGCCCCCTTTACTTTATCATTGAGCAAACTTTGACCCTGCAACTCACAGTCAGCAGACACATTTCAGCCAATCAGCATCATACCCTGCCTTCCAGACCCTTCTACCTCATGGACAGCAGCCATTTTGGAATCATAACTGTGGTTTGGAGGTCTTGACCACAACTTGCTTTGTCCTAGCTCTCCTAATCTATATTGTATTGAGTGGAGATGCATGTTTTGATTGTCTATTTTGGTGTGATCATGACAATTGGATACTACTCTTGTTTTACTTTTAACTCAGCATTAAAGTTCTTTCCATTTCGAAATGAAGGGTTCTACTTGTATCAGTGTTAAGCACTAGGAAAATCCAACATATATATTTCTACTACTATGTTTAACGACAGAAATACTTAATAATTACTATTAATTGCAAGAATATAACAGGGGTCATTTTCCTTTTTTAAACCTGACTAGTGGTGAGAAGTTGGATGATAGGGACTTTCTCACTATATATAATTATTTCAACTCATGTGTGATTCTCTTTTTAAAACATAGCACTAATTACTCAATATGAGTTTTAAAGGATAAAAATAGTTATTGAAATTTTGTATTTAGCACCCTTGCTCAAGAGTGCACTGAAAAATTACCCTTTTCTTTTTTTTCTCTTTTTAAATTATATACTATAAGATTAATTTTTGGTAATGGTGGCACCGGCATCATTACTTTTAGATGTTTATTGAACACATATTTGAGTTAAAATAACTAAGCCTCCAGTTTGTGCCTTTAAGAGATGAGACCAGTAGCTACAACCAGGGACTCACGACACAACACACGTTTTTTTAAAATCCACACATTATTAATTATTAATATGCTAATTTATTACAGGCTGCTAAACAGAACAATTTATGCCATTCAGAAATGACAGCTATTATCACTAATAACAAAATTAAACAATCACATTGGTGAATCTTATTTAGATAACATTTCTCTGTCTCTGACATAAGGTAAACAACCAACAACTGATTAAATATTGCAAATACATTTCCTATGCCCTTCAGCAGGACAAAGTAACATATCCTACTAAAATACTATATTATAATAATCTTGACTTAATAACCCATGCAGTCATTATGTCAGTAACAAATAGGGATGATGAACCCATACCTCAAACAATGCCAGAAACAAATTTAGCCACAGCGAACACATTACACACAAATATTAAACCAGGGCCTGCCTGCTTTACAGAGAAAAATACAGTGATTCTTGTCTGCTCCGGTTCTCGTCTTGCTTGCTCAGAAGTCGATGCGCTCGCGACACCCACCATCATGCTTCTCAGGAAGTGGAATAAAGTTCTCTACTGTGGGGTAGTGTAGTTAGTGCCTACAAGAGCCCAAGAGCAGTCTGTGGCTGAAAGAATCAAAGTGCCTATAATGATCAAAGTTCAGACTGTGCCTATAAGAATCAAAGTGCAGCCCGTGCCTATAGAAACCAAAGTGTAGCTTGTGCTTACAAGAATCAAAGCGTAGCCTGTGCCTATAAGTTCAATTCTGTTATTTGATGTAATTATTGTTTTTTTATTCATGTCTGTTTAGTTTTAAGGTTTTGTATCCAAAAATAAGACCAGCAGTTCAAACTAAAATGTGAAAAATCTGGGTCCCAGAACGGATTATTTAAATTTGCATTGATTCCTATGGAAAAATGTTGTTTGGAACTCAACCTGTTTGGAACTCATCCTGCCATCCGGAACGGATTAAGAACTTGAACCAAAGTACCACTAGAACTAATAATGCAAGACTTTGGTATTGAGGACATTTTGTTTTTGTTAAAAATATATATTATCACATCACTAATATAGTTTCCCTTGTGTTTAAGGCTGGCTAGAGAATGCACACAACAGAATCTATATTTGCAGCAGTATGGAATTGCAAGGGGGGGGGCACAGGGAAGGGAGAGGGTGGGAGAGAGAGAGACACACAGGGGAGGGAGAGAGTGGGAGAGAGAGAGACAAAGAGGAGGGAAAGGGTGGGAGAGAGAGACACAGGGGAGGGAGACGGTGGGAGTGAGGGAGACACAGGGGAGGGAGAGAGACACAGGAGAGTGGGGGAGAGAGAGACACAGGGGAGGGACAGTGAGGGACACAGGGGAGGTAGAGGGGGGAGAGAGACACATGGGGGGGGGCACACAGGGGATAGGGGGAGAGACACCCAGGGGAGGGAGAGGGGGAGAGAGAGAGACAGTGGAGGGGGAGGATGGGAGAGAGAGACACAGGGAAGAGAGAGACAGGGGAGAAAGAGAGAGACAGGGGAGGGGGTGGAAGAGACAAAGGGGCATAGAGAGATAGGGGGAGAGGCAGGGGAGAGGGTGAGAGAGAAACTTGGGGGGAGAGACATTGGGTGAGAGAGACACTGGGAGAGAGAGAAGGAGGGGAGAGGAGAGAGAGGAGGGGAGGGGAGAGAGAGGAGGGGAGGGATAGAGAGAAGGAGGGGAGGAGGGAAGAGAGAAGAGGAAGGGTAAGGGGAGAGAGAAGAAGGAAGGAGGGAGAGACATAAGGAGGGAGGGAGAGAGAGAATGAGGGAGGGAGAGAGAAAGAGGGAGGGAGTGATAGGGCGCAGGAGATAGAGAGGGCATAAAGATAGAGAGGCGGTGCACAGGGAGAGAGTGCACATAGAGAGAGGGAGAGGGTGCATAAAGAGAGAGGGAGATGGCGAACAGAGGGAGAGGGCGCACAGAGAGAAAGAGGGAGAGATACAGCAGATAATTTATTATACCTTCATTTTTGATGGGCAAATGACTAGTATTTAAATAATAAACAAATATGAACAACTTTCATTAAATAAGAAATGTGTTTAATTGTCTGTTTCCCTTTAGTTGTAGGCAAGAGTGGTTGGATAATAGCATATAGGTTATAGTACAGCACAAGAGAGTCAAGGTGATCATGGTCTATGCTCTTTAGATTTTCTTATAGTGAGATTGTACAGAAGGTCTCCAGCTATGGGGCAAGTTGTGCACATGGTGGGAAAGTGTAATGAGACATTCAGATCAAAGGGAGCACCTTGAAGCACATGCAGAGATTATTGAGATAATGTATCATGGAGAAAGGCCATGTAGACATTTCTAGTCAAAGGGGACAGCACTGTCGGATGTAGCAGTAGATTGAAATCCCAATGTAATGGGCTCCAATACTTATGTACAAGTACAGGCAAACTTTTATACTCTTGAAGTAAATGGTTTATTGATGTTTATTACAAGATTTTAAGGTGTATATTTGGTATTCTGCTGGCTCTTTTAGAGTGCATTAATTATGGCAAAAATTTGAAGTGTGCAAAACACATTATTCACACTAATTGGATGAATGCTTGAAGTAACAGGAATGGTAAGTGACGGCAGAAGTGAATCTTAGTAGAGTCTCACCCTGGACTAGAACTGTTTGGAACTAGATAGAATGGGCCTCATTGCTCTCCCAGGAACCAGATACTAATGGATGTGGGACTCTTCCTGGGTCAATGTAGCGTTGAGTATTTTCTAGAAGGTGACCTGTCTAACTGAAGCTAAGTAAAACATTACTTTAAACTCAGTGGAGGTGCTATCCGACATTATTTTGCACCCCCCACCCCATTCGCTGGCTACATCATTCTTTACACTTACCAATTGTGTTAGCTGTTGAACAACAAAAGGGGGAGGAGCTTAGTTGTCTAAGACAGCTGCATGTTTTTTTAATATTTCTACTATCATATATATTAGATTTCTTACAAAATAATGAATAACAGTGCTTTTTAAATAAATCAGTATACATCCTTCAAATAATTTAAATAATTTTAGAGGGAGGGGAAATCCAGACATACACGAATCAGAACTGCTGGGAGTTTTGTGTATAGATTATTCATACATAATTTCCATGGCAATTGACAAATTACATGTTAATTATAAAAAATTCACACTTGACTTTTGATTAAACAGGAAGTTCATCTGCTCTCCACTTTCTACCATGTATCAAGGAGATGGGGGAAGATCTGCAAAAATATACTGGTAAGAAAAAAAATCAGGGCAGCCTTCAGGTGGAGAGAAACACATCCAGTTTAAGTTTTAAAAGTTACGCTAGGAACTTGCACGTCAAAAATGACGGGACAATAAAATTTGGAGCCATGGCAATGCTGTTTGCCACTCACTGTAAAGCTTTTGCTACTCTGAGGACCTTCGGCGCGATATATATAACTGCAGTGTAAAACTTAAATATTTTTAGTGCAGTGGAAAATATACATTTTTATTTTCCATGACTAATTAATACTTATTAAATTAATGTACATTAATAATTAATTCTGAATGAACAAATGTATTAGGAAGTGCAAAGCATTAATGTATTCATAAAGTAACAGCAGTGTAAAATATGCTATTTAGAGTATATATATATATATATATATATATATATATATATATATATATATACTGTATATATATATATTTTTTAAAATAATAATTAATTAATTAATTAGTTAATAAAATAATATACTTGTCAGCAATGTGCCAATTGTGCAACATAAATAGGCCGCGTGCAAGAGGCCAAACCGTTGCTTTAGTCATTTTAGATTCGTAATGTTATTAGTTGCAAGTTAGTGTTGTAAAATGGCGGCGATTGTCTATGTGTTATGCGGCTCTCGAGCAGTTTCCGTCCTAATAGTGTATTTTGTACCTCGTACACTCCTGTGTAAGTGGTTGCGCGTTTCGGGGTCGTGTAGCCTTGTTGAAATTTCTTTTTGCCCGCCATTTTTTATTTGAAACTCGCCAAATTCGGCTTAAATTTGCGTGGAACCCCATTCTTAGACGTCCTGGCTGTCCCCCCGTGCTGTGTGTGATTTTGTTCGATTTGCGCGGTTCGGCAGTAAACTTTGTATTTTTCCAACCACGTATTTATTTTTTCAGACCTGCATTACTCAACTGCTTGCAGCCTATGGCAATCACGCGTTTCCTAACTATTTATAGGGTTAGTTCTGCGTTTTTCAATGCCTCAACGGCTTGCAGTAGCGCCTTTGGCGCTCATTTTGTCTAAGTCCTGCGTCTTTCAATGCTTCAACTGCTGGCCTAGCTACGCAAGGCTCGCAGGCAATGAGCGCCTAAGCCGTTTATCGCCTAAGTGCTGCAAGTTATAATGCCTCAGCTGCTGGCCTCGCTATGCGCAACATTGCGAGACTCTCCCCTCCTCTACTTTATGAGCCTCGGCCAACCCTCAACTTTCGTGCCCCGCAATGAGCACCTTTGGCAATCATTGCAAGCACCGTAATGAGCGCCTTTGGCTCTTATTGCGAGCCTCTCACCCCTCTCTCTCACTCCTGTGTCTCTTCCCCCCCCACTCCCTTCTGTCTGTCTCTTTCCACCCTCTCCCCCTATCCCTCCTATGTGATCCTGTTTCCATTTACGGGTGTGAAACCATTTGCCGGCTTGGGAAATTTATCATTTTCCCCAAGCCTGAAATGGGTTTCCGATTTACGGGCTTGAAAAAAAAATTACGGCTTTATGGCCACCATTTGTTTTCTTGCCTAGCCATTTTGAGACTGGCCAAAAACGCCAATTATATAGGAAATTAGCTTGCAACCTCACTTACAGGCTCCCTGCCTCTTCCCATGTGCTGTGTGTGGTTGTAAGCTAATTTGTTAATCAATTGGCGTCTATGGGTGGCCTCCAAACAGCTTCCGAGTTACAGGCTTGAGAAAAAAAAACTAACATTTTTTTGCAGCCTGTAACTTCCCCTTTTTACCCTTGCGAGGCCCTTAATGAACGCCTTTTTGCGCTCATTGCATCCCCTCTATCTGACGGGCCTTGCCATGAGCGACTTCGACACTCATCGCGAGCTTCGCAATGAGTGCCTTTGGCTCTCATTGCTTCCCCCTCTACCTTACAGGCCTCACGATCAGCGCCAAAGGCTTCAGCACTCATTGCAGCCCCTGTCAAACACGTAACTTTCAGGCCTTCACCGCTAATTGTGCATGCGCAAGACCGTAACGTTTAACATAGTGTTACAGTCAAACTTGCAATTACGACAACTATTATAGATGATTATCTTTTATTTGTAACTTGCCAACATATTCTGCAGCGCCATATAGGGGTTAAGTACAAAAAATTACAATATTAAACATGTCAAAAAATGGAGGGCCCTTTCTTTGAGTTTAAAATCTTACATACATAGAGCATCTTCCAAAGTACCTTATAAGACTGAAACCTCTCAGACTTACAAGCTAAAGGGAGTGGGAGAAGCAAAAACCTCTGAAAGAAACACAGATAAGGGATATTTCCTGTTGGCTGGCTGCAATACCGGCCTCTAGGTGGTGCGGCCAAGATGTTAGAGAATTTCTTGTCAGTGTAAAGCTTATGGACAGTACCCTAACCACTATCAACCAACACCTAACCCGTACCCTAACAACTAACCATAAACCCTAACTGCATCCCCTAACACCTAACCCCTACCCTAAACCCTCATAAATTCACTGAAAAAGGGGCTGATATTGCGGCCAGCCAACAGGAAAGGTCCCAAACAAGAATTTGGAAGGACCAGGAAGAGAGAGAGAGCGCGACCTTCACATTTGCTTTCCTGTGAATTAAGATAAAATATTACTAAGGCAGCATCTCTTACAGGATGGATTGAGCGCCACCTTATGGTGGCTTAAAATTACATCACCTGAATATATATATATATATATATATATATATATATATATAAATATATATATATATATATATATTTACAATATCTCACAAAAGCTAGTACACCCCTCACATTTTTGTAAATATTTTGAAAATATTATATCTTTTTATGTGACAACACTGAAGAAATGATGCTCTGCTACAATGTAAAGTAGTAAGTACACAGCCTGTATAACAGTGTACATTTGCTGCCCCCTCAAAATAACTCAACACACAGCCATGTCTAAACCACTGGCAACAAAAGTGAGTACACCCCTAAGTGGAAATGTCCAAATTGAGTCCAGAGTGTCAATATTTTGTGTGGTCACCATTATTTTCCAGCACTGCCTTAACCCTCATGGGCATGGAGTTCTCCAGAGCTTTACAGGTTGCCACTGGAGTCCTCTTCCGCTCCTCCATGATGACATTATGGACCTGGTGGATTTTAGAGAGCTTGCACTCCCCCACCTTCCATTTGAAGATGCCCACTGGGTTTAGGTCTGGAGACATGCTTGGCCAGTCCATTACCTTTTCCTTCAGCTTCTTTAGCAAGGCAGTGGTCATCTTGAAGATGTGTTTGGAGTCGTTATCATATTGGAATACTGCACAGTGGCCCAGTCTCCGAAGGGAGGGTAACATGCTCTGCTTCAGTATGTCACAGTACATGTTGGCATTCATAGTTCCCTTAATGAACTGTAGCTCCCCAGTGCCGGCAGCACTCATGCAGTATTCCAACGTTATAATGACCCCAAACACACCTCCAAGACGACCACTCCCTTGCTAAAGAAGCTGAAGGTAAAGTTGATGGACTGGCCAAGCATGTCACCAGACCTAAATCCTATTGAGCATATGTGGGGCATCCTCAAGGTGGGGGAGTGCAAGGTCTCTAACATTCAAGAGAGTAAAAGGAAGGAGAGAGAGTGATAGAGAGAGAAAAAGAATAGGGAGAGAGAGAGAGAGATTAAGAGAGACAGAGAGGGAGGGAGGCTGAGAAAGAAGACACGGAGGGAGAGAGAGAAAGGACAGAGAGGGATGGAGAGAGGAGAGGGAGAGATGAGGAGGAGAGAGAGATTAATGAAAGATAGAAAGAGAGAGAAAAAAGAGAGAGTGACAGCAAAAAGGGAGAAAGGAGAGAGAGATGGAGAGAGATATGAGAGGGAGAGAGAGATGAGAAATAGGGAGAGACTTAGAAAGTGGAGCGGGAGGGAGAGATAGAGAGAGGGAGGGAGAGATAGAGAGAAAGGGGAGAGGGAGAGAAAGAAAGAGAAAAAGGATAGAGAGTGAGAGATAGAGAAAAAGAATAGAGATGGAGAGAGAGAGAGAAATAGAGAGAGATGGGAAGTGAGAGAGAAAGAGAGGAGACAGAGGAAGAGAAGGGAGAGGGAGGAGAGAGAGAGAAGACAGATAGAGGGAGAGATGAGAGAGAGAGAGGTAGGGATGTAGAGAGTGAAAAAGGATAGAGAGGGAGAGAGAGAGACAAAGGAGATTGAGGGAGAGAGAGAGGAAGGAGAGAGAGAAAGAGAGAGGGGGCAGAAAGTTATATATATATATATATATATATATATTTATATTTATATATATATATATATATATATATAAAACATTGGCATGATGGCACCAGAGGGGGACCCGGGACAGAAATAAAGTTTGAGACTCCTCATTTTTATATATATATGTTTGTACCTGGAGGGGCGGGGTGCCAAGTTTGGGGTCAGCTATGCCACTGACTCCAGTGCTCTGGTTTTTCATGTATATATTGATGTATATGAGTATATAGTATGTGTATATATGTTTCCTATACTATGTTATACTGATTCCCCCTAAATGTATTTACCTGATGATGTCAGATACTGTCTACAGTCTCTCTGCATGTGCTGTTAATATTTAACCTGAGGGCCCCATCTCTTGTCAGTATTGCTTGAGACTTGATAAAGAAAGGTCACACCTCTCGTAAAGCTTGTGAATGTAAACAAGGTGTTTGGCCAATAGAAAAGGCATCACAGTATACTGCAATACTCATTATTAATCAATGTACTTTATTAATATATATATATATATACAGTAAATATATATATATATATGTATATATATATATATATACTGTATATATATATACATAAAGTACATTGGTGTCACAAACCACCATGTGCCATTCAGGGTTGTGTACAATAAGCCTGATTCATGTATGTTACTGGAGCAATAAGTGAGGCCATAAGTTAGTTTGCTATTCAATTGGCATCTTTTTGCAGGCTCAGAACAGGTTATGGGTTACGGCCTGGAAAACATTGCAATGGTTAAACCCGGAACTTACAGCCTCCCGAAGCTTTTGATCTTACACCTCTGCAAGAGTTACGATCGCTAAAATAGCAAATTGCTATTCAATTGCTCCAATTCCCCAAGGCCGCAAATGTTTTTCACACCCGTAAACAAAAAAATTTAGAAGAAAATCCTATGGGTACCAGATGGGACCCGCAAAGGGGTTAAAGACATGTCCATAGCACTGTAAATGAAAATAAAACGTAAATTCTGCACTGTAAATGATGGGGAAAGCGATGACAGACATTAGAAGGAATCGCACAACAGTCTCAAGCTCGCAAATCGGCAATAAAAAATGTATTATTTTTATGTTTCATTTCGGGGTTATATCGATCTTGGGAATCAGTGAGTTAACACATATCAGGCCACCCATATGGACTAGAACAGTATTGGCCTTCATTTTTATTATTTTGTATTTTGAGGGTTTGCGAGTCCTATCCTAACTAGCCTAACTGATTGACATGTAACCTCCATGTTTTCCTGCCGTAATGATGGCGGTCTCATTTTCTATTGGCGAAATGGGAGGGTATGGTCTTGCTTAATTGATCATATTCCCGCCCTGAACTGCTACAAACGAGTGCATGGGTTACAGGGTCGGCATTGGGCCTATAACTTGGGGCTCCTTTAATTGAATAGCACCGGAATCGGAGACGAACAGGAGCTCGAAGCACACCCACAGACACCCTGCCTGTTTCCCGTGAGATGTGGGCTTGCAATTTAATCAGGCTCAATGTTTTTTTTTCTTTCTTTGTTTTCTTCAGACCTGATCTGTGGAAGTGTAATCAAATAATTGTTTGCAAAGGCAGATATAAGAGTTCCTTTGTAGAGCTGAAGCCATGATTCAAATTGAACAATTAATCATTGAGAGCCTCTTGTGGAGCGATGCAAACAACCAGATGCTAACACCAGTCACATATTTTGCATCTCTGTGTAGTTAGGTTAATTTGGCCTTCTGATTTAATGATCTTAATTATGTTACCTATTATCACTACATTAATATGTGGTAGTTTCATTATACCATTACGTAAGTGGAAATCCCTCTATCCCCTTAAATACCCGCAATACCTGGTTCACCACCCACCATTCTGTGCCATCCGCAATCCCCAGGGTCATCCTTTTGCTTCCTAGGGCCAGTCCCCTATCTTATGAAACATGCTACCTACCCTTCTTTGACTGACCCATCGATAATCCAGAGCATCACCTTGTAGCACACTGGCAACTGCCATATATGTTCACCTTGTACCACACTGGCAACTGCCATATATGTTTCCTATACTATGTTATACTGATTCCCCCTACATGTATTTACCTGATGATGTCTCCAGTCTCTCTGCATGTGCACCAGTTTCAGGGGATTGCCACATGGGAATATGATGATTGCCACAAGGGGCTCAGGAGGGTTGGATGTGTTTGTATTATTTAGACCCTTGACATATTTTGTTGTTGTTGGATACTGTTACGGTACCCCCACACATATAAGGGGGCGCCAAGGCCGTTTTAGCCGATCCGCCCGTCCAGTGATATAGGGACAGCTACTGCAGGACAACGATTCCCCCAAACTGGATCCAAGGTGACTATGCTCCAAGCCTGGAACTGGAACCTCACGAATAGCCGCTAGCAGCTGAACAGGAAAAGCACCCCAAGATGCTTACACTCTGTGTTTGAGGGTCAAGCAGTGAACTCTCTTCTTTATTAATTACAAAGACATATTAAAACCATTTCACATACACAGTAGAGGGTGGGGCTACCTGAGGTCAGCCCTAATGGCCTCTGGCCAATCACATAGTGTAACACCGTGGGAAATATGAGACTCCTCCCAGGTCCGCCCACTAGGTGTGGCTAATAGAGTCATTTGGCTTCTGACCACCGGAGGGGAAACATGGCTTTTGCTGTCCCCTGTGCCCCTGCTAAGAAAGCTGAGAAACCCCAGGGGTTATGGAGTCTGTATGTCTGGAGCTCCCTTTTTTAAGCTATCTCCCCTGCTGTGCCTGTAGATAACCTTTGCTCTCAACCATCTGGCCTTAGTGACTCATAGATGGGGGTGGTCAGAATCTGTAACACATTTTTCCACATTATTCATAACTTTAAAAGTAAGAATCAGCATACTCCAAATATAAACATATGTCTAAATGATATAAATTGGTCCATTGGTTCAAAAGTTAGATCATAGTCCTTTCTGACCAAATGAAGCATGGCTTCCATGTCTTTGTAGGGGGAAAATCAACATGGGCCGTAGCCAAAAGGAAGAATGTGGGCAACCAAGCTTCTCCAATTCGCAGTGACGAGACTGATCTCGTCACAGATACAACTCTTCATATGTTCTCTTATTCCTTGTATGTTCATGTTTGTTGCTTCCATAATACAATTTAACCATCTGCTGTCCCCTCTTTTGTCTTCCATCTGTCCTAGCATTCTTCTCTAACGAATCCTATACTCTCATTATGTGGCAAAAGTATTTACATTTTAGCTTAACTACCAATCCCTCCTGTGAGTAGTCTGGTTTTAGCTCTTGGGTATTGATTGGTTTGATCTTCTTGTAATTCCAGGAAATTCTCAATAGCTTCCTCCAAAACCACAAGGCAAAAGTGTCTATCCTGCCGAGCTGAACCTTCCTTATGGTCTCACAGTTGTATGTTAAGACTGGGAAGACCACAGATCTGATGATCTTTGTTGACAATGTGATATCTTTGCTGTTTCTTGACCAGCTTTCCCATAGCTTTCCTCCCAAGAAGCAAATGTTTTTTGTTTTCCTGGCAGCAGTCACTATCTGCAGTAATCTTTGGACAAGAAAATAAAATCTGCCACTGCATTCATGTTCTCCCTACATATCTGGTATCTATTTAATCTATAGACATTAGCAGCCTTATTAAATTGCGATTCGGCAAATTGAAAAGGGCTCTATTTAAGCACATAGCATATTTTTTTTACAGAAGTTTTTAGTTAGTGAACTTCTATCCAAAGGGCAAAATCTTCACTAACTAAAAACTTCTGTAAAAAAAAAATGCTATGTGCTTAAATAGAGCCCTTTTAAATTTGCTGAATCGCAATTTAATAAGGCCGTAGGTTTTCAGGCTGAGTATGTCTCTTTCATTGAGCCTTGGTTAGATTATATTGTAAGAAAATTAGATTTTTTTAGAAACAGATGTGTCTTAGCTGTAGCCCACTTTTGCTGCCATATATAACTGCAAGACATTATCTTTTATTAAGCTTAGGCATCTTTCAATCAACAGGAGCACAATGTACCCAATAATAATGTAGCCAGAAAATATGTGTATGATAATTAAGGTCTAATTTTGATATAGCTGTGAATGTATCTCCCGGCAATGAGTAATTTTAAAATGTATGTAATGAAAAAAACTAGAAAATATAAGAGCCAACTTAGATCGTGAACATTGTGTAAAGCCGAATTACCAGCTCTTTCTGACACATCCCTAGCGGCGATTGTCCTGCTGATTAGTAACTTAGCTAATATTGCATTGCACAATGGGAACCCAGCCACAAAGCCCTGTGTACATTTCAAACAGAGATACACTCATAGGCTCTGCGTGCTTGCTCAGGCTTCATTACCTTTTATATATATATATATATATATATATACTTTTTTAACTCAGATAACATTGGGGGGAAAAATCAGCTGTCTCATGTTCCATTAAAAAGCTTAAAACACATTACTTTTTTATGTGAGTATCTGAGTTTTTATTAATGTACTACCAGCTGGATCCATCATAATAATGACTGATGCGTTCACTGCTGTAAGTCCTTGAACATGTTCAGTGAAAGCAGTCACTTTCAGTTGAGACATTTCTTGTGAGCACAGGGTCTCCTTCCCAGTCACAGAGAGAGCCTAGATGTGTAGGATATATGCTTTATGGTAATTTGATAATGGCAAAGGAAGAAGAAATGCTCTTGGGAGTTATTAGATGATTTTACAGTAGGGAAATAAAGCTGCAAGAAAAGCAAGTAAAATACTTGTGTTTATTGGAAGAGGACTTAGTAGCATAAAAAAGTGAGGTACTAATGTCTTTCGTAGTATACTGAATCCAGGTCTTAATTTGACGGACTCTCCAACCACTTGTCTAGTCTGTGGCAAGGGAAAGGCTGTGTATCATATTTAGTTTATTTGTGCCAGACCTCAGTCCCTCTTTTTGCTATTGAGTGGCCTCCTCCTTCAGTTCTGGTTGCATTTCTCCCCTCACCATTTTCTTTTTGGGCACTCAGTGTCCCGGGACAACATGGCCTGGATATCCTAAACAGCCAGCTCCTGGAAGGGAAGGTTCCACTAACATGCAAGGACATGTCTTGACATATAGATTGGCCATATAAATGGACAGTCCTTATCAACCAGTGTTTAATACACTGTATTCAGTTCTCAAGATTGTATATCAATAGTTTTTTAAACCATTCAAAAGAGGATGACTACCGTATTTATCGGCGTATAACACGCACCTCATTTTAAGAAGGAAATTTCAGGAAAAAAAACTTAAATTTCAAATAAAGAACTTTGAAGCATAATAAGGGTAGCTCAGAACTTTTTTTTATTAATATTATTAACACTTATAAGGTAAATAATGTAAAATGACAGTAAAAGCAACTGTTTTAACAAAAGTTTACTCAGAAATCGCTGCTCCTCCTCAACCCCCCCATCCTCAACCTCCCTCCTCATCCTCAACCTCCCTCCTCATCCTCCCTCCTCAACCCCCATCCTCATCCTCCTTCCTCAACCCCCCTCCTCATCCTCAACCCCCTCCTCAATCTAAACCCCCCTCCTCATCCTCAACCTCCCTCCTCATCCTCAACCCCCTCCTCAACCCCCCATCCTCCTTCCTCAACCCCCTCCTCAACTCAACCCCCTTCCTCATTCTCAACCTCCCTCCCCATCCTCAACCTCCCTCCTCATCCTCAACCCCCCTCCTCATCCTCAACCCCCTCCTCATCCTCAACTCCCTCCTCAACCTAAACCCCCCTCCTGAACCCCCCTCCTCAACCTAAACCCCCCTCCTCAACCCCCCTTCTCATCCTCAACCTCCCTCTTCATCCTCAACCCTCTCCTCAACCCCCTCCTCAACCTAAACCCCCCTCCTCATCCCCCCTCCTCAATCTCAACCCCCCTCCTCAACCTCCCTCCTCAACCCCCCTCCTCAACCTAAACCCCCTTAAATACCTCCCCCTCTCCCCTCACTTACCTCCTTCTGCTCCGGCCTCCGCTCCTTCTTGACCCGGCGCACATGTGACATCACGCCATTAGCATACAGTATACCGGGTGCCGGCACCCGGTATATGCTAATGGCGTGGAGCGCACGTGACGTCACATGCGCGCCGGGTCAAGAAGGAGATAAGTGAGGGGAGAGGGGGAGGTATTTAGAGGGGTTTAGGTTGAGGAGGGGGGTTTAGGTTGAGGAGGAGGGGGGGTGAGGATGAGGAGGGGGGAGGGAATATATCAGCGTATAACACGCACCTATCATTTGCCCCCTATTTTCAGGGAGAAAAAGTGGGTGTTATACGCCGATAAATACGGTACATAGTTTCATGACCCACAAGAGAAAGATTATAAAGAAAAATGTTAGGTCTTCAAGACGTTAGATGATGAGTTTGTCTATGTGTCTATCTATAGTTCTGTATGGATATATCTTCCAGAAAAAGAGGTGACAATTTGAAGTTGGAACGTATAGGGGTAATGTGCGAAAGTACTACTTTACAGACAGGTAGTGGATAAGGGGAATTCCTTTCAGTGAAAATGGTCACCATTAACAAATTTAACTGTACTAACATTTTGTGTTATAAATCTAAATGTAGTCATTGATAGCAGTGTAATCTTAACTGTAAATTCTAATTGGTCAGTTGCTGCTAATAATCCTCTCCCTTAAGGGGTAGATAGATAGCAATATATTGGCATTTTATTGTATAGATACACGCTGTGCCTAACCACGCTCCTACCCATTGTCATGCAATTAGGATATGCCAAAAATATTACAATGTCTAGAATAATACATTTTATTTGGTTCACTGTCAATTTATAGACAAGTATACACTTTATTTAGAAGAGCATTTATTGAAACAATAGTAAGCCACGAATAAACAACTGTATGTATCAAAACACGTGGAAACAGTCTATATTCAGATGGATCACAGTATAAAATCAGTGCAAAATATACAAAATCGTTTTCTTTTAAATTGGATAACAGTCTTATAAGTGTATAAAAGTGTATAAAGTGTATAAAATCAAGCGAAACTTGGATAACAATCAAGCATCTATTCCACAGAATATCTTTGATATAAGCATTTACTGATATGGCATATTCATAATTAACAATCAACATACGCTATGAAACAGCGCATAGCAAAATCAGGTATGAAACTTACACAGCAATCAATATATCAAAATATACAGAATTGGTAGAAAATGACTTATGTTATAATGTGAAAGTCTTATCAAATTTTAATAAAAATCATTTATAGCACAGAAGTAATATAAAGTCACTAGATATAATACAAAGAGATTATAGTATATGGTATAGTATATATAGTATATATGACAAGCTAAATAAAAATTGTATACAGGTATTAGGTTATACCATAAAGGATTTTTTTTAACAGAATTGAACATACTAATTTATTAATTTATCAAAGCAATCTGCCTGTTTTTTTATAAAATGGACCCAAATAGAAAACAATTATGGTTTGGTAATCATAACTGGATTATGACCTCCATAATCCATGGAAAATAAACGAAACTTGGATAACAATCAAGCATCTATTTGTATTCACTTTATCAATTGTAACAGAAATATTATATCTGGACTATCTCAATTCTATTACAAACTATTATAGAAAATACAGCTTTACTTTATCAATTATGAGGCTAGGGAGGAGACCCCTGTCTCAAAAGGACTCCTTCTTAAGTTTGGTTAGAAGTAATCCCTTTTAGTCTACCTTTTAGTAAATTATTAAGCAAAAGATATAGTGAATAATCATAGTGAAGAGAGAAAACAAAATACATTTTTTCCAGAAAGCGACAGTGAGCCACTGAGAGAGAGCGACCCCCCTAGCCCTTTGTCTCCCTAGATAAACTATCTTCTATGTTCTCCTACCCCTTCCGTCAGCAGATTGATTTAAACCAATGACCATAACCTCAGGTTTGTATACAACTGCATAATTAAAATATATCAATAAAAGAATGGTGTATAGATTTTTTTTTGTGCCCACTAGAGTACAGGCTTGCTCTGTGGCCCAACTATGGGATAATATGGAAACCAGCCATTACGGATGAGAAACGGCTCTAGGACCCAATAGATGATGAAAATGTCATCACATATATAGCTGTCGTTCTTCGAGTTGTTGTCACGCTTTGTGAGACTCGCGGGACTTAGGCTGTAATGAGCGCTGAAGGTGCTCATTGCACTGCAAGCCTGTCGAAGCGAGGCGAGCCACTGAGGAACGCGGGAGCTACAGTGCATGGAGGGAACCATGAATGCCAACATGTACTATGACATACTGAAGCAGAGCATGGCTCCTCCCTTCGGAGACTGGGCCGCAGGGCAGTATTCCAACCTGATAACGACCCCAAACACAACTCCAAGATGACCCCTGCCTTGCTAAAGAAGCTGAAGGTAAAGGTAATGGACTGGCCAAGCATGTCACCAGAAGAGGTAACTAATAAAGACATTGAAGAGCTAGTGGAGAAGCACAAAGGAGCTGCAGGAACTTCAGAGAGAGCAGCAAAAGGGAGTGGCTGATAAACTTTCTCCTATTTAGGTGAAGAGGAGGGAAGGGAGGAAGCATCTACTGCACTCATCAAAGAAATGTGTGCTAAATGGGCTGAATTACAACATTTTGTTGAACACCATCACCCTGACAAAGCTTAAGCAAGCCCTGTTGTGGATTTTAATGATCAAGCATTGTATCACTTCAGAAACATGTTGCAACAAAGGCAGAAGTAAGTTTCCCTTCATAGGTTTCTAGTGAAACTGCCTACATTGCAGTCTCCATCAGAGTCTCCAGCAGGGTGCAGTGGTGTTAAGAGACATAAAGGACAAACATCCCCTATGCAAGTGCCTGATGTTGCAATGGAAGAGTACTCCCCATCCAAGCAATAACCTGTCTCCTCCTTCTCTTCCTCTAAATTGCCATCATCCTCTCAGAACTGTAGCGTTCAAGTGAAGTTAAATTATCTCTTATTTGTCCTCAATACACAATAAAGTGAAGGTAAATTCTAAGTTATTTTACGTGATAATTGGTGTTTAGTAATGCCTGTTTAGTTTTAAGGTTTTGTTCAAAACAAAATGTGAGAAAATGTGAAAAATCTGGGGTCCAAAATTGGTTATTTAAATTTACATTGATTCCTATGGGAAATACTATCTTGGTTTAAGTCGTTTTCGTTTGTGCTGTCCGGAACAGATTAACGACTTAAACCGAGGTACCAATGTATATATAACAAATATAATAATTAACCATAAAATATAGCTATTGATTTAAATATGGGGAAGGACATGTCCAGCGATGCTGGAATGAAGCCGCAGTGTTGCATGACCACAATGGCTCTGCTCTGGCTATATAAAATTCAAAAGGAACACTTGTTTTTATCACATCTAATAGTTGTGGTAATTGCGAGTTGTCATCACGCCCTGTTAAAGTTACAGGCTTGCGCATGCGCCTTCTGAAGGCGCTCATCGTGAGGCCAGAAAGTTATAAGTTAACAGGGGCTGCAATGAGCACCGAAAGTTAGAAGGGGGGAGTTACAGGTTTCAAAAAAATTAAGGGTTTAACGGCCGCCATTTTTTTCGAACCCGTAACTCGGACGCCGTTCTGAGGATGAGGCTTCTGATTTACAAATTAGCTTACAACTCACACATAGCACAAGGGGAGAGGCAGGGAGTCTGTATGTGAGGTTGCAAGTTAATTTGCTATGTAATTATCATATTTGTCTCAGAACGGCTAGGCAAAAAAAAAATGGCGGCAGTAATATTTTTTCAAGCCCGTAAATGGGCAATCCATTTCGGGCTTGGGGAAAATTATCAATTTTCAAAGCCCGCAAATGGTTTCACACTCGTAAATGGAAACAGGATGACATAGCAGGGAGAGGGGGAGAAAGACACAGGGGAGGGAGAGGGGGAGAGAATGGAAAGAGACACAGGGGAGTGGGGGGGGGGAGAGACATAGGGGTAAGAGAGAGGGGAAAAAAACAGGGGAGGGAGAGAGGGCAAAGAGACACGGGAGGGAGAGAGGGGGAAAAAGACACAGGGCAGGGAGAGGGGGGAAAAAGACACAGGGGTGAGAGAGTGGGGCACAGAAGGCGCTCATTGCAGGGCACAAAAGTTGCGGGTTGGCAGAGGCCTTCAATGAGCATCGAAGCCGCTTAACGACTAATGTGCTCATCGCCAGGCCCAAAAAATAGAGGGGCGGGGAGAGGCTTGCAATGAGATCCAAAGGCTTTGGCTTTGCCGAGGTCTGCAATGAGCGGCAAAGCCGCTCATTGCGGGGCTCTCGATGATCGCTCATAAAGTAGAGGGTGGAGAGCCTCGCATTGTGTGTCAAACAGCATTGCGCAACTTTAAATTTTATTGCCGTCATTTTTGACGGGCAAGTCGCTAGTACTTCAAATATTTCTTATACAATATCTACATCCACAAGAGCTGTACACAGATATAAATATATAATACCCATAGTTTGGTTCTTTTAAATAAGTAGATTCTTCATAAGACAACAAAGCAGATGACGAGCCCTTCATATAATCGTTTTTTTTTAAATATTATGCCCATTATTAAATGACTATTATAGTGTGTTTACAAGTAAAGCTCATATGTTTGCATAAACTATTAAAAACAGTATGCAGTTTAAAATAAATAAAAGTTAAAACCTTTTCTTTGCTTTTAAGCTGTCACTTTTCCCCTCACGCAGACTTGTGTATCTCCTCCTACCTGCATCAATAAAGGGCGTGGCCAGCTCTGCCTGTGTGCTGGTCTATTATAGAGCTTGAAAGCAGGGTGGGCTGATGTCACTGCCCCTGCCCAAGTACATTGTTAGCTCCACCCTCGTTGCCTTCACAGAGGTAATAACTCTATTGTAACATGATTGCAGCTTCACCATAGGCTCCACCCAGTGACAGAACATGAATCATCATAGTCCCATCCCGTTCACCAAGCATGCTCAGTCTGAAGAAAAATCTACATTTGTCAGATTTATTTTTAGTTCAGCGAACAGGAAGTGCTGGCCACATCCCTGATAGTAACAGGTAGGAGGAGACACGCAGCTCTGCTTGAGGAGAAAGCACACAGTTTAAAAGCTAAGAAAACATGTTAACTAATAAATCTTATTTATTTTATTCAGCATACTGTTTTTAATAGCCTATGTACAGCAAACAAACATTTGAGCTTTACTTGTAAATGCACTACAGTGGGCCTTTAATTATTATTATCACATATAATAGTTGTCAAACTACGAAACGTTGTCACGCTTTGCGAAGTGATGGGATAGATCTAACACGCACTAAATACGGACTTACACAAGAAAATACGAGCCGCCGCGGGACTTAAAAAAAAATAATTATGGACTTACACTAAAAAAGTACGAGCCGTGGGACTTAGAAAAAAAACAATTCCAAACTCGCAAAAATACGACCTTAACAACCGGACCGCGCGCAGAGGAAAACATAAAAAAAAAAAAAATGAAACAATAAATAAACACAAAAATAACATAAAAACCTTACCCACTGCATGGGGGGGGGGGGGGGGGGCGTCTGAAAGTGAAGTTACACCAATTTACTGAGTTTAGACACGAAAATCCCCTAAGCGAGAGAAAAAATCACCGCCGAAAAAACGAAAATGAGGCTAAACGACCCTAAATCCGCAAAACACTATTATATCTGCACTTGCAAGGCATCTTACTCCCCTTGCTGCTTGAATAAACAAAGTAAATTGCTTGTCGGTTAAAACAAATCCCACCTCCTTGATATCAAGCATATATTCACAAAAACACATAATATATTTAAATATTGTTTTGGGTTTTTTTTTCATACGAAAAAGATTGTAGCCATTAACAATAATGGAGTACAATTACTCTTAGTCCAGTACATAACATAAAATTACTGGACTATAGTGCCCCTTTAATATATATATATATATATATATATATAAATAAAATAATATTACATATATAATCAATGTATTAGTCCTCACCCTGACACTTCATTCAATAATAACATAGATAGCAGTAAATACATCTATATATATATATATATATATATATATATATATATATATATAAAACAATTCTATGTAAACATTTTACTTTTTAATATGAAAAATAGAACAACTAACTAGCAGCATCTGCACAGTGCTTATTATTTTCTTCCAGAATTTATATTCATGTTATTGGTATATTTATATACCGTAGAGCATCAAAATCTGGATAATGCAACCAGTGATAATGACGTCAATAAAACTTGGGTTAAACTACAATCAATTAGTGTTTAGAAGTCCAATTTGCAATCAGACTCGCACTCCAGCAATGTAGAAATCAATAAAAAGCAATAAAGCAACTGTTCTAGCCCATGCGGGTTCCATATGTATTAACCCGTTGAACCCCAAGATAGCTGTAACACGGAAATAAAACTTACATTGATTTTTTTTATGGCAGATTTGCAAACTTGAGACGGTTGTGCAATTAATTCTAAAGCCTTTCATTGCTTTCTCAGTATTTTTAAGTACAGTAGTGTGTGTTTATTTGCTTTTGCAGTGTTACAAACAGGTTCATATAATTTTTTTATACATTTGCAATTTACGGGTTAGAAGGCAATTGCAGTGTTGTTGAATTGTTGTGATTGAATATGTATTTTGCGTCTTTAGCACTGGTAACATTTATGGGTTTGAAACATCAAAGGAGGAGATTGGACGAAGTTACGTTTTTGACAACCGCAGAGCTTTTGAGCCTGTAACATGCAAATGGATTGGGGGTAGCTAAAAGTAGCCAATTGAATATCAGTAACATCAGGCTCCATTACGGGCTCATGTAATTGTGATTAGGACAATTGAATAGGGGCCATATTCTGTAGCGATATACAGGGGTTTACAAATCCAATATTAAACACAAGGCAAAAGGTGGATGGCCCCGTTTTTTAGTTTAAAATCTTATGTCCATGGTGCTTATTTCTAATATTGAAAACTGGCGAAAAAGTGTTTTTTTTCTTGAACAGCAGTGGTCCTCTAATTTTTATGTGAATCTAGTCTGTTAAGGTACGGTTTCTTTTGGTACTTCAAATACCTGCAAATAGTGCATGTGTTGCTTTAAAGTTATGCAGAATAAGTGACCCATAAATCCAGTTTATTTACAGGATACAGGAATCATTCAGTAAGGTCCTGATGTGTTATCTTGTCAGTTCTTCTGGCTCCTATCTGTTCAACCAAAGCAGGATTTGGAGAGATGTTGTGCAGTGAAGCAGCTCTAGACATTCAGCTGTCAGCTCTCCAAGGACAAAGGATTTCAAGGACACGTCCAGCGACGCTGGAATGAAGCTGCAGTGTTGCATGACCACAATGGCTCTGTTCCGGCTAATATAAGTTCAAAAGGAACACTAGTTTTTACACTTCAAATATTTCTTATTCAGTATTCACAAGAGCTGTACACAGAAGTAAATAAATAATATTTTAAGGGACTCTATAAACCTGCAGTTTCAGTACTATTTAAAGAACTAGATTCTTCATAGGACAGCAATGGAGATAATGAGCCTGCATATAATAGGTAGTAAATTAAAGGATGTTTTTAATTTTTTTTATTATGCTCATTTTTAAACTACCACTGAAGAGTAGAAAAACTCATGTTTGTTTGCTGGGCATAAACTATTAAAACAGTATGCAGTTTAAAATAAATAAAAGTTAACATTTTTTCTTAGCTTTTAAGCTGTCAGTTTTCCCCTCAAGCAGAGCAGTGTATCTTCTCCTACCTGGGTCTATCAGGAGTGGCCACCTCTATCTGTGGGCTGAGCTATCATAAACCTTGAAAGCAAGTTAGGCTGAAGTTACTGGCTCTGCCTCATGACATAATTAACTCCACCCACACAAAGGTAACAGCTCTATTGTAACATGCTGGCAGCTGCATCATGGGCTCCGCTCAGTGACATACTTGGTGTGAAACAAAACTTACACTTGTCAGTTTTTAAATTATTTTTAGTCCTGCAAACAGACAGAGCTGACCACACCCCTGATAGACAAAGGTAGGAGGAGATACACAGCTCTGCTTGAGGAGAAAACACAGTTTACATATTATTGTTAAAAGTCTACCCAGCAAATACACATTTGAGACGTACTTGTAAATGCACCACAGTGGTCTTTTAAATAAATAAAGACAACCTTTAATTTAGTACCTGTTATATGCAGGACTCGTCATCTCCATTGTTGTCTTATGAAGACTTCCTCTATCTTTATGTCTCCGTTTCCAAGACATCCAAATCTCGTTACTGCTTGAAGGACAGATAAATAAACACAATTGTGGTTTAAAACAAAGTCACCTACTTGATATAAAACATATACTCACATAAAGGGAGGTGTTATAAGACAGCAATGGTGATAGCCAGTTCAGCCAACACATAATATGTTTCATGGTTGCTTATTATTTTTTATTTCATGAAAAAACATCTTAAACAATAACAATAATAGTGTCCCTTTAATAGTCTTAAAAAGCATTTATACATATAGAGATAAGATTACACCTAATATAATGTATATTATCACAGTCCTATGTAAGCATTTTACTTTTTAATAAGAAATAAGAAAAAGCAACTAGCAACATTTCCAGTGTTTATTATTTTCTTCCAAAAATTATATTATGTTATTGGTATATTTATATAGAGCCGCAACAGCCAAAATCTGGAGATTGCAGCCAGCGCCGTCCTAAAGTCCTCAATGTGTCACAGCGAGAGCACCCAGTTGTTAAATGACTCTGCATAATGTGAGCATTTGTTCCACTCTTATAACCACAGAGTTGTTTTTCTGCAAGTAAAATAAAAACATTAAAATTTAAAGTTAACACAATCCAGTCTTGCTTGGTTCAACAGACAGACACCATCAGAGCTAAATAACACAAGGGGGTCCGGATTGTTAGTGCGGAGGGATAAGCCAAATTAAGCTCTGATGGATTTAGACATCTGACTGTATTAAACACTGATTTACTATTCTGGACGTGTCTGCTTTAAAAATAAGCATATTTGTGTATTCCTTCAGGAATCAGAGAGCTGGTAAATAAAAATCCAGGTTTAGTTTTCCTACATATAATACTTGCTGGAGATTAAATGACCACTGTAGTTAAAAGATAAAAAATACTTATTTGTAAAGTATGTACCAAACTAACAATAATAACAGCTGTGTAAGCCATGGACATGAAACATTTTTGGGGACATTGACATGAAACGTTTTTCTGTTTATAAGTACAGAAATCAACGTGTTTGTTGCATCACTTCTTCAGAGCTAAAGGTGTGTGTTACCACTTGAGAGAGGCTTGGGAGAAGGGAACAGAGAGCCTTTGTTAAGGTAATTGAAAAGGATTGAAATCAACATCACACCACTTCCACCTCACTGGCCCAGAAGCAGACTCCTTTCTTCAGGAAATGCAACCATAGTTCTCCAGAAATGCCCTCCTGCCTCCCTGTGGCAAGAGGGGGGGTTGGGCATGCCCAACTTGCCTGTTTTCTTTTCATGTGTTTTTTTGCATTTTAATTTGACCTCCTGCTTTGGCTTTGTGGCGTCTCAGTGGCCGGTCATAATGAGGTCCTGGCTGCAGCCATGGTTGCATACATGGCTGGAGGGCCATACCCTGATGTGTGCCTGGATACGTGGCCTTATTCCTGTGGAGGTAAGAGTAGTGTTGGCCTTGCTACGTAGATGGGACGTGACAGTGGATCATCTGCGGACATGGATGGTCTGCTCCTTGTATAACTTTGTAATGCAGGGATATTTTAATACTCCTCCTGTGCTGATGTTTTTGTCACTGGAGGCCTATGAGCCAGTATGGAAACGCCTGCAGGATCCCGCACACACAGGTTTTGCAAGAGATGTGGCCTGGTTAGGAGTACATGCAAAATTACCAGTAAGAGACGGTGTACGATGGGTAAGGAGTGTCCTGGTCCTGCACTGCCCACGCCACACGTGTGTAAGGGTCTTTGAAACTATTGCACATGTGTGGCTGGATTGCCCTTTTGCCCAAGCTGTCTGGACAACTGCTATGCCCTGGGTCTTCCGGCAGTGGAACAACGGCGCCTGTGGCTTATCATCAGCCTACTGAAGTATCTTCTGTGGGTGGCCAGAACTAAGTGTGCTGTGGGGAAGATCATCACCTCTGCGAAAATTGTGACCATGGTGGAGGCTAAGCTGAGGAAGATTGATCCAGATTGAAGGCTTATGAGGGCACAGTGGCGGTGCACATTCTAAATGACCATTTTTATTATTTAGGATTGATCTAATGTTTTATTAGTGCTGTAGGTTGTGGGTAGTCACGGTAGGGGGGATTGTATTGTGTTGGGGTAAGGGGTTCATGTTTCTGGGGGTTGTTGCATGTGTTGATGCTTGGGAACTGTGTATTATATTTATGTTTTTTTTTTTACTTTTATGATGTTTTACGAACTCTGTTTGCATGTCTTTAATAAAATTATATATATAAAAAAAATAAAAAAAATGCTTTCTCACTCAAGTTCCACCAATGTATTATAGATTACAATTTTTTTTTTCTAATTAAAAACTAGCCATATGACTTTTTTCCTGCTTAATTATGCTTGTGTATGGCATAATTGTGAAAAACACCCGGTATATGCTAATGACGTGACGTCACATGCTCACCACGTCATTAGCACTGGCCGGGTCAAGACGCAGGAAGGAGCGTGGAGGCCGGAGGAGCAGGTGCAAATGGAGGGAAGTGAGGGGAAAGGGAGAAGGGTAGGTATTTAGAGGGGTAAAGTGAGGAGGGGGGTTTAGGATGAGGAGGGCTAAAGTGAGGAGGGGGTTTTAGGGTGAGGATGGCGGGGAGGGTTAGGATGAGGATGGGGAGGTTGAGGATGAGGAGGGGGGTTGAGAAGGGAGGTTGAGGAGGGGGTTGAGGATGAGGAGGAAGGTTGAGGCGGGAGGTTGAGGAGGGGGTTGAGGATGAGGAGGGAGGTTTGAGGAGGGAGGTTGAGGATGAGGAGGGAGGTTGAGGATGAGGAGGGGGGTTGAGGTTGAGGAGGGAGGTTGAGAAGGGAGGTTGAGGAGGGGGTTGAGGATGAGGAGGAAGGTTGAGGCGGGAGGTTGAGGAGGGGGTTGAGGATGAGGAGGGAGGTTTGAGGAGGGAGGTTGAGGATGAGGAGGGAGGTTGAGGATGAGGAGGGGGGTTGAGGTTGAGGAGGGAGGTTGAGGAGGGGGTTACGGATGAGGAGGGGGGTTGAGGATGAGGAGGGGAGTTGAGGAGGGAGGTTGAGGATGAGGAGGGAGGTTGAGGAGGGAGGTTTAGGATGAGGAGGGGGGTTGGGGTTGAGGAGGGAGGTTGAGGAGGGGGTTGAGGAGGGAGGTTGAGGAGGGGGTTGAGGATGAGGAGGGGGGTTGAGGAGGGGGTTTAGGATGAGGAGGGGGGTTGAGAAGGGATGTTGAAAATGAGGAGAGAGGTTGAGAATGAGGAAGGGGGTTGAGGAGGGTGATAAGGGAGGGGGGAAGAGACACAGGGAAAGGAGAGGGGGGAAGAGACACAGGGAAGGGAGAGGGGTGAAGAGACACGGGAGGGAGAGGGGAGAAGAGACACAGGGGAGAGAGAGGGGGGACACAAGAAAAGGGCACACAAGTGGGGGACACAGAGGGCACAAGAGGGATACAGGGGGCAGCACATTTCCCACCCTCGGCTTATACTCGAGTCACTCATTTTGTGGTAAAATAGGTGCCTCGGCTTATACTCGGATCGGCTTATACTCGAGTATATACGCTATATATATATATATATATATATATATATATAAATATATATGTGTATATTTTATACACATATATATAATACACATAATATGTATACAGAAATTATATATATAAATATATATGTGTGTATATATATATATATTTATATATATATATCACATATATAGTTGTGAGCGTACGAGTCGTTGCTCACGCTTGCGGGCTCGCATAGCGAGCCCGCAAGAACTGCGTCCCTCGCGAAGCGAGGGACGCAGTTCCCCGCAAATGCGGGTCCTCGCGAAGCGAGGGCCCGCATTTGCGGTGATGGAGCATCCCAACGACCTCCGCAAATGCGGACCCTCGCTTCGCGAGGGTCCGCATTTGCGGGGTGGAGGCTCAACGTCGGCTGTGTTAACACACACATACACACACACAACTTTTTAACAGAATAAACCCAACCGCCCAGCCAACAAAAACCCAACAACGTCCCCGCAAATGCGGATCCTCGCGAAGCGAGGGTCCGCATTTGCGGTGGTGGGAGCATCCCAACATCGGCTGTGTTAACACACACATACACACACACACAACTTCATAACAAAAAAAAACTCAAAGTCGCCTCATACCCGCTTACACCCAGACGCAAGACTTAACAAAAAACCAGTAAAAAAGGCCCCTCACACGCTCTTAACACACATACGCACGACTTAGAAACAAATACACTGCGTCGTACACGTAAAAGCTAACTGCGTATATCGCAAAAAAATACGGCAACATCGCAACAAAATACGGCCGCATCGGAAAAAAATACGGCCGCGAAAGACCCATTCCAACCGCCGCGCATCAAAACATCACAAACACAAGAAATAAACACAACAAACACATAAAAAGTTTACTTACAGCACGGGGGGGCATCCGGCACCTCCAAAAGTTCATTTACACGTCCATTTAAGTCCAAAACAAAGAGTTTAAACGACCGAAAATCGGCTAAGCGAGAGAAAAAATGGCCGCCGAACAAAACGAAAACGAGGCTCCAGACGTAACTACACTACACTTACTCGCAATAATGAAACACATACTATGCGGAACGGATCACACTCATATTAAACACCATTTTAACCACTACTACGCACAAAATGGCGGATGGAACGCAAATTGTAAGCTGGAACGCAAATAGCGCATGCGTATTGCGTTCTAACTTTCCAGAATGTTCTACAAGTTTATAAATACTGCCTATTTGACAGAGAAAAATACATTTCTCCTCAGGTGATGAACACAGTGACTTCTGAGATAACTGCTGCTAAAACTTGAGAAGATAATTCTTTCCTAATTTACTACTTTACATTCTGCAAATTACAACTGAGAGGTAAGCTATAATATATTACTTATTTTATTATCAAGACAGGACATCAAAAAAATAAATTAAAGTAGGCAAAGAGGTTTATGTATACTGACATGTGACACGCACATATATGCGTATAATGTATACTGACAGGTGACACGCACATATATGCGTATAATGTATACTGACAAGTGACACGCACATTTATGCGTATAATGTATAGTGACATGTGACTCGCACATTTATGCGTATAATGTATAGTGACATGTCACATGCACATTTATGTGTATTGCCCCTGCAACAAACTAATTAAACCACTACATTTAAATTACATTAGAAAAAAATAAGTTGGGACTATTAAATACTATTAAAATATGAGTCATGTATACTGATATGTGACACGCACATATATGTGTATCATCTATAGTCACATGTCACACACACATTTATGTATGTTGGCCAAAAATAAAAATAAGGTTAATTTAACAATTAAAATATGATTCATGTATACTGATATGTCACACGCACACAAAAAAATTACTTTCAACTATGGAAATGTGCTTCATGTATGTGACATATGTGTGTAGCCCCCACCAAAAAATAATGTTAATTCAAATTAATTACAGAAGTATAATTCAATGAAATTAATTTACTGCAATTCAATAGATCACCTAAAACTCAATCTTTCTACTTTTTTTAATATTCAAACAGACTCTGCATCAACAGCGTCTCTCAACAATTTGCACCGTGCACTGTGAAGCACAATCCCTTTTAAAGAACACCAACAAAGAAGAAGAGGTAAGATACAAAAATACTTTAAATGCTGAAAAGGCCATGGTTTGTTAAATACAAATAAAAATTTCTATAATTCACTATTTCACTTTATTTTTCAAACAGACACTACAAGAAGACCGGCGGATTAAGATTGGCAGGAGGGGACCCTCTGTCATTCCACACTTCAATCAAGGTACAGTATTAAGTATAAAAAAGAACCGAACCATGAGCCTTATTCAATTGTGAGTTGGCTAATTGAATAGGGCTTTATATAAGCACATAATAGATTTTTTAGACAGACATTTTTAGTTACTGAACTTCTAACCACAATCAAGGTCTTCACTAACTAAAAACTTCTGTCAACAAATATTTTATGTGCTTATATAGAGCCCTATTCAATTGGTCAAAACGCAATTGATTCAGGACCTAAATATGTTTAATGGCCGAGTGCCTCATTCAAATGTGATTTGCCCATTTTAATAGGGCTCTATATAAGCACATTTGGTTCAATATGAGCACAGAGCATCTTTTTTTACAGAAGTTTTTTACTAAAAACTTCTGTTCAAATATATGCTCTGTGCTTATATAGAGCCCTATTGAAAAACCAAATTCAATGAGGCCCTCACAATATAACAAATCCAGCAAACAAAGGCCCTCATTCAATTGATATTTTGGACAATTCAATAGGGCTCGAAATAAGCACATTTAGAACCCTATTGAATTGGCCAAACTGCAATTGAATGAGGGCCAAAGTATGCAACATATGGTACATACAAACTGGTACACACAAAACAGGATTGTAACAAACACATAGCAAACTAAATTTATATTCTTTTTCTTTAACAACCTATAACCATTAGAAAAAACACTACATAAGTATAACAAAAGTGGTGCCCATCAAACAGGATTGTACGAAAACTCACACAAACACATAGCAAACTACATTTACATTCTTATTTAATGTTTAACAACCTATAAGCCTTAGAAAGAAGCCTAAATAAGCATACCAACAGTGGTGCGCACCAAACAGGATTGTATGAAAACTCACACAAACACATAGCAAACTACATTTAGATTCTTATTTTATGTTTAACAACCTATTAGCATTACAAAACAACATTAATAAGCATACCATCAGCGGTGCGCATCAAAAAGGATTGTATGAAAACTCACACAAACACATAGCAAACTACATTTACATTCTTATTTTATGTTTAACAACCTATAAGCATTACAAAACAACATTAATAAGCATACCAACAGTGGTGCGCACCAAACAGGATTGTATGAAAACTCACACAAACACATAGCAAACTACATTTACATTCTTATTTTATGTTTAACAACCTATAAGACTTAGAAAGAAGCCTAAATAAGCATACCAACAGTGGTGCGCACCAAACAGGATTGTATGAAAACTCACACAAACACATACCAAAGTACATTTAGATACTTATTTTATGTTTAACAATCTATAACCCTTAGAAAAAGGCCTAAATAAGCATACCAAAAGTGGTGGGCACCAAACGGGATTGTAGAAAAACAAAGAAATAATGTCATTTTTTAGTTCATACAAATACATTCAAATAAAATTACATTTTCATTTTTATTTTATATCAGATACTGCGTCAAGAACATCGGACCAGGAGTTTCAACTGAGGACCACACCAGCGGACGAGGACTTTCAACAGAGGACCAGACCATTGGACGAGGACTTTCAACAGAGGACTACACCATCGGACGAGGACTTTCAACAGAGGACTACACCATCGGACGAGGACTTTCAACAGAGGACCAGACGATTGGACGAGGACTTTCAACACAGGACCAGACCATCAGACGAAGGCTTTCAACACAGGACCAACAAAGATTCTGCTTCAAATCAAACTTCAACCAAGGTACAGTATAACAAGTAAAAAAAGAGAAAAATTCATTAATATTCTTCTTTAATGTTTAACCACCTATAAGCCTTAGAAAATAGCCTACAGAAGCATACCAAAATTGCGGCGCACCAAAAAGGATTGTAGAAAAACACAGAAATAATGGCATTTTTTCATTAATACAAAGACATTCAAATAACATAACATTTTCATTTTTATTTTATAACAGATACTGCGTCAAGAACATCGGAACAGGAGTTGGAACTGAGGACCACACCAGAGGACGAGGACTTTCAACAGAGGACTACACCATCGGACGAGGACTTTCAACACAGGACCAGACCATCGGACGAAGGCTTTCAACACAGGACTAACAAAGAATTTTGCTTGAAATCAAACTTCAACCGAGGTACAGTATAAAAAGTAATATCTATCATCTATCTCTTATTTGTCTTTTAGGGCCAATAATCTTTAACACTAAATACAAACTTCAATGTAAACTTAAAAAATAAATTGGCATAGTCCAAAAAAGTCTAAAAACACAGAATCTATACAATTTGTCATTGTAACATTCCAGTCCTAAACCCTAATTTAATTGCCATTTGACAAATTGAATAGTGCTGTAAATAAGGACATAACATCTTTTTGAAAATACCTTTTTAGTTACTGAAACACTTGCTTTTGGATACATGTTTAATAAATAAAAATTTCTTTAAATAATTATCTGATGGCCTTATTTAGACTTTTATTCAATTGACCGCATTGAAATTGATTAAGTATAAAATGTTAACACACTATTGATAACTATTTGTCATGAAAAACAACTTAACATCTCAAAATAAACTAATGGTACATTATTTTATTTTTACAGATTAACATGGCTGATAACGAGAGTAAACAAGAAAAGAAAAGACGCCAAGCTAGAGAACGACGACAGAGAGCAGACAGCCAGCAGACACCGGAGAAGAAGGAAATTCGACGAGAAAAAGAACGCAAAAGAATTGCAAGCAAAAGACTGTCACTTGCAGAAATTAAAGATATGTAAAAAAAAACAACAAAGAAAATAAAGCATTTACAACCTGTTGCTCAAACATCAGATGACATTTTACCAGAAAAAATACAAGAGATACCAAAAAAAGCAACAAAGAAAACAAAGCATTTAGAACCGTTTCATGAAACATTACATGACATTTTACCTCAAACAATACAACATATACCAAGAAAAGCAACGAAAAAAACAAAACATTTAGAACCTGTTGTTGAAACATTATATGACATTTCACCTGATGAATATGAAAGTCAAAATCCTATATGCTTTGCAAATTGTCCTCTACTCAAGTCTTTAGCAGTAGAGGTTCATAGTTGTGGGGACATGACTACTCAATGTCAGTTTTGTGAGGCTTATTATTTTAAACAGGAGAGACCCAGAGATGGACAATTTATTAGTTGTTGTCAAAAAGGCAAGTTCAAACTTCCAGAAAGGAAAGAATTTCCAATTTATTTACAAAATATTATGACTGAACCTACGTTTCCAAACTACAAAAATTTTAAGACAAACATAAGATCCTACAATAGTGCCATATCCTTTGCATCCATGGGGGCAACATTAGCTGCTAATGTACCAGGACATGGTCCTTACTGTTTTAAAGTCCAAGGACAAATTTATCATCGCACTTCCCATTTACATCCAGAGGAAGGAAATAAAAGAAAATTCGCTCAACTATATGTCCTAGATACAATGGAAGCTGTTGACCAACGTATGCAGATGGAAGAAAATAAAAAATGCTTACCCACTGTTTTCATAGAGCTAAATAACATTATGGACAACAATCCCTACAGTAAAGCTTATAAAAAATTGGCAGAAGTAGAAAATGAACAACTACTTCATTCACAAACACATCAATTACCAATGCCGAAGGTTAATATGGTGCTTAAAAGAGACAGACATACTGATAAACGTTGTTATAACTTGCCAACAACAAATGAGGTTGCAATGGTGTTTCAGAATGATGAAGGAGAACCACCATTTCAAAGAGACATTC
Source organism: Discoglossus pictus (assembly GCA_027410445.1). Classification (NCBI taxonomy): domain Eukaryota; kingdom Metazoa; phylum Chordata; class Amphibia; order Anura; family Alytidae; genus Discoglossus; species Discoglossus pictus. Next base: position 22,634,190 of record CM050165.1, on the reverse strand, counting down.
GAATATATCCTAGAAATGAGGACCAACCGTTTATTAATATCAGTATCTTAAGTCCAAATTTAGATCCAATGACATATCCCATCTTTTTCCCACACGGAGAAGCAGGTTGGCAACCAAAATTAACTCTTCCCAGTTACCCAAATGCTAAAGCCAGAATCCGAAATAATGTTTCTATGCTTGAATTTAAAGTAGCTCAAATTGCCATTCGCAATGTATTTAATCCAATTTTATGTGGTGGGAAACTAACACAACAATGGATTATTGATTCATATTTGCAAGTTGAGGCAAATAATTTAAACTTTATCAAATATCAACAAGATAAACTCCGTGTAGAACAATATTCTGGACTCATGGACTATGTTGCTGACGTGGCTACAAGCAGAGACATGACAGCTGGAAAAGCCATCATTTTACCATCTTCCTTTCAAGGATCTCCTCGGAATATGAGAGAAAGATACAATGATGCTATGGCTATTGTGACAAAATTTGGCAAACCCGATTTATTTGTGACATTTACATGTAATCCACAATGGCCAGAAATTACACTAAATCTACTTCTTGGACAAACTGCTTCAGATCAACCAGATTTAGTAGCCAGAGTTTTTAAGATTAAATTAAATGAATTTATACGTGACTTCACTATAAATCAGTTATTTGGCAAATGTCTTGCTTATGTATATACCATTGAATTTCAAAAAAGAGGCCTTCCACATGCACATCTTCTAATAATACTTCAAGAAAAAGATAAATTAGATACTTCAGACAAAGTGGATGCAGTCATTGTTGCTGAACTACCAGATCCAGAACTATATGAGATTGTTACTCATCGCATGATTCATGGACCCTGTGGTGACCTTAATCCACAATCACCATGTATGGAAAATAATAAATGTTCCAAAGAATTTCCAAAAGATTATAGAGACAAAACCTATGCCAATTGTGATGGATATCCACTTTATAAAAGAAGAGAAGGAGATAGTGCCATTATTCGTGGAAAAAAAGTGGACAATAGATATGTAGTACCCTACAATCCACATTTACTCATGAAGTACAACGCCCACATCAACGTAGTAGCCTGCACTTCCATCAAATCCATTAAATATGTCTACAAATATATTTACAAAGGTTACGATGCAGCTACTGTAGTCGTCAAAAGTGCAGACAACCCTGAAAGTAGTGAGTTAGTACATGATGAACTTGCATCTCATGTAGATGCTCGCTATGTCAGTGCGCCAGAAGCTATGTGGCGGCTTTTAAAATTTGAAATGCATGATAGATCACATGCAGTATATAGGTTAGCAGTACATTTGCCACAACGACATTTAGTCTATTTCCATGCTGGAAATGAAATGAATGCATTGGCCCAAAGTGAAGATCGTCACACTACACTAACTGCATGGTTTGCATTAAATTCCACTGATGCTCAAGCAACACAATACTTATATATTGAAATTCCATATCACTATGTTTTTGTGAATGGATTATGGAGACCAAGAAAAACCAGAGGCAATAAAATTATTCCAAGAATTTACACAGTCAGTCCAAGAGATGTGGAACGTTTTTGCTTACGGATATTACTTTTAAATGTTCCTGGAGCACAAAGTTTTGAACACTTAAGAACTGTTAATGACATTGTATATGAATCCTTCCATTTAGCTGCAAGACATAGAAACTTACTCGCTGATGATACAGAGTGGGAAAGATGCTTAGAAGAAGCAGCACAATGTCAAATGCCACGACAGATGAGAGAACAATTTGCTTTTATTTGTATCTTCTCAAATGCTCCAAATGCATTAGCTTTGTGGGAGACTTTTAAAAGTAATATGGCTGAAGACTTTATGCGACGATACAATGAACCCATTGCACACTTAAAAGCGTTAATGGAAATCCAAGAAGTCTTTTTAACTCATGGATTAAGTTGTGCAAGTTTTAATTTGCCTGATCCAGGTCTTATAGATGACATTAACTTTGAAGACTATGACATTCAACTACAAGCAGAAAGAACAGAAGAAAGACTTGCAACTTTAAATACACTACAATTGCAAGCATTTCATGCCATTAAAAATGCTATAGATGATGACATGGTGACAGAGCGTTATTTCTATCTTGATGGACCTGGCGGATCAGGGAAAACATATTTGTACAATTTATTAATGAGTTCAGTACGAGCACAAGGAAAAATAGCAATGGCGTTTGCCACTACTGGAATTGCTGCACTTTTATTAGAAGGTGGAAGAACTGTTCATAGTGGATTTAAACTGCCAGTGCCTATTTTAGAAAATTCTGTGTCAGATATTCGCATGACATCCTTACAAGCAAAGAAATTGAAGAAATGTAAATTAATTATAATAGATGAGGCCACAATGATGTCATGCTATGCCCTCCAATGTATTGACCGTTTGCTTCGTGAAGTCATGGATAATATTTTGCCATTTGGTGGAAAGGTAATGTTGTTGGGTGGCGATTTTAGACAAACATTACCTGTCGTTGTACATGGAAATCGAACTGACATTATCGAAACATGTATAAAGTCAAGTACAGTATGGAAACATTTTACCCATCTTCAACTGCAACAAAATATGAGATCAGAAGGCCAAACTGATTTCAATGATTGGCTTATTAAAATTGGAGAAGGCAGAACAGAAAAAATACTACATTTACCTGACGACACTGTAGAGATCCCACCTCATATGATTTGTCAACAAGATATTATATCGGCTATATTTGAAGGGAGCATAAATAACGAAGAATATTCCGAGCTTGCCAACCAAGTCATACTGACGTGTAAAAATAAAGATGCATTAATCCTCAATAATAAAATCTTAAAAAAAATTTATGCACCACAAAGAAATTATCACAGTGCTGATTCTGTACTTGCTGATGACAATGAAAGTCAGGCTAACTTTTCGACTGAATTCATAAACTCTTTAACTCCTTCTGGAATGCCACCACATATTTTGCAGCTAAAGAAAGGTGCAATTATCATGTTACTGCGAAATATGAACCCCAAAAAAGGCCTATGCAATGGCACAAGATTAATTGTTCAACAATTAAAGGACCATTTTATAGATGCTGAAATTTTAACTGGGACCCATAAAGGAGAGAGAGTTTTCATACCAAGAATAGATTTAGCACCAAGTGAAAGTAGTCTCCCTTTTATACTTCAAAGAAGACAATTTCCCATTATTATGGCATTTGCCATGACCATTAATAAATCACAAGGTCAAACTTTCAAATCTGTGGGTATTTTCTTGGAAGAACCAGTTTTTGCACATGGTCAATTGTACGTTGCGTTGTCAAGGTGCAAAAATCCACAGGCTATTAAAGTTTACATTGAAAACAATGAAAGTCAAGGTGATTTATTAGAAGATGGACGTATTTTTACTAAAAACATTGTCTACTATGAAGTACTATAACTTTGAAGAATACTAATTAAAGATGCCAAGATTTTTTAAAAGCATTGCAAAATACATAACAATTGGTTGTTTAATTCAGTCATAATTAATGGAAGTCATGTTTATGAATGATTCGCCTCACAAAATACTTGCCTTGCATTGTTAGTAAAAATTATGTTAAAATGTTAAGTCAGTATGTTAATGTTTCTAATGTTACAAGTTTAAAAAATATATTTTCAAGTTATTTCATTCAACATATTACAAAGTGGATGTTAAGAGGTCAAGCACCTTTTAAGTCACAATGTAAATATTGTCTGTTATCTTAAGATTACTACCTACATTAATGTTTATCTCCAGTTTATGTGCTCAGTAATAAATTACTTTAATTACGTACGTTTTAAGAAGAGTTTTACTGTATGCCTTCCTCTACATTCAATGTATATTCAAGTTAACAATTATTGTGATAGAAATTGAATTTTAATACTGATTAATTTAAATGTCAATTGTTTTTACATTCAAATGTTAATACTTTTAATAAAAAATTAGGTTACAAAATGTATTCACTATGTTCCTGTTTATAATGTTCAAAATTATACCAATGTTTTGTCAACTTCTAAACTTACATAAAAAATAAAGTTCAAGTTTAAAAATATATACTTTGATGGTTATTGCTTACATATATTTTAAACTTCATGTTAAAATTTGCCACGTTTAAAGAAGGCTTTTTACTTTTTGCTTTCCTATTCATTCAATGTATATTAAAGTTAACAATTCTTCAGATACTAATTACATTTTAAAAAACCATTACATCAACATTTTACAAAAATACACGTTCATATTAAAATACTTACAAGTGTCAAAAATATATGTTAATAACTAAACAACTTGACAAACATATACATCACATTGCCGTCATTTTTTGACGGGCAAGTCGCTAGTATATATATATATATATGCATATAAAGCACTTAGGGTGGCCCAACCGAGAAAAAATATTGCCCACTCCAGGGGCCCTCTATTCACTAGGTCCCCCACTAGTTTGGAGTGTCTTATTCTTTTATGTAATTAAGTTGAAAAATATATATTTTCAGTGGCCATTTGAGTTATTTATGAAACGCTATTGTAGTATCTTATAAAAACGATAGAGAAGGTGTTGGCTGTATATGTTAGTGTACAAATAGTAAAAACATTTCTTAAAATATCACATTATAAAATCCCCTTACCTATCTAATGCTGGGGAGATACTTGGATGCAAGGAATTCATAGAATAGATGCATACATATAAATAGAACCTAGTATTTACAAAAATAGTTTTGCAACATAACACATAAAGTTAACACTTTGATATTTCTTCTCTCTATGGTCTTCTGCATACCTGAGCTTATAACAGGAAACATGTCGTTAGAAAGAAAAATAAATAAATAAATAAACATTTGACAACTGTCATGAATAACCGTACTACAGTAGTATGTGTGATTCTGGGTGTATTCGGTGGTCTGTATGGGTAATTAATGTATTATAATACTGGGTGATTATAATAGAGCTTGCTACATTGATGATGTTCCAGCTTGCCACATTGATGATGTTCATATTAAACCTTGCTTGATGTTAAAACCTTGCTTGATGGTTTGCATATATCTTTTTATAAGTAGTTTTCAAGTTATACTGCGTAATCTGGTGTACAGAGGTGTAAACAAGTTACTGTTTGCAAAGGCATGTTTCAAATAGGTCTCTGTGGTGCTGACATACTGCTTCAGCTACCCTTAAACAATTGGAGAGTTCAGTACTTGAAAACCTGAAGATACATACAATTCCATTCTAGTTATTATTTTAACTTTGCCTTCTGTCCTACTGATCTTAACGTCAGGTACAAACTTCTGATTCGGCTATGACATGATAGTGTCTAAAATGTCACCTTTGTTTAGTTACTTTGTGTTAATGTCACCATTGTATTTTCCCTATAAATATTCTGTAACCTGTTCAAGAAAGAGAGTCTTCCTTGGTTGGGACATACGTGCAAGTATTTGTTCCTTTCCTGATGTGGTATTTCCATGCTCTGTTTGTGGCTGTTTGATCTGCTGAAAGGCTACCAAAGTCTGCTATCTGCTCCAGCTGGTGAGGTGTAGAAAGAAACTCTGTGTCGGACAGAGACATGGCCCCATTCCATCATAACAATCTTTATATTTTAACTTGTATTTGCCATTACTAATTACTACGTGGCTCTGCATAATTTTTACCAGATTATGGTTTTACTTTCTCGGGAGGTTGTGTTCTTGTAACTAATTAGATTTCCATTAATCAAACTGAAGGCATTGACAGTTTTAAATGCTGCATTCCCACTATGCATATAGACACTTTCTATATATTCAAAGTCTCTTCCCACCTCAGGAAGATGGTCAGCAAAAACCAAACTGGAGCATTCCACAACAGCAAAATTTTATTTAAAAGGTAATACATTAGAACCTTTATTAGGATGCTTATTTTTAAAAATAGAAAAAATGTCAAATCTATAACTACAGTATTTTTTATATAAAAACAGTACTGCCATATTATCTATAGAAATGCCATATTCAAGTAAAATTCACATCTTCTGTGCTGATCGTGTGCAGTCAAAAGTCAAATAACGCTCCTTCATAGGTCTTGAGTGATATATCCAGTCTGATTGTATCCATCTTGTTGATAGAAAAAGAAGAAAAAAAAGTCAGTTGCTGGTTTTATGGTTTTTGGTCCTCAGGAGTACAGAGTCAGAAGCAAAAAATAGCAAATATTTGTTTTAACAACTTGCTTGAGAAATCTCAGAAGATTTTTAGAATGATTGACTAGACAAACAATAGAAGGCACTATCTTTATAAATGTCAAGGACTGGTGACAGATTTCTCATTGGGTTACAGAATATTGTTACTTAACGTGGTACATATGAAGTAATGTCTGTATTTTCCAGTATATGGGAATATTTATAGTCTCAACCAAGTAATTCAAAGTTACTAACACTTCTGTTTTTTTTTTGAGGATCAATAAATATGTCAGTACATAGAAAAAGCTATTTGAAGATACTCCAGCATGATTATGTCTGTCAAAGGGACATTGACTTTATCAATGTTGCTCTATATTATTAATCAGAGCACTAAAAACCAAGCGAAAAAAAACTCTTTGAATTTGTAAAATTGATGCATATTTCACGGTTTTATAAAAGCTGTAACAATACCTTCAGTGTATGTGTTCGGCCATTGTTCTCCATGTGGAGATCTCATTGATTATTTGAGTACGAGGAACTTGCCCGTCAAGAATGACGGGATTAAAATTGTAAGGCTGGCAATGCTGTTTGCCACATAATGTGAGGCTTTTGCTCCTCTGGCCAACTTTGGCGCTCATCCAGCCTAAGTCGCGCGGCGTAAATGGCTCGCCACACAAGGCTTCAAAGATGAGCACCTTTGGCGCTCATCTAGCCTAAGTTGTGCTCTGTACAAGGCTCGCCTCGCTTCACAATGCTTTGCAGATGAGCGCCCTCGGCGCTCATCCAGCCTAACTCCTGCATCTTTGGTGCTCATACAGCCTAAGTCGTGTGCCATACACGGCTCACCTTGCGAGGCTTCACAGATGAGCGCCGAACACGGCTCGCCCCGCCGTTCAAATTTGTGCGCCATACAAAGCTTGCTTTGCGAGGCTTTGCAGATGATTGCCTTTGGCACTTCACAAATGACCATTCATTACTTGGTGTGGCTTTTGGTAAATAAGTAAGGACTTTTAAAGATTGGCTGAAATAACTGTTTAATTTTCCTTTAGTAAATCCTGGATCTACATTCAGGCTAGAGATTTACATGCAGCCCACCCATAGCAGGCCCCTAACATGCCCATAAAATGAACAGATGGCCTGAGATGTGAAATAACAGCCTGCAAATTTACTTGGAAAATTACTTTGGAAAATTGCATGAGCTGTGATGTTTGAAATGTTGCATCCACAATCCAACCACAGCTCCTCACAAATGTAAACACCTGCTCACACTTCCACCAAAAGTATCATGGATGCTACCAGGGACCAGCAGATGCATCAACATTTATTTTTTTGCTAATAAAAAATTAATGTTAAGACTTGTTACCTGCTTACTTCTGTTCTTTGTTTGATTCAAAGTTTTCAAACATATATTTTTCCATTGTACAGGATATACACCACTTAACGCTATCCCTTTATATATTGATTCAATATAGGACCGTTTTCGCTGTAATTCCCTGCTTTGCCCTAAACCTTGCTAAGGAGCTGGTTTTTGGCAGCTGACCCCGATGAACCCTCTACTTCACAATAACATTTAATGCTCAGAACAACACCACAGCATTAGCAGAGACAGGGCAAGAGAGAGGGAGAGACAGAGAGAAAAGAACAAAAAACAAACAAAAACAAAGCTGGAGAAAGAGATAGACCCCCAATTCCTTCTATACCATCCAGAGGCAAGTTACAATATATTTTAATTGTTCCCTTGTTTCTGACAATGTGGTTAATTGTTAAATGTCGAATAAAATCTCATTAATTGCAATTTTTTGGGACTGTTACAGAGCATGTCTGAGCGCAAGAAAGACCAGGGCAAGTTGTAGCGCCATAGTATTCCTCTGGATGTTAATATGCAGGTGCTAGATTGCTTGGAGAAAGGGAAGCTCCAAGTCGATATTGGAGTGGATCTGAAGTTGCCCCCCTCCATAATCCGCACCATCCTGAAGAATAAAGAAAAGATAAAGTCTTCAGCAACCACCAGCACTGCATCTTCAGCAAAGATTACCCACTCCAGATGCTATGTCATTTAGGAGACAGAGAAGCGATTGTTCATCTAGATTGACGATGATCTGGAGCATAACATGCCTCTCAGCCAGGCCATTATAATGGAGAAGGCGAGAAGCAAGTAGAGCCATATCCAGAGCCAAACAACAAATGTGACAGAGAGCTTCTCAGCCAGTAAAGGTTGGTCAAAAAAAGGAACAACCTCTACCACATAAGATCCCAGGAGAAGCTGCAGCCTTTCCAGCCTCCTTAAAAGATTTTGTGGAAAGAGGCAATTACGTTCCTAAACTGGTGTTTAACGTGGATGAGACCGGCCTCTTCTGGAAGTGAATTCCAAGCCGCACGTTCCTATTACAGAAGCAGAAGAGAACAACGTGGTTTAGAGCGGCCAAAGACTGGCTAATCTTTCTTCTGGGTGGGAAAAATTAAGTAATTGTTGGTCTACCACTCAAAGACACTCAGAGCCATGAAGGGCATTGCAAAATCCAGTTTACCAGTCATTTGGCAATTCAACAGGAAGACCTGGATCCCCATGGACATCTTTAAGGAGTGGTTCAGCGAGAATTTCTGCCCATTCGTGCAGCTCTATTGCAGGAGCAAAGGACTTGAGGCCAAAGCACTCCTGTTAATGGACAATGTTTCAAGCCACCATGCCAACTTGGCTGAACTCCACTGCTGCATTCCGGTGGAAATAGGTTTCCTGCCATCCAACACTACTTCTCTCATCCAGCCTATGGACCAGGTGGTGATTGCGACCTTAAATGTCTACTATCTTAGCTGCACATTCCACCAGCTCATTGACCAGACGGACAGCAAGGACAAACAGCCTGTCACTAACAACGATTTGTCCTGGAACGAGGTGACACATCAAAGTCTAAAATCTGTGTGGAGGAAGATCTGGCCAGAGCTGTGTGGAGATGTGCAATCAGAACATCCCATCATAGAGATCGTGGACCTTGTCAAAACAGCTGGCCTGGGAGATGTGGATGCCCAGGTTTTCGATGAGAGTCTGACCAATGAGGACCTCTAACAACTGGTGCAATAGGGCATTGAGAAAACCCAGGACCGCAGTGACTCTGATATGGAGGAACGTAAAGAACTGTCCAATGAGTTCCTCAGCAAGACTTTGCGTTCCATCCATGTGCTCATGAACTATTTAGTGGCAAACGATCCAAACGCTGCGAGGAGCAGAAATCTGAGATGCACCATTATTGGGGCTATGTCCTGCTACTAGCCCCTGCTGGATGGGCATAGGAAGCAGGGACAAAATGTCCCAGGACCAGGTTGCTACCAACATGGCCAGGTTTGAGGATGCGTCTGAAGCTTCAACATCTGCCACTTAAAGTGGACTGTTTGTTTTTTTAGTGTGCTGTTCCTTTACATTTTATTGGAAAAAAAAGTTTCTTTTTTATCTTTGTAAAGGATCCTTTCCTCCGAACTCCAGCTGAAACGAAGTGATTATAGCTCCCAATCCCCCAAACATGAGTCAAAACTTCATGAAGGGGTAAACATGAACTCTTTACTGAGGGCTACACGCCCGGTATATCAGGTCTTCCTCCTGGTGGACAAAGGTAAAACAGTAGCCAATCACAGTGGCTATAGCATAAGCACTCCCTCTTTTTTATCCTGGAGATAATTAACTTAAGGTAGCACAGAGAGCCTTAATTCTCTCCAGGAAGAAAGAAACATGGCTTCTTTGTTTTAATAAAACAGAATAAAAATGTATAACTTTGTTTTGACACAATGTAAACTTGAAGTTCCACATATCCCCAGATAGCTGAGATCTGAGTGCATATTCTAGGCGAATAGTGCTCAGATCCCACGAACGCAGTTCTCAGAATCGTCGACTGAAGTTTGTCTTATTAGTTATTTCCATGAAAGCCCATTGTAAATCCTCAAATAACCGAACAGGTGGGTTCGTGAAGTCTGTAAAATAGGGGATTTCGTTACAATCTTATTGTTATGTTTGCAGTTTATCAAATTTAATATAAAGTGTCTTTTTTTCAATGAGTTCCCTTATCTACCCTATTTTGAAATGACCCTGTTTGGCGCTGTTTAGCTTAACACTTCAGTTGCCCGGGACCTATCTACAGCGCTAAACGGTATTCCTGTAAAGTATTGCTTTAATTTCCATTAATGTGAAAAAGGAAAAAATAAAAGAAATGCACAGTCAAATAACAGTAAGATTTAGAGGATATCTCTATTTAGCACACATGCCCCACTTTCCAGCATAGATCTTATCTGTACAAGGCACAGGGCTGATTGATTGAACACTTGCCCTTGCCTTGGCACCACTAAATCGATAATATAGTTGATTTAAAGCCGGCCTTGATGCCATGACAGGATATATTGATGGCATCCAGCAGGGAGTATATAGATCAGTTGTTACATTCACCTGAGCACACTCTGTGTATATTCCATTAATAATCTGTTGCAATCAACTGCACATGCATGGGCTAATGGTCTTACGTGTTCCATTTTTTTTTTATATATCTAAGGCTCTTAATGTTGCAATATATCACCTTCTGCTATAATTTCCTGTATATCAAGGTGAAATGTAGCATTTATCCTGAAATTACCTTTTTCTTGTATGGCAGCCTGCAGGTCATTCAATTTCAGATATCCTGATTTATCAATGTCTTTGCGCTGGAAATTTTCCTATAGTAACAATGTGATAAGAAGGTGACATTTTTTTAGTTCAGTTTCAAAAATAGCAACGGTTTAGTTCATGCACAAACTGATTCACATAAATCTCAATTTGTGTCTGAGCAAATATAATGTTATAGGAAAAGAAGATTAGACTGTACGAGAGGGAATTGACCTTCCTTATACTAGTATATTGTAGAAGGACAAACAGGATTTTCCATTATTCATATGGTTGTTAGACATGACACAATATGAAGGCAGTGAAAGAATCAAATTAGATTATTTTAAATGTACCATTTTTTCATAATCACAATATCTAAATAACATAGATATCCATTTGATGGAAGCAATATATTTACCATATAACTAAAAAGCCCTTGTTTTGCCAGTGAAGTATATTTAATGGTTAAGCTACTACTTATTTATTCATGTTTGCATAAAAAGAGCATGAGTGCAGGAATCCATTTTGCATTTGTTACATCACATCTTCAGAACAATGGGGGGGGGGGGGCTGAAAGAGGGAAGACAGAGCCTTTGTATAAGATAATTGTATAATATCGAAATTCACATCACTCCCCTTAACCCTCATTGGCCCAAATGACTCCAGGCCCCTTGCTTCAGAGAATGCAACCACATCTCCAGAAATGTAAATGCCCTCTTACACACACAACTCCCACCAATACATAATGTATTCCACCAGCAGGGGCATCAATATTTATCTTTTTCTAATTAAAAACTAGCTGCTTAGTTAGACTCAAAGCTTTCAATAATTTTTCATTGTGCAGATCTTGTTTAAAGATTTTACCCTTAAAAATGACGGGAGGAGAAATTGTAAAGCAGGGAATGCTGTTTGCCACACAATGCTTTTGCTCCTCTGAGAACCTTCGTCGCTCATCACGAGCCCCATGCTGAGTGCCTTTGGCGCTCATCACATGGATCGTACCCGTGTACTTCAACTTTCCTGTTTTGCAATGATCGCCTTCGGCGCACATTGCGAGGCCCACAATGAGCGCCTTCGGCTTCGCGAGACTCGCCGGTGTGTCCCTCGCAAACTACATTACCAACATCGCAAACGTCACCAACATCACAAGATCCACAACTATATATGTGATTCAATTTATTTAAAGGACCACTGCACAATGAATAAACAAAATATATTTGAAAACTTTGAATCTAAGTATTTAAATAGAGTCATACAGCTAGTTTTTAATTAAAAAATAAATAAAGATTTATCTGCAGGATCCTGGAGGAATCCATGGTACGTTGATGGAAGCTATGTGTGTGAGAGGGACGTTTACATTTCTAGAGCGCTATGGATGCTTTGAATGATTAAAGCCCATTACCTCCTTACCACCCGTCCCTCCACTGATATCACAAACACCTTCCATCATCCAGCTTCCAGAAAGTTATGTAACAAAAAAATGGATTCCTATACTCATAAACAGAGTTTTTTTTCCTATAGCTGCTATTGTTAGTTTGGCTCATACTTGACAAACAAGTGTCTTTATTCTAGAACTGCCGTGGTTCTTTTTTTTGTTTTATGTAGCAGAAAATTTTAACTTTCTTAAATTGCGATTCAGTAAATTTAAAAGGGCTCTATTTAAGCACACAGCATATTTTTTTTACAGAAGTTTTTAGTTAGTAAACTTCTATCCAAAAGCAAGGTCTTCACTAACCAAAAACTTCTGTAAAAAAATATGCTCTGTGCTTATATAGAGCCTTTGAGAATTTGCCAAATTGCAATTTAATAAGGCTGTTAATTTCCTCCTCTGTTACAATAACTGTCAGAATCGAAGAAGATATGTTAGTACAGGATACATATATAATTATTATATATATATAATTAATATAAATATTATGTTTTAACATATCTCCAAGTATTGTTGCACATAATTATACATCTTGATATGATTACTAAATTATACCTATTGATTGAAAAAATCCCTTATAAATAAATCTGTAAAGTATTCAAAAAACTGTTTCAGATATTTAATAAGCTGGGAATATTTACTAACCTAGAGAAATCCCAATACCAGTGAAATAAAGCATTAACATTTTTTTTAAGGTTTTTTTTTCCAATGTAAACCCACCTGCCATACAGTAATTAGTAACCGAGGGGATCATACAACTCCCAGCACAATTAAATATCAGCCTTATTAAATTGCAATTCGGCAATGCACATAGCATATTTTTTTACAGAAGTTTTTAGTTAGTGAACTTCTATCCAAAAGCAAGGTCTTCACTAACTAAAAACTTCTGTAAAAAAAAATATGTTCTGCGCTTATATAGAGCCCATTAGAATTTGCAGAATTGCAATTTAATAAGGCTGTAAAACATTTAGCAATAATGAAGTTAAATGGTAATTATTGCATTTTTACAGCTTAAAAATAATTTTAATAACCATAAAATAATAACTTTTAATGTCTGGGAGAGACAATAAATATATTTCTCATTTCACAGAACATGAGTTACAAATGGGCATGTTGCTTAGTATTGTTTAAAATAACAGTTATTGGTTAATATTAAAGAGTGACAGAAGTTTGCTTTGTGTCATAACATGGAAAATAACTTTTCCTTATTGAAATGTAATTTTGGTTCTTGGTTGAAGTTTATTTGTAATAGTATAAATAGTATCATTTGTTTCTAGCATAACTTTTCCTTTTTGACCATTTTTCTGTAAAATTATGGTTTGGGTTATTAGGTTGATTTGATGTACTGGGTTTTCTTTGTGCTTTTTGATATATGTAGAACTTTGTGCTTTGATGAAGTTTGAAATATGTACCCAGTGGTATATGTCACTTGTCAGTCACACAGTAGATAGATAGATGTGTGTTACTTATCTCCTAGTCCTGCCTGTAATGTGAGGGAGCTGCAGATCTTCTAGATGTGTGTGTGTGCTGCACTTCCTGGCCAGAGGGGGCACAGGAAATCCTGCAAAGTGATGCTCCACTTCCTAGTTGGGAAGTACATCTGGGGGCTGAGGAGTGGTGAAGGCTGCCAGAGGAGGCTGAGGGAGGAGGTCTTATAGGTTGGAGGGGGCCCTACACTAAACTACGGGAAACAAATAAAATCACAGCACTGGGCCCCCACAGAGCAGGGCCTCGGTGCACTGCACCAGCCTTAGCTCCGCCCCTGATGGGTGCTGTGCAGCCTCTTTGTACCCAGAGAAAAGAGTAAACAATTATTTATGTTTTTTTTTATGAACATTTTTAACTCCAACACCCAGGTAGTTTAACACCGACATTCATACATTTAGAAATAGTGTGGTTATGGTTTCTGTTAAAAAAATAAAAATAATTCTTTAGCCAATTAAAAATAACTAGACAGATAAAATTAAAATCAAGAAAGATTGGCAAGATTCTTACATCAATTAATTAAAAACACAGGACTAATATCTGATCACTCGCACCATTTTTATCTAGAAATGTCCATACAAAATGAAGTAATGACTATAGCATTTACAAATTCTACAACATTGCCAGTCAAGATTGAGTCAAATTATTTGTAACGGAACCCATCACTGTTTTACCCTGTTTTATGGTTATTATTATGGTTAAAATATGATCCTACTATTATACTGTATGTATGTTGGTTTATGCTCTGCAGAATATTAGCCCAGACTATTGCAGACCTTGGCAGAATAGATAATCCTATTACAGAGACTCCTCATAAGATAAGGAAGTCTATTGTATAAAGTGTTTTCATTCTCAGACATAAGAACAAAGAAGGATGATCTAATCATTGTCTGATTGTATCAAAGTTGCCAGGTAGCCTCAGGGAGGTGTGTCCCACCTATTGTCCCTCTATGTGTATTGTGTGGCCAACTATGAGGGATGTGTATTGCCTGTGGGAAGAGATGTGTATAAATATTTCTGCACATAACAAAATAAAGTCAGTATTCATTTGACTCCCAAATTGTGTGTCGTCCAATATGGGAGGTCGGGAATGGTGAGACTGTAGTGCTTCTTGGATATTTTACCGTATACCAGCGGAGATATTGGATTCGTGTTCCAACTCTGTTACATTATTAGTTATGTTTAATTGGCTGATGAATTAAGATTTTTTTTATACTGTGAACCATAATCCGACAAGAAAGTACATTGGGAAAGAGAAGATGGTGGAAGGAGTAATATACAGATTTCAGAAAGTCATACCTACTCTAGCAAGTGCTTCCTGGAGCTCTCAGGATAAATACACATATATGGTCAGGCTCAGGTGTAGATAAATACACATATATGGTCAGATTCAGGTGTAGATTCAAAGATATTATAAGATACAGGCAAGAGGTGGAAATGGAGAGTCACCTCTCGCTTGTTGATAAAGACACCCATGTTTTTTACTAGGCGATTTTCAAGAAAAATGTGACTTCTTACTCCTTGGTACTGTAAAGAGAAGAAAATACTTTATTATTATCAGTTAACAAATAACTGTTGAACACAATGACTTGGGAAGAGACCATATTGAACCTTCAGAGACATTGTTGTACACGTCTGAATAAAAATGTTTAGTACAACGTATATCCAGTATATCCAAGAAAACTTGTTTTGGGGCAACCTTTTAAAAGACAATATTTTGGCTTGTGTTCACTTGTGATAGGCAACTATTTTCTTTTCTATTTAAAAAAAAGTTGAGCCATATTATAAATTCATCTTATATTCAGGCTCATCTTGCTATGTATCCAAGCAGATGTTTGGGATGATTGTTTAACAATTATCAGTATCATAGTGATTATAATTTTCTTCTTTTTTTTTTTACATAATTTTCTTATAGGGTCAACCAGTGCCGCTAAGCCTGGCATGTTTTTAAACATTTATAATTACATACAGCTTGGCAGTGTGCCTTAAATGGTTTGGTAATATGTGATTTTATGCTTTACACATATTTAGCTTGATATGTTTGTAAATAACAACAGGCATACAGCATTTTGGGAAATGTTATCTTATTTCACTATAATTATGTAAAGAAAAACTTCGTTTTGAGTAAAGATACTAGTTCAAGTGAATCAGATTTAGGTTTTGTAGTTATAAAAAGTGTCATCTAAACCATGTCAATGTTTGAATAAATATATATGTTTGAAAAATGCCTAAGAGTATAATTAGGTAAAAAAATATAATAAAGCTAGTTTTTATTAGACATCTCTGCTGCTAGAGGTATCCATGATACTTTGGTGAATTGTGCATGTGTGTGTGAGGGGCACTTAAATTCCTGGATGACAGGGCTTGCATTTATTAATACAAGCTGGGTGTTTCAGAGCATGTGTGGGGGAAGAGAGCAGGTGTCAGATTCCAAAAGCTCCAATTATTTAACAAATCCCGTACCACTGTATCCACCGTTCAGTGTACACGCTCTCAAGCTTTCATGAAGGGCTCAAGTTCTACAAGATGCAATTATCAAAAGTTAAAATTTTCTCTAAATATAATTTTATGCTCATGACTTATTTAGCTGCTAAGATTGTTTGGTTGTTTTCTAGTCCTTTAATATTTGATCGTATTTACTTGTTAATAGTACCAAGAATATTAACCCTTTATGACATATGCTGTAAACCACAAACATGGCCAGGACATTGCAATGTGTCATGAAGCCTCATAAACATACCATAAAGCTCATTCATTTCATAACTTTCCACACCCACTGAAACGGGTTGTAACAAAGCCATAAAAGCACAGATTTATATTTTTCTTTTTCCCTCTGTAAGTATCTATGTCTCTAGCTTGTAAAATTAATGAATACACAGGTGCCTTTTAAGTCAATATTAAGATTTATAATCCTTCACAGTCTGAGGCTGGCCGTGGTTTTACAAGTCTCAGCATTAATCTTCTCGTTCAATAAAACCAGTGTTTGACCTCCCAGTATTCAGTGATTTCTTCCTGGCAGTCGCGGCGATATTCATCAAGCCCTGCTGCCCTCATCATTCTCCTCCAGGCCAAGCGTGCAATTATGGCTAATAATTATTATTATTAAATTATGACAAAGCTTTACAACATGTATTGTAGAATGAGCTGCTTTATGCTAACATTATCTGGGCAGACGGATGTTTTGTTTATAACTTTTGCTGAAGGGCGTCAATTCCTTGGCATTACAAATTCACGCTGCCATTGATTTTGACATTACTGCAAGTGCTTGGCTAACACAGCTAAGTTTTATAGGATATTGATGTGCTGATAGAATAAGAGGCTGAATATACTGCGTTGTTCCGATAGCGAGCATTGATATTACACAGCAGCCATGCTCATCACGGGCCTCGCAATGAGTGACTTTGGAGCTTATTGCGAGTCTTTCCCCCTGTCTACTTGTCTCATTTCCCTCTCCTCTCCCTCCCTTGTGTCTCTTTTCCACCCTGTGTTTTTAAGCCCCCTCCCTCTTGTCTCTTCCCCCCTCCCCTGTGTCTCTTTCCCCCTCTCCCTCCCCTGTGCTTTATCCCCCTCCCCTGTATCTCTTTCCCCCATCCCGCCTCTGTCTCTTCCCCCCTCCCTCGTGTCTCCCTTGTTTCCCCACATTTCCCTCACCTGTGTATCTCCCCCCTCCTCTCCCTCCCCTGTGTTTCTTCCCCCTCCTCTCACTCCCGTCTCTTCCCCCTCCTCTCACTCGCCTGTTTCTTTCCCCCTCCTCTCACTCCCCTGTGTCTCTTTTCCTCCTGTGTCTCTTCCCCACCTCTCCCTCCACTGTGTCTGTTCCCCCCTCTCCCTCCCCTGTGTCTCTTCCCCACCTCTCCCTCCCCTGTTTCTCTTCCCCACCTCTCCCTCCTGTTTCTCTTCCCCACTTCTCCCTCCCCTGTGTCTGTTTCCCCCTCCCCGTGTCTCTTCCCCCCTCCATCCCCTGTGTCTCTTCCCCGCCTCTACCCCCGTGTCTCTTCCCCCTCTCCCTCCCCTGAGTCTTTCTCCCTCCCCTGTGTCATTTTCCCCCTCCTGTGTCTCTTCCCCACCTCTCCCTCCCCTGTGTCTGTTCCCCCTCTCCCTATCATGTGTCTCTTTCCTTCTCTCCTGTGTCTCTTTCCCCCTCCCCTGTGCCCCTTTCCCCCTCCCATGTGTCTCTTTGCCACTCCCTCCTTGTGTCTCTTCCCCCTCCCTCCCTTGTGTCTCTTTCCTCCCTGTCCCCCTGTGTCTCTTCCCCCTCCCTTGTGTCTCCCCCCTATTTCCCTCCCCTGTGTCTTTTCCCTCTCCCCTGTGTGTTTCTCCCCCCTCCCCTGTATGTCTCTCCCCCTCTGTGTCTCTCTCCCCTCCTCCTCTGTCTATCTCTCTCCTCTCCTCCCATGTGTGCCTTCCCCTTCACTGTGTGTCTTTTCCTCCCTTCTCTGGCTCCCTTTTACCCCCTCCCTCGTGTCTCTCCCCCTCATTTACCTCCCCTGTGCCTTTTCCCCCGACCCTGTGTCTTTTCCTTCTTCCTCTCCCTCCCCTGTATCTCTTTCCCCTCCTCTCCCTCCCCTGTGTCTCTTCCCTCTTCTCTCACTCCCCTGTGTCTCACCCGCCTCCTCCTCTGTGTGTCTCTCCCCTCTTCCCCTGTCTGTCTCTCCCCTCTTTCTCTGTGTGTCTCTCTCCTCCTCCCATGTCTGTCTCTCCCCTCCTCCCCTGGTGTGTCTCTCCCCTCTTCCCCTGGTGTGTCTCTCCCCTCTTCCCCTGGTGTGTCTCTCCCCTCTTCCCCTGTCTGTCTCTCCCCTCCTCCCCTGTCTGTCTCTCCCTTCCTCCCCTGTTTGCCTTTACCCTCCTCCCCTGTGTGTCTCACCTCCTCCTGTGTGCCTCTTCCTCCCTTGCCGTGTGCATGCACGGCTGGCGCACAATGCGCATGCGCACACCCAGTGCAATGCGCATGCACAGCTAGCACCGCTCAATGACCATGCGCGGGGCTTTCTGCGATCGTAGTAGTCAAACTGCGATTTGTCGCAAGCGTAACAACGACTCGCAGTTTGACAACTATTATATGTGATGATTGGTGTAGTAATCCTAGGATTGGGCCATTGCAAGGAGAAAGCAGTAGTAAATGTGGCTTGGGGTGCTATACAGCCTGAATACCACTGTGGTTTGGACATATTCTATACTGTGTGTATACAGTTACATAAAGGATCATATTGGATATGAACAAGTATTCTTTAAATGTAGTGTACATTACATGTTAGAGTTGCAGTTTACCTACCTCTTACCCACCACATGCATTTTGAGTGCCTCATATATAGCCTACTCAGAGAAGATGCTCTCTGAATAGGAACATTATTAAATATGGCAACAGGTTTCCATGATCAGGCCTGGTGCACGGCAGGTAGAGGTGGGGCCCTGTGTGTAGTGACCATCAAACTTAATATTTAAAGGAACATGGAACACAACTTCCAAATTTTGTGAAAAGCAAACATTTTGCATGAAAATTTAAATAAAACCTGTATAAACTTCTTAAAAAATAACGCAAAATACAAAATACATTAGTCTGTAGATCTCATTGGTTGACACATTTTCAAATACCATTTTTCTGATGCAGCAAATAAAACACATTTCCCACGACCCATTAACTACTAATTTGACGGCAAACAGATGTCATACTGTAACATGTTGTGAGCATAATTCTGATATCCATCTGTTAAATACTACTGCCCTCTATAAGACAAATAGCTGTATACTGACATACTGTATACTGCCTCACAGGGGCTCCTCCACTTCACTGCCATGGGGCTCCAAAAAGGTAGATACAGCCCTATATGTGGGTAATCTATTACACATGTAAATACACATTTTATGTTATTTTATTTCTCAGTGAAAAATGCAAGTATTTCACAAATTCAAAAAGTATTTCAACATGCTTTTAAAAGAGTTGCATTGTGATGTGCTCCCGAATTGTGCTTTATTAAGTAGCCCTTTAAGATGCAAAGAAATAATAATGCAGTTATTTTTTTAATACAAAAAAATATTTTAGTTTCTGGGGATAACCTTCATTCTATCGGGTTTGGATAAACACTTAGGCCCTCATTCAATTGCAATTTGGCCAATTGAATAGGGGTCTAAATAAGCACATAACATATATTTTTTAAAGAAGTTTTTGGTTAGTGAAAACCTTGCTTTTGGATAGATGTTTACTAACTAAAAACTTCTTAAAAAAATATATGTTATGTGCTTATTTAGACCCCTATTCAATTGGCCAAATTCCAATTGAATGAGGGCCTTAGCTTGCTAAAACCTCTTCATTTCCACATTTCACTTTACAAATAATCTCTTTCCAATAATAAATAACAATAACCTAATTTAGGTTCTCACAGCAACTCTGTACAGTACAAAAATATGTCTGAAAATGTTGAGTCCGACTAAAAGCATATTTATGCTCATTAATCTAGATTCTAATAATACACAAACATCATTAGTGATGCCTCTGTTGGACACTGGAGGATACTTTGGTGAAGGTTATGTGGATGAGATGGGTGCTTGTATATTTGGAGAGCAGGGCTTGCATTTATTAATGCAAAAGCTGCCTGCTTCTGGGCACGTGTGGGGGGAGAACATACAGTAGATGTCAAAATATCCAATTATCTAACAAATTTACCTTACATTTGCTTTACTCCTTCTCCCTCCACTAATAGATAATGATAAGCATGTTCCTCTGGCTTCAGGAAGTCTTGAAACAAGTCAAGATAGAATACGCTATAACAGTGACGGGAACCCTATTTCACTTGAAGACCCTCATATCCGGTCCCTGAGTCTGTGTAAGGGTCCTACTGTGCTTTTATTATTTTTTGTTTACCCAAAGCAAAATGGTAAAATCACTATAAGAAAATAACTAATTGGTAATATAGGTATAGATAATAAGGGGAAGTGTTTAGGAGTACTTTGGGTATTATTTGCTAGTTTAAGATATATACCGGTAATTGAATGTGTACTGTTGAAGAGGGGCATGCGCTCCACTTCAGAGATTGGGTTTAATAGTCCATGGAAAGCACATGAGGGACACATACAGCTAATTCTAATTCTGTTAATGTATTTCATAATTCACAAAAGTAAATTTTGTTAAACTCATATTCCTCCAGAGTGGGTCTCTTTTGCTCTATATTCCTGCATACAAAGAGCTTAGTGAAGGGTGGAGGGGAGATTAGTTAATTTATTGTGGATTATTGACTGATTTTTAAGTTTAAAGGGACTTTGTCACCTCAAAATGAAAAAATGAAGTTTTTGGTTATTCTTTAATAGCATAAAAAGTGGCTATATGTTGTGTTAACCTTTTTTTCCTAAAGTGAATAAATCCTTGGAAATTTCAAGTTGTATTTATATGCACATGAGCAGCATATGCATATTACTTAGCTGATTTGATGAGTCTGCTTGTCTGCCTCTGCAGTGGTTAATATAAAGCCATTCAAAGTTATCTAGTAGTTAGACCCCACTCCCACCCTTTTCAAGCACTCTGAAACGCAGATTAGCATACCGAGATGCGCATTAACATACAAGAGCAGCAAAATCAATTCTAAATATTTCAGAAATGATTTACTGTTAAAAAATAAAATAAAAATGATAGAACAATGTACAGACAGTTTTAAATGATCTTTAAAATTAAACCAACTTCCTTTTGGGGAGACTTTTTATTATTATTATTAACTTTTATTTATAACATGCTGACATATTCTGTAGCGCTGTATTGGAAAGAGAACAGAGAAAAATACAATATTAACAACTGAAAAAGGAGGAATCTTTGTAGAAAGTGCTTTTTCCCAAAGCACCTTAGGAGACTGGAAACTCACTACTTACAATCTAAAGGGAAAGGGAGTGGCAGAAACCTTAAGAAGAAAAAATAAGGAACAGCAAGGGTCTGGAAGAAAGTGAAAGTTTGCTTAGGTAGGAAGGTGTGAAAAATTTGAAAGGTTTTTCATCACTGGTAGCGGGAATTGGTCTCATAGAAAGTAAATATGTTATCTGTCCTAGTGGTCAGATAATACAACCTGCAAGTAGGAAAGTCAGGGGTTAGCTTAACAGAGTAGTAGAGTGTATGTTTTAGACATAGCAGAGGAGCAAAATGCAAATACACGGATTATTGAGAATCAGAATTGGCAGCCCTGAGGGCTTAGCATGATAGATGAAAGGTGGGCCTAAATCAGGGGCCGGGTTAGGATATATATACCCAGTAGGCCGCAAGATAAGCAGGGAGATGAGATGAGAGAAGGACTTGCAGAAGCATTTCTGCTTATCAAATTTATAAAATGAAAGAGATAGTGATTGTAGGAAGGAGAAGAGCTTGTGGGAGCAAAGCAAAGGGGAGGAGAGCAGGGAAGGAGAGATGTTAATGGTGTTGGAGACATAATGTGGAGAAAATGAGGAGGAAAGTCTGAGACACAAGCAGGAGCTATTGATGAAGAAGAAAGTAAAAGGGAACATAGTGGCCAAGAGAGTAACCTAAGAGGAATAAGCAAGGATAGTAATCATGTGCAGTTGATTGATCCGGTTCAAGTAATTTGAGTGATTTCATAAATTAAGAATAATTAAGGGCGGAGGGGATTGCTGTGTTGTTTGGAAGCTCGCTGAAAAGAGTTGCAGACTTTCAGACAACTGTAAGATAAACACATTTGTAAATTAGATGGGGGTAGTAAAGAAAATAGGCAAAAGGAGTCAAAACATAAGGATGCTCCTCTGCTATGTCTAAAACATACACTCTACTACTCAGATAAAGACTATAAATCAGAAAAAAAAAAAATTCACTAAACAACAAGATTGAAAGCTATGTGCTTAAATATAATTTAAGAATCACAACTTAGAGGTGCTCAGAAGGAGAACAAAACTTAAGTAGGTTTGTTCTATAGGTCTGGTTACCTACTCATAGCAGCATCTTTTAGCTCACTTGTGCCCTTCACAGAAATACATTTCCTGTAGTATATCAGTCTGGACTCACGCAGAAGAGTAATCCAATGCCGAAATACCAGGTAATTCTCCCTGAACAGGAGAAACAGCAAACCCCCAGACGCACGTTTCGGCCTCTCTTGGGCCTCGTCAATAAGGTGCAGCTGTACTCCTTAAGGCACAGAAATGATCACAGAAATTAATTAATTTTCTTTATGAAGAGGAGATAAATGCAGTTATGGAGAGTTCAATGGTGGTACCTTGATTGTAAACATTTGCTGCAATGCTATTGCTGGGCTGTGGTGTTTGGAAGCTTGCTGAAAAGAGAAAACTTTATTATAGAAATTAGATAGAGTCTCTTTAAGGCATACTGTGGGGTAGTGGGTTAATTTAAAAATTAGGTCAAGAGTAATCACAAGGCAAGAGTGGGCAAATGTCTTGTTTTGCAAGACATCTTCATCTGAACAACTACGTGCAAAAAATCACTATAACCACAACATTATTTATTGTTTGTTTAATGCACAGTCACTTTATGGCAAATATAACACACAATTCTAAGTGAACTTTCTCTTCCAAATATGGTCTGTAAATTACACAGCTCAGACCCATCTCTCTGAAACACTCTCAGTTGTATTCTTGTCTACAATAGTTCTACTAATTTGTGTTAAGTGTGACAACTGATCAAGCTACGCAGTCAATGAAACACATTTGGAAAATGAACTGGCGCTAATCAAATTAATTTCCTGTTATCAAGAAGCGAAGCCCATTGACAGCATGCAATTTTTTTAATTGAAGCTTTGTTCGCATTGCTTTTATTAAGCTAGTCTAGAAAATAAATATGTCTCAGCAATATACATATTAGTAGTGAAAACTTTGAAATTCGAAGAATCATATTTTGTGTTTCTGCATGTTAGTAATTTATATTCTATGAGAAATACACTTCATTTTTTTGTGCATTTAATCAAACATAGCAGTTCATTTACAAAACAGGTTATTATGTGTCCAAGTTTTTTAAAGCAAGTGTGACATTGTTGGCAAAACCATGTTTATAGAAATAGAAAGCAGAAGACATTCAAAAATCATTGGCCTTTTTAATAAATTGGTGTTTAGTTGTTCAGTTGCGTCCTATTCCCCTTGACGTCAGGCACAATTTTATGTCTCTGGTTTTGCTCATCCATAAGGTTATCTAGGGAAAGACACTGGAGTGGGTTGCCCGGACTTTCTCCAGTCCCGTTCTTTGCTATGACCTTCCTATCTTGGGTGACCCTACATAGTACAGCTCATAGCTTCATGTCGATGCACAAGCCAAGTAGCGATCCGGAGAAGGTTTTAATAAATAGCCCAAAGCAATGATGCCACTGACTAAGCAGAAGACTGGGACATGAGGATGAAGAATTAAAAATAATTTCAATCAAAAGATACTCGAATGACAACTGCGTTTATTAAAAGTTAGATTGGCCCAGATTCACCAAGAGAGCAGTGTGAGGCTCCCTGTGCTTCAGTTCAGGAACTTGACTATATTCACTGATATCTCTTATTATAATGAACTCAATGATTTAATACTGTTCTGTGGGCCCTATTAAATTCCAATCTCGCAGTAGCCTGTATGTCTGCGAGCTTGAAATTTGCTGGAGTTACAGAGCTTTTAAATTAGAAAATCCAAATCTGTAAACTATGCTTCGGCACGTAGCATTTCCGGGCGTGAACATGATAAATTTTGTTCAAACCTGTAGTTATGGGTTTACCTTTCATCACTTTCACTATGATTTCAAATACAGTAGTGTGTTTACAGGGAGTGCAGAAATATTAGGCAAGTTGTATTTTTGAGGAATAATTTTATTATTGAACAACAACCATGTTCTCAATGAACCCAAACAACTCATTAATATCAAAGCTGAATATTTTTGGAAGTAGTTTTTAGTTTGTTTTCAGTTTTAGCTATTTTAGGGGGATATCTGTGTGTGCAGGTGACTATTACTGTGCATAATTATTAGGCAACTTAACAAAAAACAAATATATACCCATTTCAATTATTTATTTTTACCAGTGAAACCAATATAACATCTCAACATTCACAAATATACATTTCTGACATTCAAAAACAAAACAAAAACAAATCAGTGACCAATATAGCCACCTTTCTTTGCAAGGACACTCAAAAGCCTGCCATCCATGGATTCTGTCAGTGTTTTGATCTGTTCACCATCAACATTGCGTGCAGCAGCAACCACAGCCTCCCAGACACTGTTCAGAGAGGTGTACTGTTTTCCCTCCTTGTAAATCTCACATTTGATGATGGACCACAGGGTCTCAATGGGGTTCAGATCGGGTGAACAAGGAGGCCATGTCATTAGATTTTCTTCTTTTATACCCTTTCTTGCCAGCCACGCTGTGGAGTACTTGGACGCGTGTTATGGAGCATTGTCCTGCATGAAAATCATGTTTTTCTTGAAGGATGCAGACTTCTTCCTGTACCACTGCTTGAAGAAGGTGTCTTCCAGAAACTGGCAGTAGGACTGGGAGTTGAGCTTGACTCCATCCTCAACCCGAAAAGGCCCCACACAAGCTCATCTTTGTTGATACCAGCCCAAACCAGTACTCCACCTCCACCTTGCTGGCGTCTGAGTCGGACTGGAGCTCTCTGCCCTTTACCAATCCAGCCACGGGCCCATCCATCTGGCCCATCAAGACTCACTCTCATTTCATCAGTCCATAAAACCTTAGAAAAATCAGTCTTGAGATATTTCTTGGCCCAGTCTTGACGTTTCAGCTTGTGTGTCTTGTTCAGTGGTGGTCGTCTTTCAGCCTTTCTTACCTTGGCCATGTCTCTGAGTATTGCACACCTTGTGCTTTTGGGCACTCCAGTGATGTTGCAGCTCTGAAATATGGTCAAACTGGTGGCAAGTGGCATCGTGGCAGCTGCACGCTTGACTTTTCTCAGTCCATGGGCAGTTATTTTGCGCCTTAGTTTTTCCACACGCTTCTTGCGACCCTGTTGACTATTTTGAATGAAACGCTTGATTGTTCGATGATCACGCTTCAGAAGCTTTGCAATTTTAAGAGTGCTGCATCCCTCTGCAAGATATCTCACTATTTTTGACTTTTCTGAGCCTGTCAAGTCCTTCTTTTGACCCATTTTGCCACTGGAAGGGAAGTTGCCTAATAATTATGCACACCTGATATAGGGTGTTGATGTCATTAGACCACACCCCTTCTCATTACAGAGATGCACATCACCTAATTTGCTTAATTGGTAGTAGGCTTTCGAGCCTATACAGCTTGGAGTAAGACAACATGCATAAAGAGGATGATGTGGTCAAAATACTCATTTGCCTAATAATTCTGCACTCCCTGTATATTTGCTTTTACAGTGCTACAGACAGGAGTTTAACCCCCTTGCGGGTCTTCTCTAGGGCCTGTAGGATTTTGGGCTCCATTTGCTATTTACGGGTGTGAAAACAATTGCGGGCTTGAGTACTTGTAGCAATTTAATAGCGATTGTAACATTTACGGGATTGAAAGACCAAAGGCTCAGCTGAGTCGTAGTTTAGATTTTGACAGCCCGTAGGGTTTTTCCACCTGTAACCCGCAGATCATTTACCAATTTAATAGCCGTAACTTTTGTAGGCTCCTTTACGGTCTTCTGCAACTACGAATCGGCAAATTTAATAGGGCTCTGTGTTAGTAACAGAGGATGCTGATTCCACAATAGTTACAAAAAAAAGAACAAATTGAACAATTTCCTTGGTTTCTAAGTTATACACTATTTGCCTCATGTGCGCTAAAGGGTTAATAAATGTACAAGTGATTAGCTCAGTAGATATTCTGCTATTCTGTTACGTATACTCCATTGCAAAAAATGACGAGTTATGTATTAAACATATGTATTTACATTGACACAGAAGAACATTTAATTAGATATCCTTGTCCTGGACAGAACTCTTATTGCTCTCCCGGTATTAACTGGTCTGGGACTTTTGCTGGTCGATTGCAGCATTGATTGGTATTTTATTTTCTACAAGTGGACGATGACCTGTCAGAGCAAAGCTAAGTAACATATTTGTTTATTGACTCCCCATGATAACTACTATAACAGAAGCCAACAAGTCGTGAGAAGCCAACAAGTTGTCAGTGCAGTTCCTCAAAGTGCTGTATCCATATGAACAGAAAGGTCAATAGACATGTATATAATTTCTGTGTGTCTGTGTGTATCTTATGGACCCGGAAAGAAAATTTTATGGAAACTAAAAAAGAAAAATGTTGGCTTTTTTAAACACGCAACTTTATACAGATAATTCAATGGAACCTCTATATTCATCAGCCCTTATATTTATCAAATCCGATATTAGACACATTTTTAAGGCATAGAAATGTTCCTATATTCATCCAAAAATCTAATATTAGTCACAAAATTAAAAACAAAACAAAACAGACAGAAAGAGACAGCATTGGACACGTTCTTTGCTAAATTGAGTGCTAGTGAATTGTCGGGAAAAGGACAAAAAAAGACATTGATCACCAGAATTAGAGTTACTCGCAGCCTTATTAAATTGCAATTTGGCCAATTGAAAAGAGCTCTATATAAGCACAGAGCTTATATGTTTTTACAGAAGTTTTTAGTTAGTGAAGACCTTGCTTTTGGATAGAAGTTCACTAACTAAAAACTTCTGGAAAAAAATATGCTATGTGCTGATTTAGAGCCATATTCAATTGGCCGAATCGCAATTTAATAAGGCTTTTGATGTTTAATGGAAGGTGGCTCCTCTTGTAAACTATAATTCCTTTGCTCCTCTGTAGCTTCTGCCATCATCGATTCTCAGTATAGGTGAAGTTCTGGTTACATTTTTATTTAATTACGTATCAGATTCGGGGCTGGGAACGTATTATTCCAACTTCAGTAAATTTCTATGGAAAAAATTGATTCTATGTTCATCTGATTCAGTATCCGTCTGTCCCTCAGGAAGATTAATGTGGAATATAGAGGTTCCACTGTCTTAGCTTACATCCACCTACATCTGCTTAGTTACTCTACATTTAATTATATAAATAGTAATAAATAGGCATAAATAGTAATCTTCTGTCAATTATTTATTTTCTCTCTTTCTTGGTGACCAAGTCTGATATTGAGTCGGCTTTTCAGTTGCTCCCGGTTCACCCAATGTGGGCTTGTTGTTTTCAAGGGGGTATGTTCATCTCTGCCTTCCCATGGGGTTGTTCTATTCCTTGCACCTATTTGAGACATTTAGCTCATTTGTCCAATGGGTGATGGAATGTTACTCGGGAAGTAAATCTTTAGTTCATTAATTAGATGATTTTTTATTTGTAGGACCATCAACATCTCAATGCCAGCAATTAATTAATACTTTTTTTCAGTGTGGTGGAAGATTTCTGGATCCCATTAGCAAAGGAAAAAAATTAAGGCCCTACTCAAGCCCTCAGTTTCTTGGTAATTTCAATTCCATTTTTTCCAAATGTTAATGTTTTCTACTTTTTGATAAGGTGCTGTATTTGCGAGTCCACACCGATGCAGCAGCATCAGAAAAAAATATTACTTTTAGGGAGATGCCATCACTGTTGGGAAAGCTTAATTTTGCTCATGGGTAGAATTTTTTCTAGACGTCTCTCACTTGCTAGGGCTGGGATAAAACAGCCTCATCATTTCATCAGAATTTCTAACCCATTGAAGTATGTCAGACATTGCTTTGATTTAGATCTATACAGGTATTTTGGGGGTGTATGGTTTTATGGCCTCCATCCTTGTCGGCGTCTGGATTAGTAAAAAACTTGGCTTTTCTGGAGCTATTTCCAATTATAGTTGCTATCTGTATTTGGGGAGATCAACTGAGAGACCAGCATGTAATTTTCCATTGTGATAACCTGGGAGTTATAATGGCTATCAATAGTCTCACAGCATCATCTATGCCGATGGTACGTTTGTAAAGGCTGAATATCGTTATTATGGTGGTGCATGGGCCAGGTTCTCAGAATATAATCTCTGATGCTCTATCTCGCTTTCAGTAGCAGCGATTCTGGGAGCTTTCTCCACAGGCAAGTCTGTTGCCTATTCCTTGTCTGGATTGGCCCTTGGAGCCTAGGTGTCCTGCCTTGACTCCTTTAATTTAACGTTCCTTAGCTCAATCCACTTGGGTGGCTTACTTTAAAGTGTGGAGGGATTGAAGTATGTTTAAGAATACGGTCTTGCAGGTTGCCAATGTTTCTGACTTTGAAGCATTGGTCTATTTTGTATTACATTGCTAAGAGAAGGGGACATCCCTGCCTGTGGTGGAATGTTATTTGGCTGCTGTCGTGAACGATTTGGGGACCATGATGAGACTCCCCTGCATCTCACGAGTAACTCTGTTTTTTGTGACTCTATTATATCTGTTTGCTAATATCAAAGGCTATCAATTTGTCTAATTATTTGTGTCATTTTTCCAATTTATGCATTATGTGTAATCAGGTGTTTTTGGGTTATTGTAATAGTTTAAATGATGTAGTTGTGCTAGAAGCAGGCCCTATGGTTTGCTAATATTATTTTAAGCTAAGCTACTTTCGTCATGTATGGAACAAAGTGTTAAATTTTGTACAAAATGTATATGGTGCTCCGAGCCAGCTAGGCTTGCATCCTCCCTGGCCTCAGATAGCCATAAAGGGGAAGGTTAGTTTATGGCCCTCTGTAAAAGGAGAGCTAGCAACTCGGATGGGGGTTTGGCTATAGACCTGGGGGATGGTGTTTTGTGATATCTGTAAAATGTATCTGAAGGAAAAATAAAGTCAGTCTGTACTAAGCAAGGGTACATGTTGTATGCTTCTTAGATCCTAAGAAAAGGGGTCTGATGGTGCCTGCCTCTTCAGAAATGATGCTCAGATCTGAACTTTTTGCTAGGCTCTGAGATATTGAACTGAAAAGGCATGGCCTAGAGAGAGGAAACTGAGTTGCGTGTGGCCCCTCAAATCCTTGGGTTGTAACAGCTGCGTTAACCTTTCTGTTTAATGAAGAGGGAAAAAAGGATTTTGCTAAATGTTTTGTTATTCGTCGGCTGTGAAAGGAATACAATTAGAATGGGATAGAAAAGATTTAAGAATGCCCCTTTCTGTCGGTTGTTTACGGATAGTTCACTTCCTGTTCTTTTTCCAAGATGGCGTCCGGAGCTGATCTTTGTCTCTGTCCTTGTCGTCAACAGGAATCTATTACAGATGCTGTAATCCTGTGTTACATCAGAGCATTGTACCTGGGCTGGTGCTGGTCGGGGCTGGTGGTTCTCGAGGAAGCAGCTGGATCCAAATATTGTTGGAGGCTCTAAGCCTCTGAACTATCAAACATTAAGCAACAGTTTTGGGTGTCCCACCTCTTTTACTGCACATAGCCCTGACAGCCGGATACAAATTAAGGCACATGGTAAGGAGGCTTACTGCTAAGTTATAAACAAGTGTTGCAAATTATTATAATATTATTGCAACTTTCTCGAACTGAGTTTTGCATGCTTCCTGAACATTGACTGAATTAATGTAGTGGTGAGCTGCACACATGGGAAAATGATTAAACCGAAGACTATCTAGAGAAACAGCAAGGAGGATTTGCTGGAGACTTCTCCTTGAAACTTTGTTGTGAAACACAAAAAATATCTGCAGGGCTGGTGGGAGCAGCCTTGCCTTGGGAAATCATGCGTATTGATTCATTTTGTGCTGGACAGTGTCCCTATATGAAGGAAGAGACTTGTGTTTGATATACAGTCTGGACTATGTCATCAGAAAGAACTGTGCTTTAATTTCTTAAATCTTGATTGATGGAAATTATTTATAAAAAAACATTGGCCTACAAATCCACTGTGACTTTTTGCTGTTCTATCACTGTGTCAGGAAGAGAGATTATTGGAGCAAATCCCCTGGCAATATAGAATTCAGTCTCTTAGCTATTCAGGATGAATATTACACTATCTACTTGTGTATTTAATAGTTTATGTATTTAAATTGTACAATTTAATGAGATAGATTTTTGAACAACAAAGTTGAAGCTGATAGGGGTACAATAGTGTTTGTGCTTCTAAATACTTCACTTTTACTAAGTTACTATTAATAAATAACTTGGATAGTTGTTATGGGAAAAACATATTTGAAAATCTTGTCCTTTATGTATATGTGTATTGTTGGTCTCAAGATCTAAAAAGTGATGCCATTTTTTTATCTATAAAGACAATTGTCTTTTAAGTGAGACCTCAACACCCTTTGTTAAAATCTCTTATTGTCATTGCATATTGTATTTTCACTGTTTTAAAAGGAAGAGATCTTGATTTATAAAGTATACCTGCTATATATGTAAATTTCACTTTTTGTTAAATGTATATGAAATACAAACCTAACGTGCTAATCCTACTATTCTTTCTAAACATGTGAGAGAGGTTTTGGAGAAGAAGGAAATGTCCTCAGTTTGTGAGAGAAACTAAGGAGGAGAGTATCATTTTTTTTAAGTTGCTAAGGTTTGATTTCAACAATGGATAGAACAGTTATAATAGTGAAAACAATTTGATGGTATTCTTTTTCCAGAAAATATAAGAGTATACAGCCATACTCTCTGATAAATCTAGCTTAAAAAAATCACCTAGTGTTGGAGAAATGACAGGGTCTAGAAATAATAAAGGTGATAGAAGAAGTAATCTTCAAAAAGATAGTAAAGAATTGAAAGAACAAAAAGAGATAAAACAGTTGGAAATATCACTGGATATGTCTGCTGAAAATATAAGAGATCAAAATCATTGTACAACAGATATCAATAATGTTATGCCATTGATAGCAAATTTACAGAAAGGGGTTGATTCCTTTAGGGAAGAATTTTAAAAAAATAATCAAAGAATAAATCAAACAGAACAAAGAATATAAAATATAGAAGATAGCATGGTAGGGCAGGAAAAACAATAACATACTTAATAGAACAACATGGTACTCTACTGTATAAATTAGAGGACATGGAAAATAGAAGCAGAAGCAATAACGTTAGAATTGTTGGGCTACCAGAATCTGTTAAAAGCAATAACTTATATTTTGCATCAGTTGAATTACCTAAAATGGTTAGTATGAACCCAAATAAGCCTCCGATTGCCATAGAAAGAGCTCATAGAATAGGCATAGCTATTAATAGAACAGTGATAATTAGATTTCTTAATTCGCAAGAAAAATTTCAAACAATGCAGGCATTTAGAAAACAAAAAAGTCTATAATATGAAGGTTCTAATTTAAGATTGTATAATGACTATTCAGCAGAAGGGTCCTGTAAAAGTAGAGAATTTTCAACCTCTTTTAATCAAGTTTTTAGAGAGCGGGTAAAAATAATTGCGTAGGTTTAAAACTTATGTTCATCCACACTTAACTGTTAATGAATCCCATGTTTTGTTGTTCCATATGCCGCTCTCCATTGTTTACCTGGCTCATAGGAAACTCCTATATTTATTGGGCTTGGAGAACTGCAGTTGTTCGGGACAATGGAGTACAATTGGGTTTTTCATCTGACCAAATCATTTATGTTGGTTTGGAGTATGGGGCTTAAAATGGGAACACATTTTTTTAAGTGATTGACCAGCTCCACATTTTGGTTATACATGCGTCTCTCTCCTGGTGTAGTTTTGCTCCTGTGAGCAGCCTTGGTGCTCTTTGTGAGGCGTGCAGTGTCGTTTATCGCGATCGTGTGGTGTTTTTTAAACTTTTCTGTATATGTATTTTTTAATGATAATTAATTAAATCATAAATTAATATACTTTACCTATCTGTAATAAATATATGCAGCAACCAATATGCTGAAGAGCTAACATTCTGTTTTGATGTTCCTGCAGCATACAATGTAGATTTTAATTCTTGGTGAGCTGAGGTGTGTCAGCAATTTGTGAAGTGTGTAGTGTAAATAGGCTGCGTGTGCGAGGGGAAACCGTTTGTGTAGCTATGTAGTTCCGCATTTTGTAATATGAATGTTAGTATGTGCAAATTAGTGGTGTAAAATGTCGCCGATTGTGTATGTGTTAGGTGGGATTGGATTTTGCTTCCTTCGTAATAGTGTATTTTAAAACTTGTACGGTCTTGTGTAAAAGTCGTATGTGTGTGGCAGAGTTTTGCGTGTTTAGGGGTCGTATAGCCTCGTTTTCCAGGGGATACCCAATCCAGGTAACAATACACCAGGTGTCATTACCAGCTCACCCCAAAAAGTCTGGGCAAATGCCCTCTCTCTCCCCTATGCAATAAAATATCACTTCAAAAGAAGAACATTCCCGCCGGATTTTAGGTATTGGCACCCCACATGGTATGCTGAAAAAGAAGCTACATTATTTGGGATGGTACCTCAAGGAGCTGCCTTTTCTCTGACACTGTCATCTGGGCACAATGCTCTCCTCCATCTAGATCCCTGGTCATGTTGTTCTTGGGCACAATCACACAGCTCTCTCCAACTGCTACTTGGTCCCTGGACATTAGTTACCATGGGGAGTCCCATGCTAGGTTTACAGTACTTGTTTCTACCAAGAGCTGATGGGAATGCCCCCATCCAGGATCTCCCTTGTGTCAACAATCTGACAAGTCCGTCTCTTTTTGTCCCACTGCCTTGTCCTTAGCGATAGTGGCCCCACAAAGAGAATAGGGCTGCTCCCCTGGTCTGCCATGGTTCAAGGGTCCATGGTCTATGACGGGTTCCTGGATAGCGGTTATCTACAGGAGCCCTATGCTAGATTCACAATGTCCACCTAGTGCATAGTCTATTTCAAGGAGAAAGTCTGTAACTGTTTAAATTATGAACAAAGGAGCCTGGTGGCCCCCTCCAGGTCTTTCAGCTGGCCTACTCCTACTGCTTCTGGGATGAACCCATAGTGTATGGTACAATCCTCATCTGTCCAATAGGAGCATATATTAATGTGGTTTCCTCCCTGCCAGTGTGGCAGGGTTTTCCCTAACTTGGCAGCCAAAGCCCATCCACTGCAGCCTAATCCAGTAGGGCTAGATATCCTGCCTCTAGTTCTAATTCCTGTTGGATCAATGACATCAGTCAAAGCGCCTCATTCAACCATTGGCCCACCCCCAGCGAGTTACATCCAGTGTTCGCTGTGATGTGCAAATGCCACATCACAGCCATTCTTCATCTTCACAGGTTGTTGTTTCTCAGCTTTCCATTCCAACAGTCCAATAGTTAGCAATATTTTGGATGAGTCTACTATCACAACGGCTGTTAGCAGATCAGGTAAGGTTGGGCTTGGCTATTTTTATGTCAGGGTCCCATTGGTATGCACGTTCCACTTGAGATAAAAGGAAAGATCTGGAGGAGTTCATTGAAATCTTTTCACTTCTTCCCTTGGATATCTATTTTGAGGTTAAGGAGTAAAAAGATGAGTCCAGGAAGGAGGAAGAGGAGAGGAAAAGTAGATACAGGAAAATACCCAAAACATTTTCTAATTGGCTTCAAGCATTGGTGTTAATAGCCAGTATAATTAGGGAAAGATTTCCTGAGAACTGTTCTTCCCTATTTTGTTACTTGGACAAAATAGAAAACATTCATAGGAGATATGGGGGAATTGCCTTGTGGTTGTAGGATGAGCATTTTCAGCAGCATTTGGCAGTCACTGAGGATATGAGATGGGATGATAGAGATATGGGTAACTAGTTGAAAATAGTAACTCCATTGAGGCTTGGGGGGTCCTTTAGGGGCACAGGAGCACTATTAGATGTCACATCTCAGTCTGGAGTCATCCAGAATGGTTACTGCTTTCTGTATAATGAGTGTGCGTGTAGATGGGGCTCATCATGCAAATGTAAGCACACATTCTCAGAGTGCAGTTATCAGCACCAAATGTTTAGATGCTTCAAGAGACATAGGGAATAAAAACTTTAAGCTAGAAAGGAGTTTCCCAAGAAGGCTAACCTTTTGTTATGTGGGTTTGGTTCCATGTTCCGGGTTTAGTTCCTCCTCATTTCTGCAAAGCAGTATGCTTTGGTTGTTCTGGAGAAACAGAAGAAGGAAATTCTGTTGGGTAGGATGGCTGGACCATTTAAATATCCTCCATTAAGTTATGTATATCGCCATTGGGAGTGGTACCCAAAAAGAAAAGGTTAAATTTAAGCTAATCCACGATCTCGCTTAGTCAAAAGGTTATTCAGTGAATGGTGGGGGCGGAGTTAGATGAAAGTAATGGTGTAGAAAGTGTAGAGGAGGTAAGGAATGAATTAACTAGTCATGGTGAAGGAGAAGGGGGGGAGGGCTAGTATAGTCAATAGGGAGGTTTTGCTAAGTAACTCAAGAATAGTGTCAGGCAACTCAGAACTACAGATTCATAACAACATAAGGTGTATGCTTGCTAATGCCAGAATTTTGACAGAAAAACTCACTCACAATTATTGACAGTTACTGAGAAATGGGATTTAACAGGTGTGATGACCCAGAGTTGAGGCGCTGCATGTACCTCAATTTTCTCCCTCTAGGTCATGCCCTTTGCATTTAATCTCACAGCTCCAAGCAAATACCTTTTCTGGGAACTCTGGAATCACAGCTTGCAATCTCAGCTCTAAGGTTGCCGACTTAGTAAAAATCATAAACTTATTTTCATCCTTTTGCTTAGGATTAGAACATACAAGAAAGACCCATGTATACACTTATGTGGTTAGAATATCAAACTCAGACTGATGTTTATTCTTGCTTCATACACATGTTAAAATCCAAAACCAATAAAAATCACAAGCCCATTCTCCCCCATTACTATGGTTACCAACCCCCTCTTTCACTGGATTCCAGATACCATGGCCTGGAAGGGGTCATCTTGTTAGCTGACTACAGATTTTATGGCTCTCTTTGGTCACAAAAGGAAACTTTGCAAGGAGGCCAGATAGTGGATGCCATATCAATTCTTGCAGAAACCTTGGGTTTAACCCTTTGCTGTCCCACTAACACAATATTGCAGAAAGTGTATCTCTGTTAGTTTACAAGAAAAAAACATTATTACAGTGCACATAATACCATACAGCAGCCCAAACATTAATTATTGTGGCCCACACTACACTACACATAAAAATAGTCCTTAAACCAGTCTCATGTTCATTTTAATAGCCTTGGATATTAGTAACCCAATATGCCAGTTTCTAAAATAGCAGTGTTGCGTGTGGGTTTCGGAGGAGTCCCAAAATCAGTCATGACAAATACATTACTGAAACATGGTGAGATGACTGTCATGCTGGATTGTTAATTTGGATGGTTATAACCTATTTAGAAAAGATAGAGGCAATGGTAAAAAAGTAGGAGGGAGTTGTCTGTATGTTAAGCCGGAATTTAAGCCTACAGTCAGAGAAGATATTTATGCTGGAACTAGCGATAATGTTGAATGTGGGTAGATTTAAATAGCTGAGGAGCAAATTATAAATTAATATTGGAAGGAGTATGCTATAAACTGAGGTACTGCAAATATTGTTAAAGATTGGAAAAGCAGCTAAGCATGGTCAAGTTTTATGAATGAAAGATTTTAACTACCGTGGAAAAAACTGGATGAATGAGACCAGCAGTTCAGCTAAGGGAAGCAGGTTCTTGAGTACACTCCGAGATCATTATCTGGCCCAGGTTATACGAGAACCTACTAGAATTTATTTTAAAAGGCCAGATTTTAACGGTCTAAGGGCAGCAATACAAAAGTATAGACTAGGACAAATAACTGATATGTAAAAATACTGAACATAAATGGACAACATGTATATCCTTACTAAATATACATACACATCGGCATATACCATGTGGGAATAAAAGTAAAAGAAGTAAATCACATCCGATGTAGCTTAACAGTGATTTGAAAATCAAGATAGAGTAAAAAACAGGCAATTATATTATACAAATAAGAGGGGACAGAGACTGCTTTACGTGAGTACAAGGAAATCAACAAGGCTTGCAAAAGGGCTATCAGACTGGCTAAAATAGAAAATGAAAGTACCATAAATATTTTTTTAAATATATAAATAGGAAGACGGCCAGGAAGCTATACTACCTTCGCCAAAAACATTGTTAACGAAGGAAGAAATCCAAAAGAGGTTGGAAAAAATAAATGTTAATAAAGCCCCAGGTCCTGATGGAATACATCCGAAGGGTACTGATGGGAACTGGGTTCTGTAATAGCCAAATCATTATATCTATTTTTTTTTAAGATTCACTCAACACAGGGTTGCTACTAGATGACTGGAGAAAATGTAAAGTTATGCATTTGGGAAGGAAAAATAGCCATGCAATGTATAATCTTAATGGAGAAAATCTAGGGGTGTCAGATATTGAAAGGGATTTGGGAGTACTTGTGGACAACCACCTAGGTAACAATGCTCAATGCCAAGCAGCAGCTGCAAAGGCAAACAAAATATTAATATATATATATATATATAGATACAGTATATATAAAACTAGCGACTTGCCTGTCACAAATGACAGCATGATGGAGTTCTATATATTGTTTCTCTCCCCCTCCCCTGTGTCTCTTCCCCCCTCTCCCTCCCCTGTGTCTCTTCCCCCCTCCCCCTCAGCTGTGTCTCTTCCCCCTCTCCCCCCGTGTTTCTTCCCCCCTCTCCCTCCCCGTGTCTCTTCCCCCTCTCCCTCCCTTTGTCTCTTTCCCCTGTTTCTTCCCCCTCCCTCCCCATATCTCTTCCCCACTCTCCCTCCCGTGTCTCCCCCCCTTGTGTCTGTCCCTCCTCCCGCCTGTCTCTCTTTCCCCCCTCTCCATCCCCTGTGTCTCTTCCCCCTCTCCCTCCCCTGTCTCTCTCCACCCTCCCCTGTGCCCCCCCTTTGTCTCTTCTCCCCTCTCCCTCCCCTGTGTCTATCCCCCCTCTCCTGTGTCTCTCTCCCTCCTGTGTTTCTCCACCTCCCTACCCTTTGTCTCATTCCCCCTCTCCCTCCCGTGTCTCATTCCCCCTCTCCCTCCTGTGTCTCTTCCCCCCTCTCCCTCCCCTGTGTCAATCCCACCTCCCCCCCTGTGCCACCCATTTGTCTCTTCCCCCTCTCCCTCCCGTGTCTCTCCCCCTCTAACTCCCGTTTCTCCCCCCTCCCCTTTGTCTCATTGCCCCCTCTCCCTCCCGTGTTTCTTCCGCCCTCTCCCTCCCGTGTCTCTTCCCTCTCTCTTGTGTCTCTTCCCCCTCTCCCTTCCCTGTGTGCCCCTGTGTCTCTCCCCCTCTACCTGTGTCCCCCACAAGTCTCTTCCCCTCTCCCTCCCATGTCTCTCACCCCGTGAGTGCCCTGTGTTTCTCCCCCCTCCCCTGTGTCACTCCCTCTTCTGTGTCTCTCCCTCCCGTCTCCCCCTTACCCTGTGTCTCTTTCCCCCTCTCCCTCCCGTGCCTCTTCCCCCTCCCGTGTCTCTTTTCCCCCCTCTCTCTCCCGTGTCTCTTTTCCCCTGTGTCTATCCCCCTTCTCCTGTGTCTCTCTCCCTCCTGTGTTTCTCCCCCTCCCTACCCTTTGTCTCATTCCCCCTCTCCCTCCCGTGTCTCTTCCCCCCTCTCCCTCCCCTGTGTCTCTCCCACCTCCCCCCCTTTGTCTCTTCCCCCTCTCCCTCCCGTGTCTCTCCCCCTCTAACTCCCGTTTCTCCCCCCTCCCCTTTGTCTCATTGCCCCCTCTCCCTCCCGTGTTTCTTCCGCCCTCTCCCTCCCGTGTCTCTTCCCTCTCTCTTGTGTCTCTTCCCCCTCTCCCTTCCCGGTGTGCCCGTATCTCTCCCCCTCTACCTGTGTCCCCCACAAGTCTCTCCCCCTCTCCCTCCCATGTCTCTCACCCCCCTGTGTGTGCCCTGTGTTTCTCCCCCCTCCCCTGTGTCACTCCCTCTTCTGTGTCTCTCCCTCCCCTGTGTCTCCCCCTTACCCTGTGTCTCTTTCCCCCTCTCCCTCCCGTGCCTCTTCCCCCTCCCGTGTCTCTTTTCCCCCCTCTCTCTCCCGTGTCTCTTTTCTCCCTCTCCCTTCCCCTGTGTCTCATTCCCCCTCTCCCTCCCGTGTCTCCCTCCACTCTTTCCCCTGTCTTTTGCCCCCTCTCGTGTCTTTTTCCCCTCTCCCTCCCCTGTTTCCTTCCCCACTCCCCTGTGTTTCCTTCCCTCATTCTCTCCCTCCCCTGTGTCTCCTTCCCCACTCCACTGTGTCTCTTCCCTCGTGTCTCTTTTCCCCCTCTCCCGTGTCTCTTTCCCCACTCTTCTTTTCCCCTGTGTCTCTTTCCCCTTCCCATGTCTCTTTCCCCTCTCCCTCCTTTATGTCTCTTTCCCTCCTCTCCCTTCCCCTGTGTTGCTTCCCCCCTCTACCTTCTTGTGTCTCTTCCCCCTTCCCCTGTCTCTTCCCCCCTCTCCCTCCCGTGTCTCACCCCCCTCTCTTTTGCCCTTACCTCTCCCCTGCCCCCAAGTTGCTCCCTCTGTAGCCCCTTACCCACAGTTGCAGTGGTGGGTCAGTGGAGGAATCCCACCCGTCCTGTCTGCAGCATTGCGACGTAGTTCTGGCATCCCCAGGCTGCAGACAGGATGCGCTGGCAGGGGTGGGACTCCATTGAACCACCAATGAAACTGCAGGTAAGGGGGGACAGAGGGAGCATCTGGGTGGACAGAGGGAGCATCAGGGGGGCAGAGGGGAGGTATGAGACACAGGGGAACGGGAGGGCGAGGGGGAAGGAGACACATGGGCTTATTGCAGCCCCTGTCACTTACGGGCCTCTGTACTGCGGGCCTTGCAATGATCGCCTACGACGCTCATCGCTAGCATCAGTGGGGGAGGGGAGCCATGCAACTGCGTCCCTTGCGAAAGCATGATGACAACTCGGAGTACCACAACTATATATGTGATATACATAAAATATTTGCATGCATTAAGAAGGGTATAGAAGCAAGGAAAGCAAATATAATTTTGCCACTATACAAATTCCTAGTACACCCTCATTTAGAATATGGAGTACAATTTTGGCCACAACTTCATAAAAAGAGCTGAAAAAATTACAGAGAAGGGCAACAAAACTAATACGAGGAATGGAGAGGCTAAGGTATGAAGAAAGACTAAGTAAGATAAACTAATTTTCTCTAGAAAAAAGGTGTCTAAGAGGGGATATAATTACTATATATATATATATATATATATATATATATATGTGTGTATATATCTAGAGTCAATAGAAAATTTGTCAAGTGAATGTTTGTGCCAAAGGTTTTCAACAAGAGGGTAAGAGGTAAAAAGATTCCACCTTAAAGAAAGAAAAGGGTTATTCACAGTAATGGTCCAATAACAAATGAGGTAAACGGTGGAATTCTCTACCAAATGAGGTGGTGACACTGGATTCGACACATATCTCTTTTGTTATTGGATATATTTTAAATAAAAAGGGCATTCATGGTTATCCTGGATACTTTGAGAGAGAATATTGATCCAGGAAGGCAGTATCTGGGGTCAAAAAGGAATTTTATTTTTGTTCCCCTTCTTTTCATGTTTTTTTTGTTGGTTTGCCTTCCACTGGATCATTTAACAATTAATCTGCATATTGCAGATCTGAGGAAATCCAAAAAGGTTGAACTTGATGGACTAAAAGTCTTTTTTCAACCACAATTACTATGTAACTATGAATAATGGCATCGACAAGCATTTATCTCTGAACATTATGCTTCTTTTGGTCAGGCTATTAATTTGGTACAGAAAGTGAGATGCCTTCAGTCGGCCTTCAGGCTGCTCCCAGTTCACCCAACATGTAATCATCTTCTGGATTGTCATCTCCGAGGTCGGTACTACGACAGTCTCTGCCTTCCAATGGGATGTTCTATTTCTTTTTTTTATTTATTTATTGTTTTTTATTATTTTATACAAATTGCAAAAAATATTACTTACAAGATCATTCATTCAATTAGAATAATGAAAATGTATAATGCTCCTGCAGTTAATACACAAAAATATGAAATATAAATTTTTTACACATATCTTACATAGACGAGAGAGGTCTTAAAGAAATAAACATAATGAAATAAATATAAGGAAAATAAAAACATTCCAAAACAATGACAGTACAAACATCATTATTTTTAAATGTATTCGCTTTCAAGAGAATCCCATATTTTCCATTTAATAGTAGAATTTTTGATAATACATAATTTTTGGAGGTCTCTTTCCAAAGCGCGATTCTAATTAACTGTCAATTTTAGTTAATTTATGCTAGGAGCCGAGATCTGGTTCCACCTAGAAACAATTATCCACTTTGCTGCCATGATAACTTGTAGCAATCCAGCTTTAATGTCCATACGGAGGTCATCCGGAAAGAGTTGGAACAGTATTAGTTGTGGGGAGGCCGTAATTTTGGTTGTTAAACTTTTAGCAAAGAGATCCAAACATTGAACCCTAAAAGTTAAGCATAATTGGACATTTATACCATATATGGAGATGCGAACCAACTTGCCCGCAATTTCTGTCCAGCAAAATGTTTTATTTTCATCATTATATATATGAGAGATCCGAGTTGGGACCAGATACCATTTGTTTAATATTTTACTTTGGATTTCTCTGTATGATGAGCTTTTAATAAATCTTTCTGTTATGTTTAAACCATTCTGCTTTATTCCACTTTTTATCTAGGTCTCTGTCACAGCTAATCATTTTACTTGATTTATTATTTCAAAATGCAGTTATTGGTCTTATCTCTTTAAAGGAGTATTTTTAAGCTTCCCATACTTTTTTAAACTTCAGGTAATCTAACCAGGTTTGATTTGGGTTATTATAAGGATGTTCTACGTCTTGTGCCTCTTTTGAAGCATTCAGCTCGTTGCTTAATGGGTTGTCTAATGTGAGTCTGCAAGTAAGTCAGTAAATCATTATTTAGATGATTTTGTGATGATAGAAATTTCCCAATGCAAACCCCCTAATGAGTATTTTTTTTTAATAGTGTAAGAAGATGGAATCTTATTAGATATAGTGGGCGCAGCAACAGTCCGTAGTTTTCTGGGCATATCTATTGATTATGTTGGATTTGAATGCCCCTTACCCATGGATAGAGTGACGGATTTGAGGGCTTCTATTGACATTATAACTTTGTGCAAAAATCCTTGTTAGGTAAGTTTAACTTACTACACT
The DNA here is from genome assembly GCA_027410445.1 of Discoglossus pictus. NCBI lineage: Eukaryota > Metazoa > Chordata > Amphibia > Anura > Alytidae > Discoglossus > Discoglossus pictus. Next base: position 22,592,539 of record CM050165.1, on the reverse strand, counting down.
TGTAGGATCATTCCAATGGGAAGAATTTTTCATAGACGATTATCCCTGGCTCCTGCTGGAGTAAAACAGCCTCATCTTTTCAGAATTTCTAAACCATTGAAGCATGATCTGACCTTCATAGAGCAGTTCAACATAAAACCCTTAATTATGGCTAGACAGATTTCAAATCTAGATCTTGACCTCTACAGTGATGAAGCAGGGAATGCAGGTTTCAGTGCATACTTTAAGGGTCAGTGGTGTGCAGACGTATAGCCTTTATCATGGTCTGGATTGAGTTTGGTTAAGAATCTGGCTTTTTTGGAGCTATTTCCTAGATCTTGACCTCTACAGTGATGCAGCAGGGAGTGCAGGTTTCAGTGCATACTTTAAGGGTCAGTGGTGTGCAGCCTTGTGACCTTCATCATGGTCTGGATTGAGTTTGGTTAAAAATCTGGCTTTCTTGGAGCTATTCCCTATTATTGTTGCTATAAATATTTGGGGGGTCAATTGAGAGATAAGCACATTACTTTTCATTGTGATAACATGGGAGATGTCATGGTTGTCAATGATTTTACAGCATCATCGCTGCCTGTGGTGCGCCAACTCAGGCAGCTGGTATTGTTTTGTCTTAAAAAGAATATATTGTGCAGAGCTGTGCACGTGCCAGAATGTTATTCCTGATGCTCTATCTTGCTTTCAGTGGCATGATCTACGGGAGCATGCGCCAAGAGCCAGTTTGTTGCCCACTCCTGGTCCGGATCATCTGTGGAGAATAGGTGTCATGCCTTGACTCCTTTAATCAAAACCTTGTTGGTACAATCTACTTGGGCAGCCTACTGTAAGGTATAGAGAGATTGGTGCATGCTTAAAAATTAAGCCTTGGAGGATCGGCAGGCTGCCAAAGTTTCTGACATTGAGGCATTGATGTATTTTGTTTTACGTTACCAAGAGGAGGGGACAACTTCACATCTGTGGTGGAATGTTACATTACTTCATTAGCATTTAATTTTAAATGGGAAGGAAAAAAGGATTATACAAAAGAGTTCCTTATTTTGTCATACATTAAAGAGTTTGAAAACGGGTGTATTAAAAAGGATTTTATGTTTCAATAGTTTTTATTGGCTCACAAGCAAATGTAAGATAAAATAGAAGGGGAAAAAAATACAATATCCGTAACAAGCCATGGCATGTACATTGTCAGTGTAAAAGATACAATAAAAAATATAAACATGGCCTGAAGATATACAATATTGATTTACAAGTGAGCATCACCACAAACCATTTTCCATTTTCAACAATAAAAATATATAACAAAACAAGGGTAATAAGGAGAAGAAAGGGAAGGAAGGAAAGGCAGTTTATACTTTAATATATATATCTTTTTTTTCGGATTCTTAAGGTTAGTACTATAATAATAAAAAACATCAACTCACTGTTCAGTCCGGTCTCCATTGAAGATGCCAGACCCCGCTTGCCCCTACCAGCCCGCCTCAGATCCACACACGACAGTCCAACAAAAAATGTCATTTTTTATCTTAAATCTGTGAGTCAAGGAAATCCAAGTTTCCTAGATGGAGAAGAATGTAGAATATGTGTTGGAAACTGTGTGTATGAGTCTTTCGTTAATCATTTTAGAAGATCATTTTCTTTGTTGGGGAAACTAATTGAGACCCTCCTGCAGATCTGCTTGTCAGCTTTTGAAGTTTGTTTGTTTTCTGCGACATTCTCACTGACTTTTTTAAAGCTTTCAGAATATTTGAGTAAAAAAAGTGAGTAAAGATGGCGTCGCATAGTGACTAAAAATAGAGTTAAGATGGGTGGGATACAATATGAGGATAAAATGTATCTGGGTTCCTCCTTGTCCATAAGACAGAATGGGAAAGGGGTTTCTATTTTCTCATACCCATTAAAATGTTTATTGTTCTTGCAAGGTTACAAGGGATTACTTGGCTATAAGACCCTAAAAGAATGGTTCATACCGCCATGCAAATAGATCCCCTTTATCAATTGTTCAGTTTACACATGTTCAAATTGGATTTAAGTAAAATGGGTCTCAATGTGGGTGATTTTGGAACTGACTCATTTAGGTTAGGTGCAGCCATGAAAAAAGCTAGGCTGAGGTTAGGTGATGATTTGCTGAAAATAATTGGGAGATGGAATTTGGTTAGGTTCTGGACTTTTCATTCACATTTACCTATTATTTGAATATGTTGTTTTTTGTCAAACATGTATTGGGCCCGAAGGACAGCTGCAGTGTGCACAAATGGATTACAGTTGGGATTCAAAAAGGACCAAATACAATTGCAGTGGTTTGGGATAAGAGGTTGAATTGGGAGCATAATTTGTTAGAGGAAGTACAATATGCAGGATGATCTGCCCCACAAGACATTCTAGTGATACAAGCTTGTGAAATTATTTGGGGGTAATATCTCTAAAATATTTGATATTCATTATGAAAAGAGATGTTTCTCACTTATGTCATTTTTATCCAAACATGATTATAATTTAGTTTGAGATTGTTCCCAGCCTGTAGTGGCATCCCCTAATTGATTTTTCCATTATGAACAATTGCTATTACCATTATGGGTGGGTTATCATTGTGCCATGTTGATGTGGAAAGCCTGGAGGCAACTGTGTACTTTTTAAAGGACTGGGTCCACTTGACTGAATTTGGATTACGATTGCTTAATTTTTGTATTTTAATCTGTATTGCTACGGACATGGCTTCATTTTGGTGTTGGGTGAAGCACACAGTGGTAGGGGGAGTGGTAGGGTGATGCACTTGTAGTGGGAGTGCTTGCCCACATATGTTGTACGGGCATTAAGTTAAGCTCTTCATGGTGTCAGTACTCAAGGGGCACGTGGTCCCCCTGAGTTCTAGTGGCATGGAAGGGCAAGCACCACCTCTTGTTTTTTCTAAAACTGTGGATTAAATGGTTATTTAATGATTGCCAATAAAGAAGCTGTGGCCTTATCTATCAAAACTAATTTTGTGTGGTCTTCATTGTAGTGTTTGTTATGGAGTTAAGCTGTAGTGGACAATGCACACAGCCAGTCAGGGCCATAAACAGTTAAGGATAGTGGGGGTTTGACCTGACTGGGGGTAAAGACAGGTGAATTAAAGTTATTGGTTATAATTAAAAGAAGGGATGGGTAAAGAGTCATGTTTACAAAATTATATAATAGTGGTATTTTATATAAAGGGTAGTTCTAGCTTTTCTGGCAGATGGAACCTGGTGACACACTATAATAACTCTCTCCCAGCCTCCCAGGGGGAATATAGAAAAAAGGGCTTGCCCACATATATGGTAGGAGAACCAGACATCCCCCTGAGTTCAAGTGGCATGGTGGGCAAACAATGCTTGTTGCTTTTTCCAATGGATATTTAATTCTGGTTAATAAAGAAGCTGCGGTCTTATCTACCAAAACTATTTGTATATGGTTTTTATTGTTAAAATACTCGCTCCCTTCATTCTGCTAATGACTTTCTTCTCCCCTCCTCTCTTATCACCTCTTCTCAGTTCCACCTTCAGGACTTTTCTTGCGCTGCCCCTATTCTCGGGAACTCCTTATCTCGCACCATTAGACTGTCCTCATGCTTCAAAACCTCACAAAGAAATAATTTGTTCAAAGAAGCTTCTCACTTTTAGACTTAACATGCACAACAAATCTTTCACCCTCCCGTACCACACCCAAACACATTAGACTGTAAATTTGTGAGTTTTCAATCTTGTAAGGTGCTTCAGCAAAAGCTCTACGCACACTAGATTCTAAACTCAGACAGGGCTCTCAAGTCTTTGCAATGTGTCAATTTTTGGAGATAAGCCGTAGTGGACAATGCACAGGTGAAGGAAATTCAGCATGTCTAGAACAGGTCATCCTTAGGTTTTTCTGGGTTGTTTTTTGTTCGGATGATAGAATATACAGGCTAGTTGTGTTTATTGGTTCGCATCAGCCATCAAATATATATTTCAAATGTGTCCCTTCATCTGGAGCTTGATTGCTTCCTGCCCCGGGCACTCTCTCTGGGGTAAAATAATTATAAAAAATGGCAACCAAAAGCTAATATGAACAAATGTTAATAAATTAAGTCAAAAAACATATTATGCATTAATGGAACACGTTGATAAATTTAAGCCATTATTAATGATGATATGGCTTCCAGAATAATGTTTTATAATAGGATTTTGAATCAGTGAAATAAAAGGACAATATTGCTTAGTACATGGTAAGACATATTACACTGCCAGACACACTAACAATGTAGTTGAGCCTTGACTATCCTACCACTGTTATACAGATATCACAGCTACTCACCGATTCATGTTAATGGTCGTATATACAGTAGAAAGCAGTCTCTGTATAGGTGCTAGCTGACCCTCAAATATGACACTAAAATGAGCTGTAGCTAAGGTGTAAATTTGTTTGTGGATTACTCCAGTAATTAATGAGTGTTGAAAAATAACATGTGCCGCCATTTAGTCTTGCAAGCTACTTAGAAGCTTAATTGGCTGATTTGCATAATGTTGGTACAGCTGCTCTGTTTAGGTCATAGACGGAAATGTTTCGAATTCTTCAAGTCTAGGAAAATTCTCTGCTTAAAGGACAAATATGGTTAATATTTTTTATATGATCTTTTGAATAAGTAAACTTGAAATAAGGCGTTTACATTCTTTATACCAAATTATACTTTACTGCACGTATCCATTTTCTTTGGTGAGCTAACAATGCCTGTTACTTTTTTGAGAATGTGCCCCTGTAAACCAATGAGTTTCCCATAACTGCCACGTATAGATACCACATTCCCACTGAGTAGCATCCAGTGTAATCAAAGTATCCTCCCACTTCAGGAAATTGATTAAAAGAAACCAAATTGGTAGATCATGTAGCAGCATAATTGTACGTAAAAGGCATTATATTAGAGGATGTATTGTATAATTTCAAGTAGGTCTTCAAAGACAAAAAGTACTCCAAAGGTTTTCAAATAAATGGAGTGTATGGAAAGCCCTCGTTAAGGCCGTATGGATTTTGAGAGTTTAACATGTATATCCAATTAGTTTCAAATTGAAGCAGACATTTTCTGCTATCACCTCCTCTTGGATTAGGATTGATGTTGCCAATCACATGAAAGTTAATTTTATCAAAGTTATTTTTGTGATAAAGCCTTATATGAAGGGCCACTGGTGTATTAAGATGGTTCTTTATTGAGGAGACATCTTCTAATATCCTTCTTCTTAATTGGTGTTCCGTTTTTCCTACATAGATTATATGGCAGTCACAAACCAAGACGTATACAAGGTGTGTGGAACTGCAGTTGTAAAAAGTTTTGAGAGGGTAAATACGGCCAGTTGTATGGCCGCATTTGTAAAGACCTTTAGTTCGTTGTAGCCACGTTTCTTTTGGTCCTTCTGGTTTGAAGAAGCTATGGGTTAGGATGTCTCCCAGATTTTGGCCTCTCCTATAGGTTACTGAAACTTTTTCTGATACACATTTTTGTAGCACAGGAGCCCCAGTTAATAGATGCCAATGTTCGTCAAGAAGGTTTTTTAGTTGTTCTCTATTGTTGCCATATTTAAAAATGCATCTAATTTGTTCATTAGTTCCTTTTTCTGTCTGTTTGTATAGAAAGTCAGTTCTTTCAACCTGTAGGGCTTTTTAATATGTAATTTTGAAGGTCTTTTTGGGGTATCCCCTTCTATAAATCTGTTTTGGAGGGCTTTAGATAGAATCTGAAAGCCATCCATACTATCACAATTTCGTCTTACTCTTACTCTATGCCATGCTAAAATCTTTTTCGTGAACAATTCATTACTCCCTACAAAGACAGCATTAGATTTCAAATATCCAAGGAAGATATTAGCATAATTTAGGGCACAAGCCGTCCCCATGGCTATGCCCTTCATTTGTCTGTACCATTTCCTATTAAAAAGAAAATAATTCCTGTTTAGGATAAATTCAAGTATGGTCAATATAAACTGATTCCATTTATATTTGCCTTTACCTTTAGTGTCCAAGAAGAATTTCACAGCTTGCAAACCCAAAGTATGGGGTATATTGCTGTAGAGCTGTTCCACATCTATGCCAGCTAGCATAGATATGGAAGGGACACTTAAGTTGTCAATGTGTTTCAGAAAAAGTACTGATCTTTTCTATTAGATTTCCTTTTCCAGATATAATTAGTCTACTCGATACCGGTTGAACCTGTTTATGTACCTTTGGAAGGTATTAAAAGATAGCCATAGTAGGATTTATTAACATTTTGATGTTAATAAAACAAAAAGAAATGCGATCTGGGATAAAGGGACATCACCACACTCTGCATTTTACAGTATTGCTGCCTGTAATAAAGGCACAGGTACTACAGAAAGCACATGATGTCTAGCAATAAGGAATGCTCTCCTACTGAGGAAAAAAAATCCCTATAAAAGAAGACATATTAATAGCACATCAACTACATTCTCTGTACATAAAGACAAGGAATATGTTAGGAAGCCTGGCAAGGATAAGTAGGTTAGGAAGAGAATGCAGAACATATCCAGATTCCAGGCACAGCAAGAGGATATAGAGATACTAGGCAGGAATAGTTTATCCTCTTCCTCAGTAAGATTAGGGCATCAGCACAGGATAGTTTCATCCCTTTCTCTGCTGAGAGTATGGCAGAGGCCAGGGATAGGCCTAATGCCAGGAGGGAGAGGAGTGTTTTATCATTCCAGGCCTTAGCATACTTCATCATCATGGCAGTCTCAAGTCTGCAAGGAACAGAAAAGGTTGCCTCCATCTCTGGTACCAACAAGATTTAACAAAGGTATTCATCATTAAGCAAGTGGTGAAGGGATCGAAGAAGGGTAAAAGAATACAAAGAGACCAATTTCTTTAGAAATTTTGTAGGGTGTGGTTAAGGTTTTGTGTAGTATGTGTGGCTTACTGTATGCCTTTCTTTTGTGCCTTTTGGGCTATCTGAACTATAGGCTCTTGTCTTAAATTTGGCCAGAGGCAACTAATCTTTATATTTGATTAATACTTGGAACGTTGGTTGATCAGGAACTCCTATATATATAGGGGGTATGTATTTATGGACAAAGGACTATTAGAGGCAATTCAGAAGGACATAACCTCTTTGGTGGGGGTGCACACTTCTTAGTTCAAAAGGTTCACCTGTGGCGTGAGAGCTTGCCCACATTAACTTGCAAGGGACAAATTACAGCATTATTTATCCTCTAGGAGCAAAGGGTCCCCTGAAAGTTGTGGCTGATTAGATGTGGATGGGCAAGCACTGATGGGTTTGTTTATATATACACATTTTGATGTTAATTAAACAAAGAAGCTGTGACCTTTTCATTCTGTGGCCTGGGATAAAGGCACAGCACCATACTCTGCACTTTACAATATTGTTACCTGTAATAAAGGCACAGCTACTACAGAAAAGCAGAGGATGTCTAGCAACATGAATGTTCTGCTACTGAAGGGCCCATAGGCCACCTCAGGCTTGCCTGGGGTTGGAGGGAGGGACCACCTGACCTGGCAGGACCAGGTAGGGGCAGGAGGTGGCTAGCTGGGGGAGGTGGAGCCATTATAGGCGTGTGGCGCAAATTTCAACCAGTTTGCCCCCAGCTAGCCATGGGAGCAGATGTGCTGCTGGTGCAGCTCCTGTTTATGGCCTCCAGAGTGCTAGGGAGTACGGGGTGGAGTGCTGGGGGCATTTAGGAGGGATTGGCCCCTAGGTAGCCATGGAAGATGATGTAGCTGCTAGTGGTCCTTGTCATAGGCTATGTGGGTGCTGGGAGCACTGACCTCACCGGTACAGCTCTCCTCGGTTGCAGAGTGATCTCCAGGGTGCTGCCTCTTGCGTTCCTGGTGGAGGGGCTGCATTAGTCGGAGTGCCGGGGATGCTGAGCACTGCCGGAGGGCTGGTTCAGGCCACAGATCTAGTTGCTGCTAGTGTCGGCAGCTGTGAGGGCGTGGTGTCTAGGGGAGGGTAAGCTGTGTCCCTGCTATCAAGGCAGCCTGCATTATGAACTGATAACTCTGTAGTAGGCTTATATATTATACACTTATATATGTGTGTATGTATGTATATATGTGTGTATGTATATATGTGTGTGGGTGTATATGTATGTATGTATGTATGTATATATGTGTGTGGGTATGTTTATATGAGTATATATATATATATATATATATATGGATATTTATGTGTATTGGATATGTATGGGTATTGGAAATGTATGGGTATTGGATATATATATTGTATATGTGTATTGTGTATATGTATTGTATGTGTTGTGTTTATGTATTGTATGTGTTGTGTGTATTTGTATATTGTGTATATATTTATGTATGTGTATTGTATGGGTATATATGTATGTGTATTGTATATGTATATATGTATTATGTATATATATGTGTATGGATTATGTGGGGTGGTCAGAGTGCACATTATCATATTAGTGAAGGGTGTGTGTACCATTTTGTTGTGTGCTGGGACTCGTCCTCCATAGTGTCCTCCTTAGGCGGGTTGGTGCCCAGGTTGTTTAGTGACATTGCACGCTAATTATGCTTTACCACCATGACCATCGGGGTATTGGGGCTGTTTATAAACAGTCTCCTTTATAGGGGTCTAGATGAGGTGTGTCCATATCAAGGGATAGTGGGGAGTTTAGCGGCCGATGGCTTGTTGTGAAGGTTCCTGCCAGGTATGTTTGATAACAGTTATGTTATTGTGCTGTTGGTCGCAGCTTGGGATCGTCGTCCGGAATGAGTTCGCTTCATAAGGCGGTCCACCGGGAGGTTAGTTATATGGGGTAAATCTATTTGTTTGTACTCATTCTCCTTGGTATGATTTTCATCTCGGCTGTCTTGCAGGGTCATTCATGCATATTCCTGGCAGGGTTGTGCTCGTGGTTCTAGGGAACGTTAGGGGTATATGCCTCCCGGTATGCTGGGAGGCTTTGCCATTTTATTGTGTTACTGTTCTGTGCCGTAGGTTACTCGTTCCCCGTTCATCATCTCTATCGTCGTGGGTTCCATTGGTGGGGTACAGTTCTCATACCACTAGTTTCAGGTTTGAAGTGGGATTTGGAAGGAGGCCGGGTGGCATTCCAACAGAATTATGCCTTTTTCGGTTTTTGTTATTGTTTGGGTATGTCTCATACTCCACCACGGTTTACTCTTATGCCTTATCCGCTATGGTCTTGGGTGGTTATATTAGACTCCTGAACGTGGGTCTAGGGTAGGTGTTTGGTCAATTCCAAGTGATAGTAGAGGTGTTTGCATCTGATATTATAGACATAGGTGCTCTAGGCTACAAATGTTAAATGTGGACAAGTGTTTTATACAGTATGTAAATTTTGTCTCGTTTTCTTTTGTTGGCAGGGTAGCTGATGGATTAGAGGTTGGTAGGCTTTGTTCCGCTGGTAGCAGTTTTTCATATACAGTGGTGGTTTAGCTTGGGTGGTCCTCTTTTGCCCTGCTGTGGAGGGTCCTGCTTAGTGGTATTCTATCTTGAGGTCTTCGTCCTGGTACGTCTTATACTCCTCTGCGGTTTGTAAGACACAACGGTATAACGCTCAAACGGTCGTGAGCAGGTATTATACATCCTTTGACTGGTAAGGGGAGCGGTCAGCAAGGGCATGCCCAGATTGATGCTATGCCCTAGCTCTTTTCAAATCTGGCTGTAATGGCATCCGGGGACCTGCGTCGGGCCCCTGGTCTGTCTGGTTAGAGCTAGTGTAGGTTATGCAGCGAGACGCAAGATTGTAAACCACAATTGCACCGTTTGGTGGGCTACGGTGTGCGTGTTCAGTGAGTCTATCACATGTTTTTGTTGTTGTATGGTAGTGGAGATATATATAAGGGATTGTCAGGTTTTGTCTCGGATTAAATAAAAAAATGTCTTAGGGGTCGTGCTAGCGGGGCGCTATCGCTTAGTATCCGGTAATAGTCATAAAGCAAAGGGTATTATATGCTTTTCAATGTGATTACCAGGATATTATTAACTCTTTGTACCGGGATCGGCAACGTGCAGAGTATATATGGGTTATTACAGATGTGTTTTCTGGTGTATATGCAACAAGGGCTGTCACTCCTTTATATCCCCTGCGGTTGTATCACGCTTTTGATCATTCAGGGTGGTATCATAAGCTATTGTGATGGGTATGTGCTGTATGGTACTTGGCTTCGTAGATCTTTCTAGAGTTATACACGGCTGGTTGGCCGTGGATCAAAGGGCAGTAATTAGAGTGTGCAGTGAATACGGGGGTGGTGCAGGTTGTCTCTCAGTATGTAGTTGCTTGTTCGGGACTACGTTGTTGAAAACCCTGTGCTCAGTATGGATAGAGGAGCATATAGTGTTATGAAGGTACCAGGTCAAAAAGACAGGATGGAGGATGGTTCCTTCTCAGGTGCGAGCCTCAGACTGCAGGCTGGGGTGGGAGGTTGGACAGTGTGCACTGGGTACGCGAGTGGGGCATTGGCAGGGTTGGGGGTTCTTGGTTACCCCTAGGCTCAGAGGTGGAGTCCCCCAAAGGTGGGAGGGGGGGCAAGTAGCAGTGTGGCCCATCGGAAATCAAGCTGGGTTAATGGGTCCTGACGAAGGAATGGATGGAGAGAGCAAGTGGTAAAGGTGAACAGGAGGTATGGCAAAGGGACGGCAGGCGACTGGTAGCCTTTTCCCAAGGGTCGGAGAAACCAGTGTTCGGGAAGGAGGTCTGTGATAAGTGCGAAGCCTTGCGGGCTGTGCAGCCATCTCTCCTTCCCGCTGGTGTGCCGGTAGTGAGAGGTTGGTTGGTATACAGGCAAGGTGGGGCGAACTCAGGTGCCTTGTCTTGGGATCCAAAGGGTGATCATATGACCATATGGCTGGATACTGCGGTTCTGGAAAGAGGTCTGTGACAAGTCTGGGATGATAGAGATATGGGTAACTGGATAAAGAGAGTTAGCCCATTAAGACTGGGTGGGTCCTTTCGTAGCACAGTCACACAAACATCAGTGATAATCCCAGTCTGGAACAATCCCAATAGTTTTTGTAGATGTGGGTTCATTATGCAAATTCAAGCACAAATGTTTGGATTGTGATAACAAGCACCCCATTTTTAGGTGTTTTAGGAGCCTTAGGGCTAATGCAGATTCCTCTACTAAGGGCAGTGACCCTGATTCGAGTAGAAAATATGTTTCTGTGGTTAAGGCTGTATGGGAAACATTGGGGGTGCTTTAAGTTTTTATTTTTTTATTATCAAACATGTTACAAACATTATAAATTACATAACAATTGAGCATCTTCCCATGTATTTCATCTATTCTTAAGATACTCTAATAAAACACAATAATAAATCTCAGTTTTAAACATTATGACTTACATAACAATTGAACATCTTTCTATATATTCCCTCTGTTCTTAAGCTCTCAGATAAAACACGATAAGTCTCGAAAATTACATCAACCTTCCTAACAAACAAACATACAGACAATACAATCGATGGTCTGTGTGCCCCTAAAAGGGGAGGGCAAGGCCCAAAAGGGAGATATGAATCAGGGGACAATATGAGGTCCAGAACCAATATCACTTACTAGTCTTATTGGGATTCAAATACATCCCATAATTTCCATTCATACCTGTTGTTTTTGGTTAAATTCACTGCTAATAAATACTTATCAAATTGACGATTTCTAGTAATTATATTGTCTCTAACCATGTTTGTACTTTTTCTTGCTTCCAACCTCTCACTATTATCCATTTTGATATTGTTAAAATCTGCATGATAAATGCTTTTATTTCTAAAGACATTTCCCCAGGAAAAATGTGTACAATAACATTTTCTGCTTTCAAAATTATTTCAAAGATTAGCAAAATGCCTCAAAATAGTAAAACATTTAGATATCAAGTGCCTCCTATCTTTAGAATTCATCATAGCCTCCCCTGGTTTGACAGCTGGGAGAATCCAAACATTCCATTTCTCTTTATTTAGAAACATTTTAATTTTAATATATTCCAACAAAAGTTTCTTGGGGAGACCATACCTTTTTGTTAGTTGCCCAAAAGGGGTCAGCTGGTCATTTATAGATAAGACCTGAAGCTTCGTTATTCCCCATTTTGACCAAAGATTTATCCTCTGGCTTATTTGCTAACAGGGAAAGGGGCATTATAGGACTTGGAAAGGATATCAAAGCATATATGTTTCTAATAATTCTCCACATTTCTGACAAATCTATTACTGTTTTCCCTTGAATCAGATCTTTATTTAAAGATTGGAGAAATATCATAATTGTTGCGTCATAATACAATTTCACGTTTGGATAACCAAAGCTTCCTCTTTAATTTGTCTAGACATAATATCTCTTTTTACTCTAACTGGTTTATCTTGATGTATATATTTATCAATTAATGTCTGAATTTTTTTAAATACCTGATTCAATACTTTTACGAAAGAGGTAATTCAATTTTGGCAGTAAAGACATTTTAATTATTGCAATCCTACCCGCAAAGGAGGCTTTCCTATTTTTCCATGAATGTATTAAAGCATTGAGCTTTTGGTATAGTCTAGTATAGTTATTATCAATGATACCCCTAAGATTTGAGGTAAATTATATTCCTAAATGAGTAATTTTGTTTGTAAACCATTTATATGAATATTCCCCTGAAAGGGTATTTTTCAAGTCATGTGTCATGTTGATCTCTAAGGCCTCAGATTTTGTTATATTTATCTTATAGCCTGACACTAAACTATATGATGTTATGACTTTTTGGAGGGATTTTAATGATAGCGTTGGATTGAAAATACACAGCACTGTATCATCAGCAAACATCAGTACTTCATGTTCTTTCTTACCTATGGTCAATCCTGTAATGTCTCCTGAAGATCTTATTGATTCAGCCAAAGGTTCAATCATAAGGGCAAATAAAAGTGGCTAATAACGGACACCCCTGCCTTGTTTCGTTACTGATCGTGAAGGCTCTAGACGAATATTCTATACCCAACACTGAAGCCGTCAGGTTTGAATATAAAGAACCTATCGCCCTTCTACAAAACTCTCCAAATTTGTCTAAAGTTAAATATATATATCTCCAGCTCAGACGGTCGAACGCCTTTTCAGCGTCAAGGGAGAGGAAAAATGCAGGGGGCTTTGCAGCCCTCGAAACAGCGATCAAGTTAAACAGCCTCTTACAGTTTCCCACCTCTCACGCCTACCCACTACAAAACCAGTCTGGTCTGGAGATATTAATTTGTTGATTACCAAAATTTTACATCTGAGTTCAATAAGGAGATTGGTCTATAATTACAACAAAGTGTTGGGTCCTGTTCCGCTTTATTTGCGGAAAACATTTCTGTTGGAGAAATACCTGTTTGTTTGATTTAATTAAACATGTACCTCATTTGCTCTGTACCTCATTTGCTATATCATAACTGGTAAGCAAGCTTTATGAAATTGATTACTAAATCCATCTGGACCGGGTGATGAATGTGATTTTACATTTTTAACTGCTGTTTCAATTTCCTCTACTGTAATTGCTCTATTTAATGCCTCAAAATCTTGATCTGAGATCTTCGGAAGTTTTACATTTTCCAAGAATTACTCTATTCTTGTTGATCCCAGGCCTTCGTTAGTTTTCCCGTGTTGAAAATTATATATTTTTTCATAGTACTTTGCAAACCCTTCTATACCTTTTGGGGTTGATATTATATCTTGACCCTGATGTATTCTGCTTATCCTATTATTTTGCAACTTACTCTTGAATTTATTGGCCAACATTTTCCCTGATTTATTCCCATAATAGAATAACCTTTGGTGGAGGCTCCAAAGAGATCTGAGTTTTTTGGATTATTTGTTTTATTAAGCCCTGTTTTGCTTTAATCTCTGCCATCAGCCCTCTATTAAGGTTTAACATTCTCAGCTTGTAATTGGGATAATTTTATATATAAGGATCTTAAGGGTAAACCTCTCTGTCTTTGAATATAACAATTACGTTTTATCAGAAGGCCTCTAATACAGGCCTTCCGAGCAATCCATAATACATTTCTTGAGGTGACAGACTGTTCATTAATTTCAAAAAAGTTTCTTATCTCCTGAGAGAGTAGCGTCCTTTCTGCTTCTTCTTCTTCTAGTAAGATATTATTAAATCTCCATTGAGGTTTGACTAATTTTTTTACATTTGTTCTTATCTTTAAAACTATCAGGGCGTGGTTAGACCCAACAATTGAATCAATATTCACCTCTAGAATTCTTTCAAGCACTTCAAGATCTAGAAAAATATAGTCTATTGGTGAATATGATTGGTGCCTATATGAACAGAACGTATAATCTTTTTGGTCCAGGAGTAAAACTCTCCATGAGTCATACAAACCGCAATCTATAATTTTTTTACAAAAGGCTTCTGAGTTGTTTTTTAGTCTTAATTCATTTACTAGAGTTTTTTAGTCTTAATTAATTTATTAGCGTTTTCTTCGAATATCGATCCAAGTCCAAGTCCGATATCAAATTGAAATTTGAAGAGTATCAATGTTCCCTGTGCAAACCTTTTATAGACTGCAAATACTTAAATAATTTATTATGTTTTCCATTAGGAGCATAAATGTTCATAATTGTAAACTTCTGAGAATTTATTTCCCCTATACATAATATATAGCGTCCCTCATCATCTATCTTTACAAATTCTTCCAAAATATCCAAACTTTTATTAAAGAATATTGAGAAACCACAGGCTTTTATGTTGAATTATAGCTTTTAACAAAAATATCATCTTGGAATCTAGGGATCGCATTATATTTCCAATGAGTTTCTTGTAGACACAATATATGTGCGCTCTCTTTTTTAAAATTTTCCAAAAGCCGATAACCTTTTCAATGGATCATTTAAACCCTGAATTTTGTGACTAATTATTTTCATTTCCATATTAATATACAGATTTTATATTTTTTTGTTAACCCCTTATCTCACCTTTAGACTGAAATTTGTTTTGTAATGATGGCCTGTGTGTAGGGGGGCTACACACAGGCCATCATTACAAAACACATAAAATACAAATATACTCATATCCCTTTTGCCCATCCTTGAGGAAGATCCGGGTTTGTGTCTCCTGTCCGCCGCCCCGATTTGATACGGGAGGACAATGCACACCGATCCAATTAACTGAATTCAGTTAACAAAGGATGTCTTGACAACCTACTTTATCGAGAAATCTTTCCAAATCTCAACATTCCCTCTCTCTTATTCGTTGACATTCTACTCAAAGCAATACATTTTCAGTCCCTAATTCTATTTCCTTTCTTTTATATCCCTTACCATTTCTCTTAAAGTGTACCATCTACATAACTCATTTTATTTCTTTTAATCCTATCATCCTTTCTCTCTATTCCATTTTGTGCATCAATATATACTTCCCAAAGTGCAGCTACATCACATTTCCCATTAATACGCATTGAAGTGCATATTTCTTTTACATGTTGACCCTATCAGATCCATACAGTATGATGTTAAGGTACAAAGACCTATATGTCCCAGCTTTTGGGTAGTGTGCGCTGGGCAGACTGGATAGTAAGTCTGACGATCTTTACTACCAGCATGTGTCCTTTGGTAAGTAATACAACTTTACTCAAGTTGTGATGAAAATTAAGAACACTTTATTGAATCGGTTCAGCTTATTTAAGACCTTGCATAACACATTATAGGGAGTGGCTACCTTTTGCCAAACCCCCATCCCCCTCTGGGCCAATGGAGTAACTCTTAGAATCAGCTAATTACCTCTGTCTAATCGGACGGGGCTAATCCGTGGGAACTGTTAGTCTCCTTCCCCAGGGCCGCCTTAAGGGGCGTCAACTTAATTCATTCTTGCACAGGTAGGGGAAGGGAGAACATGTATCTCTGTCTCTCTCTGCCCCTGGTTCTGGGGCAGAGAAACCCTGTAGACAGGCCATATAGTTGGTGCCTGTATGTCTGACCTACTGCTGTGCATGTTAGATAACCTTTGCCCTCCAACCATCTGGCACCAGTGACTCACCACTCATGCCACTCACACATCACATTGACTCTATCACCTGATACTCATTAAAATGAGTATAAACAGCATGCATGGGGGGACATTGTAAGGGATATATCCATATCTAGGGGTACATACACGTTTAATACTTTATTTATACAGATGGATCTGTCACACGGCTCCCTCCATGTGGGACACACCGGCAGACCCGGCTTGACCCTTTGGCGGGTCAACTTGGGGATGACCGGACTAGGAGGTGGTAGGGATGTCCGTTTGCCGGGACAATCCATCAGCATTCCCGTTCTGCTTACCGGGTCGGTAGCTGATGGTGGAGTTATAAGGTTGTAGGGCTAAACTCCACCGCAGCAGTCTACCATTGTCTCCTGAGACCCGGTTAAGCCAGACAAGGGGATTGTGGTCCGTTATAAGGGAAAATTCCTGTCCGTATAATCAGGGGCTCAACTTCTTTAATGCCCAGACCAGGGCTAAACACTCCTTCTCCACTGGCTCAATACGGTCGGAAAGGAGAGGGAGAACGGCGGCTTTGATATGGGGAGTCACGCCCTCTAGAGCGGGATCTTGATCTCGAGTAGCTGGCGTTTCTTTCGGGGCAAACCCGGATATAAGAGGTTTCACCCTCATGAGACCGGAATTTAGTGTCGTCCAGTTTTCTCAAAGCATATTCCATGTCCTCCTTCCGGATAAATTCAACAATTCCCATTCCATCTTTGTGTACATCAGCATAACAGACGTCACCAGCTTCCCGCATGTGGTCCTTTAGGTCCTGCCAACTATCTGATGGGGGAAGACCTGAGACAAGGATTCTGAATTCAAATCGTCGAGATGGAGGTGCATTCCTTCCCCATGGTGCTCCATAACCACCACCACTTCCACTGCCGCTACCACCACCATTACCCCAAGAGCCCCTGAAAGGCCTTGGGAACTCATCCCTTAGACGACATGAGCCGAAGTCATATCCATTCCGACCAAATACTGCATCCTCTGCATCCCGCGGGTCCTGGAAGCTGATGAATGCAAATGGAGAGCTGCTGCTTCCGCCGCGGTTCTTAAGCTCGACGCTCCGTATCCGGCCGTACCGGTGGAACAGCTCCTCCAGCTCCTTCTCCCGCACGTCGGCCGTAAGGTTCCCCACATAGATCTGCCCGTCCCCAGGCCGCGCGGCCTCCCACTCCCAGCTTGACATACTGCCGCTTCCTGTCACGCTCAAAGCTCTCTGGGATATCCCAGCCTAAGGGGGGCTGATCTAAGGTGCAAGTCAGGGTAGAGTCTTGCCTGGGTCTCAGCAGCAGGTGGGCCGGTCTTTGCGGCACGGGTCTGGGCCCGGACCGTCACAGCATTAACTTCTGCGGGACCCATGGGAGCGTATGCGGAGATAAGAGGGGCCAGGTCATTTCCAAGGAGGACATTAGCTGGTAAATCCCTCATGATCCCCACATTCACATGTCGAGTGCCCACTCCCCAATCCAAATGTATCCAGGCAACGGGTAGGCGAAACACAGCACCTCCGGTTACTCTCACAGCCACCGTGTGTCTGGTGTGTTGGTTCTCAGACACCAAGTGCTTTTGGAGCTTTGTCATGGTTGCACCGGTATCCCGCAGACCACTGACCTCCTTCCCGTTCACTTTGACTAGTTGCCGGTGTTGTTGTTGGTTATCCCGGTAGGCAGCTTGGACGGGGTCTGCCTCGTGCAGGACGCCCCAACATTCCTCCTCCTCTACGGAGTGGGCAGCAGGAGGAGGGTTGCGCTGGTTTCCGCTGGTGGGTCTCCTCCAAGACTGGGCCTGGTTAGCGGTATTCAGCGGGCACTCCGGTCGTTTGTGCACAAGCTGCTTGCACCCAAAACACTGGATGGGCGTTGAGTAGTCCCGTGAATTAGGCCGGGGCGGCTGAGGGTAGTTATTAGCTGGAGGGGGTGCTGATGGTCGGTACTCCACTCTGGCAGGAGTCTTAACAATAGCACTGTCCAGTTTATGGGCATCTGTGTACTCATCTGCCAGACGGGCTGCTTCATGCAGGGTGGAGGGTTTACGGTCCCTTATCCACTCTCTGACGCCTGGATATAATTTCTCAAAACAATGTTCCAGCAGGTACATCTGCAGCACCTCTTCCCCGGATTAAAAGCTGCAAACTGTACCTTCCTTTTCTCCACCAGGGATGCTAGAACTGGAGCTGCTGCAGCACCGCTTTGGCATCGCAGGTTGGCATCTACAGCGTCCATAACCCGGCTGATGATCTCTGGAGACGGGTTGGGACCATAATGAGCCAGTCTGATTCTTACCGCCCGGTCAAAGCTTGCCTCTTCGGGGCTTCTGTAAGCTGTGCTGGGCCCATTGGTTCCTTCATCCATTTCGTTTAGCAGTACAATAATCTCCCCTTTTTTGAGATTACTGGCTTGTCTGCCTCTTTGTTCCAGTAGGTCTTTAAGGGTAGCTCTTTTCAGCCCTTGGTATTGTCTTTCCATTAATCTTGGATATAGTTGTCTCTCTGGGCGATGAGGGTCATCCTGTCACTAGCCACCAGTGTTAAGGTACAAACATACAATATGTCCCTAGTGGACAACCACCTAGGTAACAGTGCTCAATGCCAAGCAGCAGCTGCAAAGGAAAGTAAAATATTAGCATGTATTAAGAAGGGTATAGAAGCAAGGGGAGCAAATATAATTCTACCACTATACAAATCCCTAGTACGCCCTCATTTGGAATATGGAGTAAAAAGGACATTTTAGAGCTGGAAAAAGTACAGAGAAGGGCTACAAAATGAATAAGGGGAATGGAGGGGCTAAGTTATGAAGAAAGACTAACCAAACTAAACTTATTTTTGCTATAAAAAAGGCGTCTACGAGGGGATATGATTACCTTATTTAAATACATCTAGGGTCAATATAAGGCTTTGTCAAGTGAACTTTTTGTAGCAAGAGATTTTCAACTGACAAGAGGACATCCTTTGAGGTTAGAGGAAAAAAGATTTCACCTTAAACAAAGAAAAGGGTTTTTCACAGTTAGGGTGGTTAAACTGTGGAATTCTCTACCAAAGGAGGTGGTAACAGCGAATTTGATAGACAACTTCAAAAAGGGGTTAGATATATTTTTTTTAATAAAGAGGGCATTCAAGGCTATCCTAGATAACTAGCAAAGGAATATTGATCCACCCTTATGAGACAATTGGCAAAGTTTCAATGTTTTTTTTTTCTGTTTGCCTTCCTCTGGATCAATTAACAATTCATAATAAATAGTCCACCTATTAAAAAGATCAATAGAGATCTAAAAAGGTTGAACTTGATGGACTAACTCTTTATTCATCCTCCAATACTATACTATTAATAATTATTTAACAACTAATTAATTAATAACTAATCCGCATATTGCAGATCAGAGGAGATCTTAACAGGTTGAACTTGATGTACTGAAAGTCTTTTTTCAACCTTAATTACTATGTAACTATACAATGATAAACAGTTATATTCGGTCAATTATGCTTCCTTTGACCAGGGAATTGATTTAATTTGGAAGGCGGGGGCGTGGTGCATTGTTGGCAAAGTTTGATACTGAGTCAGCTTTTTGGTTCACCCATTGTGTTATCTTTTGGGTTGTCATTTACAAGAGGGGTACTAATGTTGAACTCTGCCTTTCCATGGGTTTACTTTTTTCTTGCACCTATTTTGAGTCATTCAGCTAATTTTTCAAATGGGTGGAGGAATATAACTGGGCAGTATGTCTTTAGTTCATTATTTTGATATTTTTTTTATTTTTGTGTCCATCAGCATTTAATGAATACTTTTTTGAGGATAGAGGAAGATTTCAGGATCCCATTGGCAAAGTAATAAACTGAAGGCCCTACTACAGTCCTCGGTCTATTGGGAATATCAATTGATTCCATTAAATTTGAATGTTCTTTACCTTTTGATAAGGTGGCGGATTTGCAAGCCTCCATTGATGTGGCAGCATCACAACAACAAAAATTACTCTTATGGAGATACAATCATTGTTGGGAAAGCTTAATTTTAGCTTATTGGGATTTTCTCATGGATTTAATTTTTTCTAGGCGCCTCTCATTTGCTATGGCTTGGATAAAGCAGCCTCATGATTTCATCAGGGTTTCTAATTCATTGAAGATCTAGAAGTGTGGCAGACATTCTTGGAGACATTCAATGGGAATTCTTGTTTATGGCCAATCAGTTTGATTTGGATCTAAACACAAATGCAGCAGGTAGTGTAGGTTTCAGATCTTTTTTTGGGATCAATGATGTGAGGCTATATGGCCTCCATCCTGGTCGGCGGTTGGATTGGTAAAGAATATTGCTTTTCTGGAGATATTTCCTATATTAGTTGCTGTCTGTCAGCCTCATTCAATTGCCAGCTCACTCGCAAAGGGTCGGATGTCTCCGAGTGAGCTGCAAGCTGCTTTTCTCTTGCGTTTCCGAGGCTGTTCAATTAGCCAAGGGCGAGTCACACTGCTTCACATCCGGTTTCGGAAACCCAGGTTTCCCACGTAGGCAGAGCTGTGCTTGCGAGTGCAAGGTCGCAGCTTTTGCTCACTGTCAGCCAATGGGAGTTGAGACTGTCATGACTGACAGTTCTCAAAGCAGCGAGTGCTCTCGCAGCCTCCCATATGTTAACCCTGCTGCAGGGACCTCGAACAGACCCCTGCAGGGTCCCCACATGAACCACAATGATGCGGGGGATCCCCACACATGATACAGGAGTCCCGAACTATTGCCTTTAGCCAATCAAAATCAGATTCACCCCCATGGGGTGATTGGCTGAAGGCATCTGCACCCTCTGATTGGATGCAGTATGATTGACAGTGAGAACAGCCAATCAGAAGGTGCAGATGCCTTCAGCCAATCACACCATTTTGATTGGCTGAAGGCAATAGTGCCTACTGATTGGTTTCAAAAAGATTGAAAGGTCCATCAGCCAATCAAAAAAGGATATAGGGTGTATCCCATTCTGATTGGCTCACACAGTGGAGCCTTCTGATTTTCTGAAATGGCTATCAATCAAATGTCAGCCAATCAAAAGGAGCCGTTCTGTTTTCTTTTACCGGAAGCAACGCTAGAAGCCTCACAAGCGTCGGGCAGCTCCTCCAGGGAGGAGTTTTGTTCGTTTTTTTTTTTCTAGAGCGCCGGATTCTACAAGGGCCCAATCGAAGGGAGACTGCCAGGAGGACGGGGACATCGCGCCGAGGTAAGTTTAATGTATAGTATGTTTATTGTTGTTTTTATGTGTATTTGTGACAAATTTAATGTTTATTTATTTCCAGGGTCCGAGCAGGAGAAGACAAGAAGACGGACGGGGACATGCTGGAAAGGTAAATTGAATATTTAGAATGTTTATTTTTGCTATGTAGTGTTGAATTTTGTACTAATTTTATGTTTCTTTTTTTCCTAGGGGTGCAATCTGAAGGGACATCTAGGCAAGGTAACTGATCCTGCTTATTCTATTTTACCTTTGATTTTAGTTTTTTTAATGTATGTAGATAGGGGTTATGTATGTTAGATAGGGGGTTATGTATTTTAGATAGGCGGTAGGTATTTTAGATTGGGGGTTATGTATTTTAGATAGGGGTTAATGTATTTAGATAGGGGTTAATGCATGTATATAGGGTAAAATAGTATGTAGATATGGGTATATTTGAACTGTATTGTGTATTTTAGTGTATTATATTTTGTATGTATTGTAATGTGATGTATATATGTGTATGTATTTGCGTTTTAGGTGCCTAATTATTTTTTTATTTTCTGTAGGGGAGTTGTAATGTTCTTTTTTATAATATAGCTTTTTTATTTTCTGTGAGTTTTTTTATTTTTTATAAATTAGTGGGGTGGGGGTTTAATAGGGGGTTAGGTAGGTAGTGTAGGTGTTAACAGGTTAGGGTAGAGGGGGGTTAGTTTAGATTTAGTGGTGTATTGGGGGGAATAGTGTAGTGTTTGTACTTAGTGTTATGAGGGTCAAATAGGGTTACATAGGTACTTTTAGGGTTAAATAGGCCCAGCTAGGGTTAGGTAGGCCCAGTTAGGGTTAAATAGGCCCAGATAGGTTTATTGGGTCCAGATGGGGTTAAATAGGTACTGTTAGGGTTAAATAGGAATAGTTAGGGATTACACGTAAGGAGAGAGGGGGAAGTGAGGAGGATGATCAGGAGGAAGTGAGGAGCTGGATCCCCACAGGATCCTCACGGAGGTTAGCAGGGTTTTCCTTTTCCCCCCGAGTCTTGTGTATTTTTGGAGAGCAGGCACATCAGTCTCTTGAATTTCGTAGTGTTAGTATCGCCACCTTGTGGATAGGATACACTATTTATGGTATTTTGTATAGTACCTCTTTGTGGCCAGGATATAAACGGTTTCTGATATATGGTATAGTGCCACCTTGTGGCCAGGGTACCGGCCCACCCCAGGGACCCTTATAAGAGTACTAAGTGTACTCTAAAATATAAAGTCTTGTTAAGCACAACAGTCTGGGGGTAATGAAGAAAACAAAAGGAGTTTCTGACCTTGCAGTAATGTAGTCGGCCTCACAGGTGGCTTTAGTCTGCAGCGCAGGTCCTCAGCAGATTGGACTTGATTCCAATAGTAGCTTCCTTGGTTTGTATCTCTTTGATTCCAGCACCCACACTTTCTGTGTCTGTCCTCCTTTACTTTACTTTCCCCCAGACTCCATCACCTGGATGTTAGTTCCTGTGGATTTAAATAGTCTGCTTGCTGCTTCAGGTGCAGCTAATTGCTTTAACTCTGTCAGCACTGGACTAATGGACCTTAGCAGCCTAGTGCTGACATATCTTCCTTCTATAATGTATCCGTGCATCCGCCTGACTTTGTGACCCCCTCCCCAGCTCAAAACCAGGAGCTTGAGCGTCCATGGATAGGCAGTGGAAACGGGAAAGGGCATCCGCATTAGCCTAGAGACTCCCTCGTCTGTGAACCACATCAAAGCAAAAGGGCTGCAGGGAACAGGAAACACTTCATCACTCTGGCATTGGTTCCCTTGTTGCGGTGCATCCACTATAGTGGCGCATGGTCTGTGATCAGTGTGAATCGATGACCCAAAAGGTAGTACCGCAAGGCATCGACTGCCCATTTGATGGCCAAACACTGAGTACTTCCTTTACCTGGGTAACAGTTTCCAACTTAAATAAAGCACAGGGTGTTCATTTCCCTGTTGCACTTGTGACAACACTGCCCCAAGCCCGACCTCAGAGGCGTCTATCTGCAGAAGAAATGGCTTGTCGAAAACAGGAGCCACCAACAGCGGTTTACGGCACAAGGCTAACCCCAGGGCTTCAAAGGATGAGTCTGCCTCTGGATTCCATTTGACCGTGTCGGGAGCTCTAGATTTGGTCAACTCAGGTAATGGGGCTGTTATTATAGCGAAATCTTGAACGAATCGGCGGCAGTAGCTATACTGTAGATATTGGTATCTCATGTATTGGTTCCTCCAAACTGGAAACAGGAGAGACAAAATTCACTGCGACTTCCCTGTCCCGCCATGGCTTCAACAGGTTTATGTGGTATATTTGTTCCTGTTTATCAGGTTCTTATTTTATAGTTTACGTCATCCTGTGCTTCTATAATTTAATACGGCACTTGCCACTGAGCCAGTAGTTTACTCTCGGCTGTAGGAACCAGCACCATCACTTGATCTCCCGGCTGAAATTTACGAACTTGCGCAGCTTGGTCATAATACGTATTTTGCTTAGCTTGGGCTTGTTCCAGGTGCTCTCTTACGAGAGGTCTCACTTAGTCCATCCTCTCTCAAGCTTTGCACGTATTCTATGACATTCTGGCCAGGCATTTCTTGGTCTTCCCAAGCTTCATGAACTGTGTCCAGGATTCCCCGGTGATGGCGTCCATACAACAGCTGTAAGGTGAAAACCCAGTCGAGGCCTGGGGTACCTTTCTTATAGCAAACAGGAGGCAGGGTCATAGCAAATCCCATTTTTTTCCATCTTTGCCAACTACTTTTCGAATCATGCCCTTCAGGGTGTGGTGAAACCGTTCCAGTAACCCGTCCGTTTGGGGATGATACACGGAAGTCCGTAGCGTCTGGATTTGCAATTTTTGCAAATTTACTGGGATGCCATTTACCACCACCAAATCTTCTCATATTCTCTGCAATAGGGGGTCATTTGCTTGATCCCTACCAAAATTCCTTGTATCCCCTAATCTGGGAAGTTGCTCGGTCATGGGATCACCCTCCTGAGTGGTTTTGGGCGTTGGAATTTACTGTTTCTGCTTCCTCTTCAGGATTGTCCTGGGAGGTGGCTAGGGCTTCCTCATGGGCCTGCTTTGGCTTATACCCAGGTCCCAATCATTTCTCTTTCTGTCTTTCTTTTGTTCTCCCCAGGTGGAGAATAATTCGGGTCAACAAAAGGAAATATTTCTCTGAGTTCTAACATGGAACTGGGCCTGGAGATTCTGTCTGCACTCCGCAGTTTGAAATGTGGAAAGACCGGTCCCACTACCACCGGATATGGGAGCCTAGGAACTTCGGGCCTATCATCTTTGCCCAGAACCCCTGTATTTCTATTCAAAAGGACTGGGTAGGATTGGTCATTACTGTGCCATGCACACAAGCTATGCCCATATGCTTCCCCGTTCTTGTTCTTTTAGAGACCATTGTCTTTTCTGATATTAGAGTAACAGCACTCCGTGGGTCAATCAGACCTACGACACTCCTACCGTTTAGTAGCACTTTTGTCGTGAATAGGTGCAGGGTCTCTGTTAGTCCCACTAGAGCGAAGTCACATCGGGGGATTTTATCCGGCTCCCAAACATTTTCTGCTTTCCTCTGGGACTATAAGGGGATCTGTCTTCTCCCCTCCGGGTTCCTATCTTACGGTCCTCTGAAATTCAGGTTGAGGCCTACAAATACTGCCAGTGTTTTTTTCAGTAAGACTGTTGTTCTCTATTCGGAACCTCCTCTCTTCACGGGGTACCTTGGGCCAAGGACTCTCAGGCACTTCCTTACAGGCCTGATAACGTTCTGCCCCATTCATCATTTCATCAAGGGTTGTAGGTCCCCCTTGTCCTACCCAATCTCTCATTTCCTTGAGTAGGGCCCTCCAATAATGGTCCATGACTAATGTTTCCACTATCTGGACCGGTGACTTGTTTACAGGACAGAGCCACTTGGGGGTGACATGGAGGAGATCATACATTTGTTGGAGATCATACATTAACATGTTGACCATAATTTAATAAATTCTGGTCAATAAAGAAGCTGTAGCCGTATCTACCAAAGCTAATTTGAGTTGGGTCTTTATTGTTTTTTGTCATTTATGGGCTGATCCTTAGTTGACTATGCCTAGGTCTAGAGAGCCCATGGCTGTACACAGTTAAAGAAAGTGGGGCTTTGACCTGGCTTGGAGCTAGGAGATATGCTATTTGAAGTGATATGTGAAAAGGGAGGGTCGGTGACATAAGCCAGGGTGGAGTAATTATCTAATACAGGTAGTTTATATAAGGGGTGGTTCCCGCTCTTTTTGTCACTGTGGTTACATGGTAAAATAATTCCCTCTTAGCCTTTCCAGGGTTAATAAAGATGCTATGGCCTTATCTACCAAAGTTAAGCTCAGTTGGGTCTGTTTTGTATTGTGTCATTAATGGATTGATACTTAGTTGACAATGCCTAGGTCAAGGGTGCTATTGAAATTATGCAAGACAAATGCATTACAAATGTGGATGCTATCTTTTTTATGATGTGTTTATGAACCTGAATATACAGTACTTCTTACATAATTTAAACATGTTTAAAATAGTTTTATATATATATGCAGCTTTTTGTCATATCCCTCTGAGAATATTAAAACAGGTTATCAGAAGAGCTTGGCAGCTACTGACAATTATATAATACATAGGAATACGTGAACTCTGCACATATATAAGCGTGTTGACAAGGGCACTGTGTCCGTAGCTGCCAAGTCACCTTTTTAAATGGGATTCCTGGAGCAGGTAGATATGACTTGTATTCAGCCAAAAGGAATAATTCAGCTTCTATTTATGAATATATATTTTTTGTGTAAACACTCCAAAAACATATTTTTAAAAATGTAATATAAAAATTATGTTTTAACTGGTCCAGTGCACTAAAGATTTATAATATATATTATTATTATAAATATCAGCAATGCAAGGATAAGCTATAATTCAAATTCTATGAAATATACTTAATAAGGGCAACATTTGTATTGGGCCCCAAGATTTCTGATAGGGGCAATGCATGTATCTTCTTACAGAAAAAATCCAATTTGTAAAGAATATATTTCTCGACTAGCAATTGTTCATAGCTGCTTGTAAGCAGTTTCTTAGAAGAGCTATTACCCCTGTATTTCTTTACTATCTCCTTTAAATAGGATGAACCTTAATATAAGAATATCCCAAATATATAATGGTATATTTTGTTTAAAAAGATATGCATACATTATTACTGCTCTCTAGAGGGCCAGATTTTGAATTAGACAGAGTGGGCAACTGTCTAGGGAAACCAGCCTGCAACCACATGACAACTATTAAAAACCTCTTTAAAGTATTGAAGATGCTTTTGCTGCTTTAAATGAATTTAATTTTAAGGAGCATTAAAAGTGGCTCTACAATGTACTCACAGTTTTTCTCTACAGTAAATTACTTCTGAAATTATTAGAATTGATTCTGCCGCTCCTGTATGCTAATGTGCGGCTCAGTATGCTAATGTGCAGCTCAAATCACTTGATAAGGATGGGAGAGGGGTCTGTCAGATAAAATAGCAGGTCAGTATTTTGGGCACTACAGAGACAATAAATCAGACGGTAATCCTAAGAAAAGAAAAGCAGCTCATAAATAGATGTGAGTCTCTCATTTTGCTTATACATGCAGCAAAAACAACACAGAATTTCCCAGGATTGATTCACTTTAGAAAAAATGGATAACATAACATGCATCCAGTTTTACAAGCTCTAAGAATAACCGAAGAAGAAAACTTGATTTTGGGGTGACAAGAGTCCCTTTAATATCCAGAAAAAGCAAACCTCAACTCCGATTTGCAGAATGGTGCTACACATTTATATAAAAAATTTCTGCATGGGATTCTGGAAAATGCAATCCTGTTCAGAAATAAATTAGATATTAGATACAGAAGAATCACAACCCTCAGAATCTATGGGAATCCAAAAAATCAATCTCCAGTGTGCCAATCACTAGTTATCTGATGAGGCAATAATATTTGAGCATCTGGGGAGAGTTTGGGTTGCACTTAAGGAATCTTTCTCTAGGGTGCCACACTGTAAATTTAGTACTTTAAATATAGTGTTCCACAAAATTACATGAAACTATAGATAGATAAAATCACTATAGGATGTTTTTCACAATAGCCAATGAAAATATAATTACATTTCAGCTTAACGGACAGCTTAAGAGCCATATTTACAAAAAAGCTGCAACAGATTTTTCAGAGGAAATGGGAGGAATAAACAAAGCAAACATAATTGAGCATGGTATAGGCCGTCCTGAGGATTTATTTGGGTATTTTATTTGTTAGTAGTTAGAATGTACAGGCTAAATGGGTCTATTGGTTAGTATCAGTCATCAAATATATATGCAAAAAACCTGTTCCCTGCACTCTCTCTGGTGTAAAACAATTATAAAAGAGACAACCGAAAACTAATATGAACAAATATTACTAGATGTAGGTAAGCACATATTATTAATTAATGGAACAAGGTGATATAAGTAAGTAAATAAAGGGCCACTTAATTCAGCACAATTTGGACCACATCACAGTAAAAATCTCCTAATATCCGTTTAGTGAGCAAAGGAAAACAAAAAGTTAACCCTGAACAATTCCATTTGTGCAGAGCATGGCATGCTGGAATTACCTAAAAAGGTCAGTTATGGGTTAAATTGTCAGTGCAGTCCTGAGTGCAGGGAAAAACTATAAATCACTGTCTTCACCGAATGGCTCAACTATGTGTTATTACTCATGCAACAGCAAGTAGCCAGGAAAAACTTTGTTATATAAACAGACTTAAAAAATTAGATTTGTTAGCTGTTTTTAGTGTATTTGAAAAATCTATTATTTTTACATACAACCTTTTGCTCTTTCATACTATGAAGAGCACAGTGAGGTAAATGTCCCGTTAATAATGACTATACATCTTCCAGAATAACTCTTTATTATAGGAGTTTGTATTAATGCAATAAAGGAGGATATTGTTTAGTACATGGTAAGACATATTATACTGCCAGACACTTATCAGAATAATAAAGTACTGGAGCCTTAAATATCTCACCAATGTTATAATGATATCACAGCCACCCCAGGCTGATCATAACATATAGTAAGCAGCCTCTGTATAGGTGTTCGCTGCCCCGTCAAACATGATACTATAATGAGCTGTAGCTAAGGTGGAATTAAGTTTGTTTGTGGATTACTCCAGTAATTAATATGTGATAAAACATAATATGTGCTTCCATTTAGCATTGCCAGCTTCTTAGAAGCTCAATTGTCTGATTTGCATAATTTCTGTACTGTGCTTGTTTTAAGGTCATAGAAGGAAACTGCTTCTAATTCTGCAGCTCATGGATCATTATTTGCCTTAAAGGACTATTGTAGACAATATATTTTATATGATCTATTGAATAACCTGATAATAGGCCTTTGCATTTTTATCTTTTATACCAAGTTATAATTTACTGCAGGCATTCAGCTTCTTTTGTGAGCTTACTCTGACTGTTACTTTTTCAAGAGTATGCCCCTGTAAACTAATGAGCCCCCATTACTGCTAATAAAAGCTCTGACACTTATAGAAACCATATTCCCATTGTGTACATAGAACATCCAGTCTAATCAAAGTATTTTCCCACTTCAGGTTGATTGTTGTCGTTCAGTCATTTAATCGTGTCCGACTCTCCGTGACCTTTTGTAAACACAGCACACCATGTCTAAGGGAATAGGCAAATTTTGCATGCGTTGTGGGAATAGTCAATGGCCCTCCACTGATGCTGATGAAAATGAAAGTAGAAGAAAAAGGCCTGTGACCCTCGAAGGGTGCCTCCTATTTGGAAGGCTCAGTAAGTGATGCCCGAAATCTAATATAATAGATCGAAACAGAAATACCCTAAAGCATAGGAGTGTGTGAAATGGAGATATCCTATTGCTAAAACCCAATTGTCATCCTTAGTAATCAACTTGAATATGAGAGACAATAGTGCTCCAATAATTTGTTTTAAAAATAAATGATTGGAGTAATACCCACCTGCTGGAACTAAACAGTACCCATCAGCTTCCAAATAAAAAAAATGATACAAACTCTGTGAATGGAAGATCACCTAATATGCTAAAAGATCCTATTATAGGACATCTCCTAGTATAAGTAACTATAGGCAAAATTACTTTAGTGCCCATTTTGCTTGATGTCAGTCTTTTTCCCCTTGCCCAATTCCCTCTCTATCCTAGATAGAACTCTCTTGTAAACAATGGTAATAAATTGTCACAGAGGTAGGAGGTAATGTTATTCCTGATAGCCAGTGTACAATCAGATGAAAAGGCCAAGAAGCTATCAATCCTGTTCAGCGCTGACAGTTCAGCTGTTTTTTTCTGTTTACAATGAAGCTCCTTCTATCACAGTATATTTGCACCAGTTTACACCGATTAGCCTTTTGTAGGACCAATCAATAGATACTGGTTAATATCCACATCTGGTGGTAGGGGTAAGGAAAAGCAAACTGCAGAATAACAAAAATATTAAACAAGGAGGTTGAGTTTAAAAGAAAACCGATGGGGGGATACTGAGCAGAATATACCATCTACAGACCACTGGGAGATTATCTCATGCATCCTCCCAGTGGATAAAGCCAGGTGGTACTCTGCTTACATACAGGAGCGTACCAGCGCCCGGAACATGGCCTTAGATGACAGAGGAACCTTCTCAGCCAAACACTGTTTCCTGGACTAATATATAGCCAGCTTGGCTAATGCCAGGAACAGGTTGACAAGGAGGTCCCTGGTCTTATTGCCCCGGGACACTGGTCACCCAAAACTAAAAATATGTGGGGTGAAATGCAACCAAAACTGCAAGAGGAGGCTCCCTAAGTGTGACAAGAGGGGCTGCAGTCTGGCGCAATAGAAATAAATATGAATCACAAACTCTCCCTTGCCACAGAATGGACAAGTGGAGAATCTGTGAAATTAGCTAGGTACTCGAGTGCTCAGTGCACCATGGCGCACTCTAAGTCCCTGGTGGGTTGTGGCACTGTATGGAGCACGTGAGAGTACAAGCCTAAGTACAAGAGTAGATGCTTTCATGGCATGCCAAGGGTATGTCCATCTACCTGGAGAGGTTGGAGACAGGAGGAGCCTGAGGGGAAACACGAGGCTTGTGTCCTTCTCTCACAGTATTACTGCATATTGCATGCAGGTCTTGGCGACTATGCTGTGGGGATCAGCTCCCCATCGTTCTCTAGAGCCTTCTTTTAATAAAATTGCATTAGAATTAACAGAATTCACTATGGAGACGTTGTTCCTCCTCTACTAGTTGAATGAATTATGGTGGCTGATAGAAGAAAACTAGCTCCTCTAGCACTTGATGAAAGAAGCTGTTTAACAAGAGTCAGGGGAGAGAGTTAATGTGAGAGAAAGTTCTGGTTCTTGGTTATGTTATAGTCAGAGATATTGTTATTTTTAATAAATGTTGTATATATGTGTATATATATGTGTATATATATATATATATATATATATATATATATATATATATATATAAATGTTTGTGTTCTTTTATATCATTAAATATTATAATAGAGTGAATAAACCAAGAATATGTATAAAAAAAAATTGGAGGGGGAAGAAAAAGGATAGTGGTTAATTTAAGAAACTATTTTGTGAGCTTGCTTAAATTCCATTTTTTTTTCCCCTTTTTTCTTTTCTCTTTCTTTAAAGTTATTTGTGTACTTATGTTATCAATTTATTTATTTTTGTCTATTTTCAGTGACCAAATCTTCCAACAGGATATCCAGTATTTAAAGTGTTAGTCTATAAATGCAGACATCATGTGTATATATTTCATTTTTTTGTATCTCTTCTATTGTGGGTTTATCTGATTTCCAGTTTTTAATTATGATAATTCTAGTAGCTAAAATATTTGATTTATTAGCAGTTGTGGGTCTTTTGATATATTTGATATTGTTGTTTAGTCCTTCAGTCGTGTCTGACTCTCGGTGACCCTATGGACCGCAGCATGCCATGTCTGGTTGTGCTAATCCATAAGGTTTTCGTGGCAATATACTGAAGTGGGTTGCCAGTTTCTTCTCCAGTGGACCACAATTTATCTGACCTCTCTGCTATGATCTGCCCATCTTGAGTGACTGTACATGGCAAAGCTCACAGCTTCATTGAGGTACACACGCCTCTTCACCACGACAAGGTAGCGATCCAGGGGGATATTTGATATAGGTAGTCCTTATAATGCCTCTTCATGTTTTATAAGAAATCCTGTGAGTAATTCTATTACTGAATAGGTTTCTTCCCATAGTTGTGAGATTTTAGGACATTCCCATAGAGCATGTTTCAGAGTACCAGCTTCATCACAGCCAGTTATCTTACTGGAGCAACATACCATCTCATTAATGCTATTAAATTAATAATTATTTACATTTCTAAGGATTTTAGGCCATTGTTATTTGTTAAGAGAGATATTAAGTTCCTTTTTCCGCCAGATATTGTGAAAATATTTCTGGCTTCTGGAGATAAATCTTTTTTTTGTAATTAACTATTGCTGGCTATAACTCTTTTTATTGTTTTCATAGGAGTGTGATTGTATAATGGTCTAATCTGATGTGCTTTTCAGCTAGCAGAAACAAATCTAGGCTGCAGGAGTGTTTAGGCCTCAGTTCTGTTTTCATTCCTGTGAGACCAAATAAAACAATATAGGGAATAAAATGTTCCTGAGTTCTCCCCAATACCGGGGGATCCTTCTCCTCTCTGATGTTTTCTCTCCCCATGGCAGATGGATTAAGATCTAGATGACAGAAACTCTCTCTGTAAGCTTCCTCCATGTTCTGCTGTCGGCCATTTTAAGAAAACTTTTTTTTCAACAAAAGTACAAAACTTTATACGCAACGCTTTCAATTATTTACATTCAGGTAACATTTAAATGGAATTAAATACTAGACATACTTTTTTTTCTTTTTTATTGTTGCCACTGGGACATTACTATCCTGAGAAGAGAACTTACAACCATTGGAATTCTATGTATTTTTATTATATGTGTTGTATTTAACTGGATATGAATTGACGGGACTCACAACTGGCTAAATGTTGTGTTATCCTTTTTTTTGTAAAGTGAACCAGCCCTGTCAAATGTAATGTTGTTGTTGCTCCATTGATATACAAATATACAATTAATGCATATCAATTAGCTGCTTTAATTGGCTATTTATGATTACAGTGTGCTTGTCTGTCTCTTTAGTGGCCAAAATAAAGATCCCCAATGTTATATGGCAGTTAGACCCCTCTCCCATCATTATCACGCATTGTGAGACTCATATTAGCATATTGAGATGCACATTAGCATGTAGGAGCTGCAAAATCAATTATAAACATTTCAGAAATGATTTACTGTAGAGGAAAACTGCTAGTACAATGTATAGCTATTTTTAATGGTCTTTAAAAAGAAATCAACTTCCTGTTGGGGGGCAGAGTCCATTTAACACTTGGCAGTTTGAGTATTCAATTGTTTTGATATAATAAGTAGATACCCGCTCACTTTCTAATGTATGAGACATCCAGCTTTACAATCTGAACAATTAAATAATGCAATGCAGTAAATGGAAAAAGTACTGATTAAAATGCCACAGAAATACAATCCGTTCTACTAAATGTTACCAGCAAACGAAAAATGCCTGCGCTGATAAAATGCTGTTATATATTGTGCAGAAATAAAATAAACTAACAATATATTTCCCTGTAGAATAAAATCCATACACATTTCTGTGACTCAATATCTCCATAAATACACATTAGGAGGATTTTTTTCCTATAAGATCCTGGTTTTCTTTTTCTATTCAGTCCCCACTGGAGGGGATACGTACTCTCCCAGTGGTCTCCCTTGAGCGGCCGGACGTGCTGCATAATAATGCTTTTTATATTCATCCATCCAAACTTCAGCCGTGCGCTTGGTGTTTCTGTAAAGTGACAGGAAAGCCCGGAGTTATCAATTATTTTTGTGTTGTGACTTTGTGTCTTGTAGCACAGCACAGATAACCGAGGATGTACAAACAGGTACATGTCAGAGGCAGAGCATCCGACCTCTCCCAACACTGACACAGTGTCACTGCTGCTTACAAATAATCATTATTGGGTGACACATTTATAGTAAAGCGCAAGTACCATCAAAGTACTTTCTATGCAAAAACAAGGCTATTTAAAGGGACATGGACCATGCGCAAAATGTTTTTTTTTAAAGATAAACCATAAACAATATATGTATGTTGTTAGAATCTTTACAATCCTCAATGTTAACTATCTTAAAGGTATTTTCACTTTTTCTGCAAATGCAAGCTCCTTAATTCATCATTACAATGTTTTTTTTTTTAAAAAGTATTTTATTCTCCAGGATATTCCTGTAGAGCTGCATTGAAAAATATATTAAAAAGTTTGCATTACAAGTTGATCTGAACATGCAAATTAGCATTTCTTCCTTAACTATGCACCTGCTGTTTAGTTTCTCAGAAGATTAATTATTTTTCGATGTTGTAAAAAATGAAGATTGCTTGCCTTGGTGTGTCTCAGAAATACCTGTGGAGCGGCCTTGTTAAATATTCATACAGTCTAATTCGGCAGCTCCGGAGTGCTACCCGTGGGCCTGCTGGGGAGCCCATATGTGATGAGGAAATGTGATTGGAAAATAGCCAGTTGTATGATTGCTGACATGCTACCACACTGTGGCTTCATCATTTTCTTGAACACATACTGATATCTCTCTTTTCAGAGGGAACATCATAATCTGCACAATTCAATTAGTACATAGTAAACTTTAAAAGTAGAGCAGTGTCTCTAGCTTGTTGAGTCTACCATAAAACAAAATAGGGAAAGACAATCAGGGACTTTCCAGGTTAATATATGAGCACCCCAGACCATTCACAGCCAAGGTATTTATTCCAAAACACTCTCTTTAATAAATGTTCTGTTAATCACAAATTTACAAAATGTGTTCTGCTATCTTTCTAGTGAAAATTTAAACAGTCATGTGCATTTTGGTCTCTGGCATACTTTAGCTTTTGTGTATTTGTTAAAATTGCGTAGATTAAAAATAAATATATTGCAGTGTACAGCTGAGATATATGTGGGACAGAAGACACAGGGTAAATGGCGTCATAAATTATAGAAAGTGTTAAAAGAGTCAGGGGTGAATACACAAAGTCAGAGAGATAAAGATAGAGAGAAACAAGAAATCATAAATGTATAGATATGAACCATCCGGGGACTCTAGACTAAAGGATCCACGGGTGGTACAATGTGTGATTCTGGATATATTCAGCATTCTGTACTGGTGGTTGCTTTACTATTAAAATACTAAGTGCAATGTAATTCTGGCTAACAGCTTGTCACATTGACTATGTTCCTGTTACAACATGCTTGATGGTTTTGTCACAACCCGCTCTCAAGTTGTGCTTGAAAAGGCCAAGAAGACCAATCCTACCTGCAGATTGTATAGGTTCATTTATCCCCAGACACAGAATAGCTTAACTGGAGGCTAGGACAAGCTGCCAATTCTCCAGACCAAGTTGTGTTTGCAGGCCCAAGTTACACAGTTTCAGGACAAGTTACTGGATACCAGGACATGTTGCAGAAATTATTTTCTGATAAAAAAAATAATAAACCCCTTCTCTCTAAATGAAGCACACCATAAGTATGTATCCCAAACAGAGCATAAACTTTATTTTTCAGGTCACATTTTTATACAGTCAGTGCACAATCACTAATGGGCCACTTCCTTTGGCAAACATAACCAGGACTTCCATAATACTTTTAGAAATTCAGGCTCCTTATTATATTGATTGGGGGTTACAAACAATCGCTAAGGTCAAGTATTTCCTAATTTGTGGTTAACCACAAGACAAAGGATCAAAGGGGTTTCACTTGCAGAGTACTTGAAACCATTTTACCTTTGTCTATGGAAACAAGTTGCTGTTCTGTCTTGTTAATTATACTTAATCAGGTTTTTGAATCTCCCATAGAAGTACATGGAGCTTAATCTACCGCTTAATGCAAGTTTAAATACGGTCCTGGGAGCGAACTCTGTATCTACTACTGGTTACTGGAGGTGTCTACTGCTTGCCCTTAAAGTGGTACTAACCCTTAAATATTTTTATTAGCCCAATGTAATCACTACACCCTAAAACACATTCAAATTGCAAAAATGACCCAGAACCCTCTAGGCTCAAACGGCTGGGTGTAAAGGGGTCTTGGGGGGCCAGAGCATTCAACTAGAGCTTGGGGAAAACATATTATACCATATACCATATTACAATTCGAAAAGTAACAGTCTTTTAAAATTACTTTATGCCCATTATAATAGCCCAGGGGGCCATAACAGGGTTGTATATATATTTATATGTAGTTTTGCTCTAATTTAAGTTATACTGTGGGACCTGGTGTATAGAGGTTGTGGCGATCTGCTTTCTTCAGTCGGGCTTGATAAGGCTGTTATGGCCAAAACTACCCAGCAGATACACCAAGTTCTTTATATCCCTTCACCAAGACATCTGATGTCTCTAAAATACAGAATCACACATCACAAGTCAATCAAACATAGGGAAGCAATATAACATAACATACAGTAACTAACAGAACATAACACAACATAACACAGCATATCATAATATACAGTAATTAGTATAACATAACATAACATAACAAACAGTAATATATATATATACAGTAATTAATATACATATGGTAATCAACTTAATATAACATTAAATAACTATAAACAGATTTAGTCCAGTCCCACACCACATATTCCCAGGAGGCAGTCCTGGTAGGAGTCTTCAAGCAGCCAGGGCAATGGCCATCGTCAAAAATCCCAATCATCCTGGGCGAATCACATGAGTCCCATGGGCTGGTGGTCAGGAGGATCATGACAGAGGTATAAACAAGTTACTATTTGCAGTGGACAAAATGCTTAAGTTACCCTTAAACAATGGAAGAGTTCAGCACTTGAAGACCTCCTGTGCAAAGATAAAAACAAACAGAATCAAATTATTCTAGTTATTATTTAACCTTTTGCTTCTGATGTTAATCTTACCTTGTGAGAGTGTCTTTTTTGGTTAATTCTATATTCTTTTGCTGGATGCTGGGATTCCATGCTTTCTCTTGTGGCTATTTAATCTGCTGAAAGGCTGCCGCATGTCTACTCTTTGCTCCAGTTTTTTTATGTATAGAAAGCATCTCTGTACATGGGTGGAGATTTGCCCCCATTCTACCCAATACATCACATTAATGTTACTATGAAAAAAATACATAAATATCTACACACATTAAAAAACAAAACTAAAAAAAGAAAACACAGGAAAAACAAAGGACTGATAAAGTGACGTTTAAAAAATGTGCCCAAACCAAAATCTATATTTAGTCCTGTATCTTTGAGGCTGAAGAATGTGATCATCTTCTTTTCAAATGTTTCTTCTCATGAGTGTTTTTGCAGCTCCCTCTCTGTATTTTGGTTTTCAGGTTTTGGATGGAATGATCTTTCTTGGTAGAATGGTGTCAAACTGGGGTACAGCGATTGTTGTCATTTTGGCATTTAAAGGAATATAAGTTTCGGAATTTTCTAGGTATATAATATGCCTGTGTATCTATTTACTTTTTTGTACGTTGTATTGTTTTGAAGCTATGTTTTTACTGTCTAAAAAGAAACAAGTAATAAGCACCCTTCATGTTGCTGATAAAATTGTTTTAATAGCGTAATTTAAGCACAGCTCTTACACTATGAGCGCTAATTAATTAAAGTTACGCAAAATCAATATTCTATTAGATCCATAGCTCTAGCTCGAAAATTAAGTCTGACCCGCAACTAGAAAAAATATCAAATTTTGGTCGGAAATATTACAAGTACTAAATAGGACTCGCACAGGCTTTTTTAAACAATTATTAGAGCTGTAACAGCAATTAAACACACAATACTGTACTTTAAAAGCATGAGAAGCATGGAAATACATTAGAATTAATTTCAGAACAGTCTCAAACCCACAAAATTTGCAATTAACAAATATTATTTTTAAATGTTATTTCTGAGTAATATCGATCCTGGGACTCAAAGGGTTAATACATATCATGAAACCAACATGGACTAAAACAGATGATCTAATGTATTTTATAGAGTGCTAGATTGCTTGATTGTGAGCCTGATTGGCAAATATTACTTATTGGCACTAATTAATTTGTAGCCTCTGATTGCAGATTACGTGTAACTTCCATGTTTTGATGAGTCTCATTTACTATTGGCTGTGTCTAAGAAATAATTTCGGGTTTGCTTAAATATTGTCAGATAATATGATCACGCCCCTTGAAATCAGACTTAAAGAGTCTGGGTTTACGAACTTAAGGTAAATTGTAATCTTAGAATACATCTAAACATTTAGAGAAAAAGACACCTGCAGCAAAATTACATGCTAGAGGAATTTGCAGGCTTCTAATAGAATAGGACCATATGCTGTCATTGTGAGCTGATAAAAATAGTCTGGCTATATTTAGAAGATTAAATATGTGGAGTAAATTAGTCCTGTGAGACTGTATAGATAGATACAAAATAAAAAAAGGAAAACCATATATACTCAATTACTTAAAAATAATCTAGTAACGTGGGGCAAATATTGCTGGTACAACAAACATTTAGACTTTTACCAATATTTAACAACCTATACATGACAAAGTGTAGGTTAACATCTGAAAACTGGAGGCCAGGGGGTTGTGTTGTGTTAGATTGTATAGATGTGTTGTATAGAGTAATATGGAAATATAAGCAATTTCATGGAACTCGAAGACAAATTGAAACTAGAGCATAAAAAACAAATATGCAAATTAAAAACATAATGCAAAGGATTGTAAATAAAGTGTACAGTAATTTTGAGAAACTATGCATAAAAGAAAAGCCAAAGAATTTAATTACGAAAATACATAGACTTATGATCAGTAATTCTGTTACAAAGAATCTTCGTTTTATGCTGCAATGGGAAAAGATACTGGAAAAGCAATTACAGAGGAAAAAGTGGGGATAATAATTGGGTGAGTCATAAATCATTAACTTGCACCAATGGTATTGCACTCCATCTAGATTGTAACATATAAGTGGTACAAGCTAACTATGTTGGAAAGGATTTGGTCATGAGTA
Source organism: Discoglossus pictus (assembly GCA_027410445.1). NCBI lineage: Eukaryota > Metazoa > Chordata > Amphibia > Anura > Alytidae > Discoglossus > Discoglossus pictus. The sequence goes on along the minus strand of CM050165.1, from coordinate 22,554,206 downwards.
TGGTTACTTATGGCGTGCACTTTGCCAAGTACTGGATTTATTATTATTATGCTATGGTGGCAGAAGAGTAGTGATATGTGTTTATCATATTTCTAATAAATTAATCATTTTCTTTTGAATATTGAGGCCATGGTAATATAATGGGCCTTCCAGTGAGGAGGCACCCTTTGTGGGTCACAGATAAAATACAATTTATTAGCATTTGTATGTCCACCAGCACATTAATTAGGCTAAATCTACATAGGATAATACACTTCCATCTGAGCATTTGTGTCATTTTTAATATTATTCTAATACAGTATACATTTTTATTACGTAATATGATTGTTCTTGATAGTTTACTAATCAGTGTTAAGCATTTGGGGATTTCATCTATATAAATCCAATACGTTGTTTGAAAATTGTATATATAATTGGTCCATTTCTTCAAGAATTAATTAGTTCTATTCTTTATTAACATTCTATTGTTTATTTAAATCTGTCAGCAAAAAAATAAAATAAATACAAAATAAAGTAAAAAAAAAAATCACTAATTTTAAAGCGTTAATGCCTTGTAATTAATCCATTATTTGCCCAAAGCCTTGGGGGGAAAGGGCACAAAACCACCACCTGAACTGCTGATTTCTAACAGCTTCAACTATGTTTCTCCATGAGGCTGTATCAGGTCAGGGAGCATTTATTTCAAAAATGGAGTTCCCCAAAAGACTCAACTTCAATTCCAAGATAAGAAAATAATGACAAGTTATTTGGAGGCTTTGGTCGCCCTTTCAATAATTCTGCAACAGTTGTGTTCCAAGCCAGAACGCCAAAGATATAATGGACATATAACTACACATGCCAAGTCTTGTCTAGAGGAATCAGAAATGTTTAATATTATTTTCTAGCTCTGACATTTCTATTTATCCCATAGTGTGTGCTGAGACTGTTTACTGTATGGTTCCATATGTTTGTCGGCATTCATAAATATTACCATGTGTAATCTCATGAGGTTTGTAAAAAAAAAGTTTTTTCTTGAAATTAAATGGGAAATCAATAATTATACAGAACATTAAACTGAATCTCAAATTAAACTTCAAAACATATCTGTTTACCTAGGCCCCTTTTTAAATATCTGCAAAATCAATTACAAGTGCTGTAGTGGCACTACAAAAATCTACCTAGCTATGTTAATCACCATCCCTAAAACATTGCTACAAATCACTATTGATTTTTGCACTGACGAATTACACCCTGACACCCAAACCCTATGCTAATCAAAATTTTGCCCTCACGGGTAATGCCTAAACCCCTCAAAAAATTAAGAAAATATTACAGGTACCATACTCCGCTCGTAAAGGCATTAAAAGCCTTTGCTGCAAATAAAAAGACAGCACACAGTATCTAAACAACTACCCTGGCCCCTAAAACTGTAACCCATGCAGAGGGGAAGGGGTCATTAAAGGACCCCCATTGCACCTAAAATTGCTACAGGAGGTCCTGATCAGGATAGGGGCACATATTAATCCCTATCACCCATGGGGGTCTATACAGATTCCCATGGGCCCCTCGTTAACCTCCTATGTCCGATAGAGGTCTGTACAGACCCCTATGAGACAAGTATTAACCCTAGAAGTCCCATTGGGGTCTATATAGACCTATATGGGACACATGTTAGCCCCTAACATACCATGGGGCTCTATACATGTTAAAAGAATTAACACCAGGACCCTTATAACATCCTGTGATTGTGACTCCCTGGCCAATGGGGGTTAATGTTAGGTGCCAGGTTAATGTTAGGGGCCTGGGAGTTCAGCATGGGAGGGTAATTTTAGGTGCAAGGGGTAATCTTTAAGAACCCCTCTTGAAGGGGTTAATTTATTAGTTTCCATGGGGGTCTTTATAGACCCCCATGGTTATGTAGATGGGTTTAAGCATGAAACGGCCGATCGGGCAGTGAGCAGAGGTAGGGGATGCCTGGGAATTTTTTTTCTCCAGCTGAGATTTAAATGAAAGGAATCCCATTCTCATCCTTAAAGCTTAGCTTTGCTATCTCCCACACTGAAATCTTTTGTGGATAAGGCAACGATTTACGGATGTGGGCTGAGTGCCCTAATGTGGGGGAGCTAAATATTTAAATAGAGGTGTGGTTTAGGGAAAAAACAGCTCCCGCAGCCGATTTATGGCATTGCCGTAACTTAGAGCCATTGATATTTCATGGAAGCCATATTTTTTTTGCTGAGCCAGATGTGTTTTTATTTTAGTTTATGGATTGTTTGGCTTGTTTTTGCCAATTTCTCTGGCTTTCATAGTATTTCAGAGCAGCCATTTTGATTCCTGCTTTTATATTCTTACCATTTATTAGTGGAACATTTTTTTAATCTATCAGTGGAAGGAGGATGGAAGAAAATGAGAGAGGTAGATGTGAGGAAGATCTGTTAGATATTTGGGGGCCAATTTGCTTCCTGAACGTGTACAGAAGTGTGCAGCTTGCATCAGTAATAGCAAAACCTGCTCTCCATAAATGAAAATGCCCCTCTCACACAATCAACCATCATCAAAGCATCACTAATTTCTCCAAAGTCGGTATGTTTTTTCAAATGATGACTTTTTATCATGAATAAAAATGTCTTTTTCAGACTGAAAGATTTCAAGCAAATGTATTTTTTCATTGTAAAGTGACCCTTCAAGGTCCCATTGTCTTTTTGAAAATGAATATATGAAGACTATATTAAAATTTTTTTTTTTTTTTTTAATATGATGGCATTTAGATGGGAAATTTGCATAGTGAAGGAACATAGGAAAAGAACAAAACGTAACTAACAGTTTATTTAAGCAGTTGGTGTCTTGAGTGAAGATATAGCACATTTCCACTAAGATACCACACATCTTACTCAACTGCAATATTTTAGAGACCCTCCACATTATTCTACTGTACATTAGAACAAACTGTTATATTCTCTAACTTTATTGCAATTCTTGGTCTCCACCTGAGTGTGGTCTTCAAGGAAAGTGTCTTCTGGAGAAGATTGGTCATGTGGTATATATATTTTACCTACATGATTGTAGAGAGGGTGCTCATCTGTAAGTTCAGCTTTATATGTCAAAAGAATTGATTCCTACAGCTGCTTATTTCTGAAAAGTGTTGTGTCCCTTTTAATCAATGTCAAATGGGAGATGAAATAATTAATTAATTTTAATTATGAATTGTCTTGAAAAAAAAGTTAACAATGATAGCCTAATTTAATATAGTATGATACCACAAACTGAACACACATTGTGCTTAAAAAAACAGCTATAATATAAAATATCACTAAGACAGTCCCAGACACAAGCTTTCATTTACGGTGTCGGCATGTAGGGCGTCAACTACACTTGAAATTATTCCTCTAATTACTTTTCCTCTAATTGCTTATGCAGCGTTGGAATCTGCCATTTTTCTGCTGATTTACTTCATGAAAAGTGAAAATATGGCAGCTAAAACTTCCAGTGATAACAATAGGACTGATGGAAAGTTGATTAGTTTAAAAAACACACCCACCTGTGAATGTAGACAAAATCTGATCAAAATAGAAAATTGAACCAGACATTAATGAATAATTACATAAAAGAGTATATAACGAATGTGTTTTTTTGCCAAATACTTCTCTGTATTCAAGGTCTCCTCTCAATAAAAACAAATATGGTGCCTCAGATTGCAGCATAATTGCATATAGTATTTAATAAATGTTTTAGTTATATATATTTTTTACTTTGAAAAATTATTTTACCCGCTTTCAAGTGTCTTTCTTCAAAGCATATTGAAAATAGATTACCAATGTTGTCATTTGACAATGTGACAAATAAAAACCATCTGCTTGTGGATATAGTTATTTTTATGCCATTAAATCTCACTCCAGATGTCTGATTTTCACAATTTTGAAAAAGTCTATTTTTTTCAGTTTCTATGCAACATATGTATTAATAGCAGAGTAAATTGAATACCTACTTTATGTAAGTACTAGTCAATTATCCTGGATAATATTTGATTTTTCTCTAGTCCCCCTCCCTCTCTTCCCCCCTTCTCCCTCCCCTGTGTCTCTTCCCCCCTTCTCCCTCCCCTGTGTCTCTTTCCCCCCTTTCCCTCCACTGTGTCTCTTTCCCCTCTCCCTCCCGTGTCTCCCCCTCCTCCCCTGTGTCTCTTTCCCCCTCTCCCTTCCTTATGTCTCTTTTCCCCCTCTCCCTTCCCCCTGTTTCCCTCCCCTGTGTCTCTTTCCCCCCTCTCATTCCCTTGTGTCTCTTTGCCCCCTTTCTCTCTCCTCTGTGTCTTTCCCCCCTCCCAATGTATCTTTCCCACGATCTCCCTGTCTCTTCCCCCCTCTCCCACCCCTGTGTGTCTCCCCCCTCTCCCTCACCTGTGTCCCCCCCTCTTCCTTTCCCTCCCCTGTGTCTCTTTGCTCCCAGCATGCAATCTCTCTCTCTCCCCTCCTATGTCCTCCCTACCTCTCCTCCCCTCCTTCTCTCTCCTTCCCTCTCCCTTGCGTGCCTCGCAAAGACCACCTTTGGCACCCATTGCTGGCATTGCAATGACCGCCTTTGGCACTCATTGCCAGCCTCGACATGCAATACGCGCATGCGCAACTTTTGGCGCTTATTGCTGGTCTCGGCATGCACTATGCGCATGCGCAACCCCCAAACTTTGCAAGCGTTACACACAAACTCGCAGTACGACATCTATATTAGTGTTTAGCATTTCGTTCTGGAATTTATAAGGATGTTTATTTTAAAATATATGTCCCACTCGGCTGCAGGGAATAATTTCTTGGCTCCATCGCTTTGTTTAGCAATGTCTTATCCCTATTAGAAAAAAGTTAAATAATATCCAATAACTGTGAACTGGGACATTGTGCACTTCATTACTATTCTAATCAGAAATAACTGCAAACTCAGTAAACTGGATCTGCTCTGACAGCAATAATATCAGAGAGGAAAGAAATCCTTTTGTAAAATAACATGTCATATAAATTAAAATAATTTAAAAATAAGTTTTTTTTGCAAGAAATGTGGTGTAAATGAAATTAATGGTTGATGATGGTTGATGAACAATGGATACACATTTTTGGTGAATGCAGGCATGAAATTAAAAGATGTTTGGCTTTTGGGGAGGAAAGCTATGGCAAGCCTGGACTAGCCATTATACAGGAAAAATATACAATTATCAACAAAGGTCTGCATTGTTATAACTATGGTATTCCCAGTAGTAACACACAGATGTCAGAGCTGGACCATAAAGAAGGCTGAGGCAGAAGTTGTGGTGTTGGAGAAAACTGCCAAGAGTGCATTGGACTGCGAGAAGATCTAATAAATCAGTACTACAGCAAATGAAGCAAAACTGTTCACTGGAAGGTTTGAGGCTAAAGCTCAAATATTTTGGCCATCTCATGAGAAGACAGGACTTCTTAGAGAAGACAGAAAGATTGAAGGGACACAAAGAAGGGAATGCCGAGGTGAAGATGGAAAGATGAGGTATTTGAAGCAATGAGCATGTGCTTGACTGAGCTCAGAGGGGCAATGGCTGACAGATGTGCCTGGAGTGCTGCGGTCTATAGGGTCATAGAGAGTCAAATGTAACTAAACAACTATACAACAACAAAGGAAGATAAGACAAGACGGCAAATTTCTATATACACATTGGTATACAAGGAGACGAGAGTCTGGGCTCAAGAAAGCTTAAAATCCAGAAGGTAATAAATGAAAGAAAAGTGAGGTGAGGAGATGGATAAATCAATATCTTAGCATCATGAACGGCAAAGTATGGGAACCAGAAATTATTTACCTTTATGAAACTGTGGATTGTATATTGTGTAGCAAGGAAAACTAGAGGCCCTATTAAATTGTCAAAATCACAGTTACTGGAGCCCGTACTAGGGCCTGCAAAACTTACTGATATTTAGTTGGTCGCAATCGATTTGTGGGTTGAAGGCTGAAAATTCCTGCGGTTGCCAAAGTTGTAACTCCGACCCATCTAAGCCTTTGATCTTTCAAGCCCGCAAATGTTACAACTGCTAAAATCGCAAATAGCTATTAAATTGCAACAATTCCCCAAGCCCGCATTTGCCTTCAAACACGCAAATGGCAAATGTAGCAAAACATTCTACGAGTACTAGAGAAGGCTCGCAAGGGGTTAAGCACCTGTTCTTAACACTATAAAAGCCAATAAAAAAAAAACAATACTGCACTTTAAAATACAGGGGGCCTCATTCAATTGAAATTTTACCAATTGAATAGGGCTCTAAATAAGCACATAACATAATTTTTTAAAGAAGTTTTTAGTTAGTGAGAAACTTGCTTTTGGATAGATGATTACTGACTAAAAACTTATTTAAAAAAAAATATGCTATGTGCTTATTTAGACCCCTATTCAATTGGCCAAATCGCAATTGAATGAGGGCCAGGGAAAGCAATGAAAGACATTAGAATTAATTGCACAACAGTCTCAAGCTCACAAATCTGCAATACAAAATATTTTTTTTACATTTATTTTTATTTTCCGTGTTATATCAATCTTGAATACTAAGGAGTTGATACAAATTTAGGCCACCTACATGGACTATAACAATATCTTCATTCATTTTTATTGATTCTAAAATCGCTGGATTGCGAGCCTAATCGCATATCGGATGTCTAAGAACTAATTGATTGATGTTTAAACGCCATGTTTTACGGATGTCATGAGGACGGTCTTATTTACTATTCGCCATTTCTAAATCGTTACCTATGCAGCCCTATTAAATTCGAAGCCCAAAGTGGCATCGGCACACCCACAAAGGCTCTCTCCACGTGACGTCACTCTGTGCTGTCAACCTGGTAGGCGTGGCTTCATGGTGTTATGAGTCGTTATGAGCGGTAACTGTGGAGAGAGTGGGACAGGGCCTACAGGAGTGTAACTGAGAACCAGACACAGACAGCGCAGAAATGAGGGATTCTAACTGCAGTAGGAGGAAGAAGAAGGGGCGGACATGGGTGGAGGTGGCCAGGACGGTGAGTGACAGGAGGGGGAGTGTGACAGGAAAGGGACAAGAGGGCCGGTGAGTGTGACAGGAGAGGGGGAGAGTGACAGGAGGGGGAGTGTGACAGGAGAGGGGGAGTGTGACAGGAGAGGGGGAGAGTGACAGGAGGGGGAGTGTGACAGGAGAGGGGGAGAGTGACAGGAGAGGGGGAGTGTTCCTGGGCATGTTCATGCAAGCTGGTATGAACCCTAATTTAGATGATCTTTTTGAAAAAGTGGTTTGAGTAGAGAGTGAGGAGTCCAACCATGATGTAGGGAATAAGGAACATATTTCTTCAAAGGAGAATGAAGGTGGAGGAATGTCTCATGAGGGGTGTCTCATAATTTATTAGCGATTACGTAAAGTTTCTTATGCACAAATACCTTCACTGTTATCAGTCCACAGGACCCGGATACTTCGGGTCCAGGGGAGTCTGTATTTTCAGTCGAACATCGAGCATCAGATTACACAATGCTTTTGTCAGCAGCGTGACTTCAGCGCGCGAGTGCTACATGCTCGCTGACCGACTGGAGCACGCTATTGGGCGTGCACGTTTTTATACCAGCACACATTTGTGGCGTGCAAAATGTTGTCGCGTTGACATCAGGGCGCATGTAGCTCTCGCGCAAAAGACGTGCTACCATTAATTTTAATACCTAACATCACTTTCCCTTTAATTATAAGTACAGTAGTGTGTTCATATTTGCATTAATAGTGCTATGGATACGACTTTAAACCCCTTGCAGGTCCTCTCTAGCACCTGTAGGGTTTTTGGCTCCATTTGCGGGTTACAGGGTTGAACGCCAGTGGATTCGTTGCAATTTAATAGCATGATTGGAACGTAACAGTTACGGGCTTAACAGATCAAAGGATTTGCGGGCGCGGAGTTCAATTTTCGACATCCCATAGTTTTCTTGACCATAACCCGCAAGTCATTGGCGGGTTGCTTTACGGGGCTAATTTAATAGCCGTAAGTCTTGCGGGCTACGTTACGGGCTACAGTTTTACACGTTGAGGAAATTTAATAGGGCTGATTGCTTGCTTAATTGATCATGCCCTGAAATGCTACAAAGGTTTTCAAGGTTTACGGATTTGGCTTTCGGCCATGTAGTTGCGGGCTTGTTCAATTAAATTGATATGTAACTGTTGCAATTTTAATTTAATGAGGTCCTAGGTTTTTGGTTGGTACTTGGTCAGTGGGGAAGATTATAAAGCATGTGCTGAGATAACAGTGGAGCTGCTCGAATGGAGGAGGCACTGTTTACCATGAGAAGACTAACAAGCAACAACTGAACTCTTTACACAATATAAATAGAGGTTTTACACACAAGGAGAGAGACAACCAGGGAAACATGCAACTGCTCACTGTGAAGGAATTTAAGCTTGCTCTAGTACCTGCTGCTAAGGATACTTAAGCTGTTTTTCTTTTGTTCTTATATTTGCTTAAATAAAGATGCAACCACTGCCTCCAGCTTCTGCCTCCAAGTGGAGATCCCTTACATATGCCTGTAGGTTTCTAACTACAATGATTCATTACCACCTTCCCTCTTAATTATTCTTAACTTATGTACACCTCAACCAACCTGCCTTCTATGCAATGATGCATTCAGACTATTTCTTGTCCTAACCTATTATAGATGTGTACACCCTCTACTAAATTTCCAACTGTACCCCACTGTTAGACCCTCTTGTTCATAAGACTTCTAATTATTAAAATATCCTTATTTACTGTAAAATGCTAAAGTCCTATCTGTTACCTTGCATCAGTGTTACATAGTTACATAGTAATTGAGGTTGAAAAAAGACTTTTAGTCCATCAAGTTCAACCTTTTAATATCTCCTCTGATCTGCAATATGCAGATTAGTTGTTAATTGATCCAGAGGAAGGCAAACAAACAAAAAAAAAAACAGTGACATTTTGCCAATTGTCTCAAAAGGGAAAAATAAATAATTCCTTCCTGACCCCAGATACTGCCGATCAAATTTCTCCCTGGATCAATACTCCCTCTCTAATTAACCAGGGTGCCCTTTTTAATTAAAAATATATCCAATCTTTTTTTAAAGTTATCTATTTAATCCACTGTCACCATCTCCCTTGGTAGAGAATTCCACAGATTAACTACCCTTACTGTGAAGAAACCTTTTCTTTCTTTAAGGTGGAATCTTTTTAGTTCTAACCTCAAAGGGTGTCCTCTTGTCAGTTGAAAACCTCTTGGCACAAAAAGCTCCCTTGACAAATTTTTATACTGACCCTGGATGTATTTATATAAGGTAATCATATCTCCTCTTAGACGCCTTTTTTCTAGAGAAAATAAGTTTAATGTGGATAGTCTTTCTTCATAACTTAGCCTCTCCATTCCCCTTATTAGTTTTGTAGCCCTTCTCTGTACTTTTTCCAGTTCTAAACTGTCCTTTTTATGAATTGGTGCCCAAAACTGTACTCCATATTCTAAATGAGGGCATACTAGGGATTTGTATAGTGGTAGAATTATATCTGCTTCCTTGCTTCTATACCCTTCTTAATACATGCTAATAGTTTATTTGACTTTGCAGCTGCTGCTTGGCATTGAGAACTGTTACGTAGGTGGTTGTCCACAAGCACTCCCAAATCCCTTTCAATATCAGATACCCCTAGATTTGCTTCATTAAGTTTATAGATTGCATGATTATTTTGCCTTCCCAGATGCATAACCTTACATTTATTCATATTAAATCTCATCTGCCATTTAATTGCCCATATATCTAATTTATGCAAAGTACATGATTTTCTGATATAATTACCTTGCACAACTTCGTATCATCAGCAAAAATGGAGACACTACTTTCCAATCCTATTTCTAAGTCGTTAATAAATATATTAAAAAGGAGAGGACGTAATACTGAGCCCTGAGGAACCCCACTTACCACATTAGTCCAATCCGAGTATGTTCCATTTACAACAACCCTTTGTTTCCTGTCTTTTAGCCAGCTCTCAATCCATGTGCATATATTTACTGCAATTCCTGTATCCCTTAGTTTGCACAATAGTTTCCCATGTGGCACTGTATCAAAAGCCTTTGCAAAATCTAAAGAGTCTACATCCACTGAGTTGCCCTGATCCAGGTTCCTACTAACCTCCTCATAGAAACTAATTAGTTTTGTTTGACATAACCTATCCCTCATAAATCCATGTTGGCTCCTACTTATAATGCTGTTGGAATAGATATACTCTTGTATATTATGCCTTATTAACCCTTCTAAAAGCTTTCCCACTACAGAAGTGAGGCTTACAGGTCTATAATTCCCCGGGTTTACTCTTGCTCCCTTCTTAAATATAGGTATCACCTCCGCTTTTCTCCAGTCATCTGGTAGTGTTGATTGAATCTTGAAAAATTAGATATAATGGTTTGGCTATTACAGAACCCAGTTCCGTCAGTACCCTTGGATGTATTCCATCAGGACCGGGGCTTTATTGACATTTATTTTTTCCAACCTCTTTTGGATTTCTTCCTGCGTTAACCAGTTATTTGGTGAAGGTAGTGTAGCCCCATTATGGTGCAGTACCCAACCACTGGTACCTCCCTTGTATATACAGAAGAAAATAACCTATTAAGCTCATCTGCCTTTTCTTGGTCACTGATTGTCAGACGGCCTGTGTCACATTGTAATGCTCCTATAGATTCCTTCCTGACCTTCTTCCCATTTATATACTTAAAAAATATTTTAGGGTTAGTCTTACTCTCTTTTGCAACTAATTTTTCATTTTCTATTTTAGCCAGTCTAATCGCGCTTTTGCAAGCCTTGTTGATTTCCTTGTATTCCTGTAAAACAGTCTCTGTCCCCTCTTGTTTGTATAATTTAAATGCCTGTTTTTTACTCCGTATCTTGATCTTTAAATCATTGTTAAGCCACGTTGGATGTAATTTACTCTTCTTACTTTTATTTCCACACGGTATATGCCGATGTGTATGTATATTTAGTAAGGATTTAAATGTTGTCCATTTATGTTCAGTATTTTTACCTGCCAGTTCTGTGTGTTACATTTTCACACATCCTCCTGTATTACAAATTTAATATGAATATTTTAGAATTGAGACAATTATACATGAATAATTTGGGACATATGTTGGCTTCATGGTTGTCAAGAGGTGGGACCAGCTGGTCTGGCCAATGAATGGATCCCACCGGTTAGGTCCTCTCCTCTGCTGGTTTCTGTTTTGATGCTGTGGATTCCCTGGAAGGAGGCTGCGTCAGGACCTGGGAAAGATGGAAATTGGTAAGTAACTATGTCCCAAGCACTGAATAGGAAATGGCTTTATTGCATCTTGTTTCCTCGCTATCAGCCTTATTAAATTGGCCAATTGAATATGGCTCTGTATAAGCACATAGCATATTATTTTTACATAAGTTTTTAGTTAGTGAACTTCTATCCAAAAGCAAGGTCTACACTAACTAAAAACGTCTGTAAAGAAAATATGCTCTGTGCTTATATAGAGCCCGATTCAATTGGCCAAATCGCAATTTAATAGGGCTGTATATGTCAAGTAGAGACAAATTATTAGGTATCAATAAGGTTAGGATACTGTTCCGCTCCCATTTTTCTGAGCTCATGAGCCAAACAGCACTTTGTCTCATGCAGAAAGCTAAAATTTGCGTGTCAACTGTCACTGTTGCCGTGGCAACCCAAACACCACAGCACATCTAATTCCATTACCCTGGTTTTAAAATTATTAAATTTGTCTCCCTAGATGGCCAAAGCCAAAATAGATCAAGACCATCATGAAATGTTATAATAATAGTTATATCTTCATAAACATATCAAGTTTAAGATGTTCACTCATACATATTGAAAACATATACAGGAATAACTCTTTTAACTCGGTAGTGATAAATGAAACAATGTTAAACAGGGTCAATTAGCATAGGGTAAATAACAGTTAAACTCTATTTTAAGATTCCTTTCATAGCTCTTGGGGTTTTGGAAAAATACACAAGCATTGAATGAGTGTTGAATCAGATGTGTGAGGGCAACAATTGTATTATATTGTATGGGGGATGTGTCAGGCAAAAACAGCTTTATAGCAAATCAGTGTTAAACAGGGTCTCTCTGTATGCCCAATCTGGGGGCTTGTCACTTTCATCACCAGTAGAGCTATATTAGTCCTTATTAGATGACAGATAATTTGAACTTTAGTAAGCTTATTGTTCCCTTGAGTGTTTTCCACTCTATTTAATCATAATCTATAATAAAGTGGGAATATTTACAATCTGGCCAACAAATTTTATTATTTAAAAAATAACAACGACGAATTAAAAGAAATATAAAAACAGTATAAAAACATAAGAAACGATTCCCCTCTAGCAAAGTGTGATTTAATTCACTTTTTTGATAATATACATATTAACTGCCTCTTACTTTTTAGAATCATAGAAATTGTAGTCCAATTAAGATAACTGTTAAACACAGGTCCCTAACCAAATGTTATTATGTCCTATAGTTTTTTTTAGAAAGAAGGAAATATAACTTTATGATTAAGAAATCAAAGAGAAAAAAATCTCTATTATCACTTATTTACGAGTGAGTAAGGATTCTATCATTTCTAACCTTATCAGATGACAGACACACTTCATACAGTTCACTGGCTAAAAGAGACAAGTCCTCAAGATGATTTTACATTCATATCTCCAGGTCTGAAGGCCTGAAAAGAAAAAGTTTAGCACTGAGACATTTATTTAAAAGTAAAGCTCTTTTTATACATAAAAAATGGCTTAGTATGTACTGAAAAAAGTGAGAGGGGAAGTGCTTGAAAGATATAGTACATAAAAAAATGCAATAAAATTCACATGAATAATAGAAAGTATTGCATAAAGAAAGGAAATGTCTTGTCTTGGGGAACTGGATTTTAAAAAGTCAGAATAAATAACTGCACGCACAAAATCTTTGATGTCAGTAGCAGATCATGTATTAGAAATGACTTCTAGTAATGTGCTCTGGACAATACAATAACGTATATTGTAAGTCATCTAATTTTAGCTGATCTGGGCAAAAAAGAGCCACAAGAAGCTTTAAGTTAATAAGTCCTGCGATCCCAGAGGTCCTGTGATCTTTCTAGTCCACATTACTAGCACAGCTAAGTAGAAGGTAAAATACAGCATTGTGTTTGCCAGTGACTTGAAACTCAATAAGATAACACATAATAGGCTTCCCGATCCCAAAGGAGGACACATTCAGTTGATGAGTCAATGAATTCTCAGAAAAATGAATGAATGCAGAAGGGAATACTGATTAGACTGATTGAAATCTTCATACATTCTGCCGGCTACATAAACCAATTTGTCAGTCTCGGTGCTTCTGGTGAGGGTGACACGCGGCCCCTTTCTCATTAGGCAGAGCGCCTCTGTCCAACACATTTCTGGGTCTCTAGTGCACACATGAGACTGAGAGCTAATTTCACAGCTACAGATGCAGTCACTGTATTGATTAACAAAGCTGCTAGCTCAGAATAAAGGTGGAGGCAGAGCACTGAGGCTCACCAGGGCAAGGGGCAGCCGTGCAGCCATTTAATCTGCTGTTTTCTTACTCATTATTGCTGATTCTTGCTCTTATTGCTCTTCTTACTCATTACAGCTGAGACTCGAAGGGATGTAGAAAAGCTGCTTTAGTAAGAAGCTTTTATAATGACCATAACTTTGGTTTAAATATTCTGGAAGTGCACAGTTTCTTTTGTGTGGACAATGTAATTAAACAATGTGTGTGTAATGATTGTGCCAAACAATAAAGTAGTTATACACACACAGACACAGACATATATACAGTGCCTTGCAAAAGTATTCACCCTCCATGGCATTTTGTTGCCTCACAACTTGGAATTAACATCTAAAAAGGTTGAACTTGATGGACTAAAGATTTTTTCAACCTAAATGACTATGTAACTATGTAACATGGATTGTTTGAGGATTTGCATCATTTAATTTACAGAACATGCCGACAACTTTGAAGAGGTATTTTTTTTATTGCGAATCAAACAACAAATAGGACAAAATAACAGGAAAAGTCAATGTGCATAACTATTCACCCCCCTAAAGTCAATACTTTGTAGAGCCACCTTTTGCGGCAATCACAGCTCAAAGTCGCTTTGGATAAGTCTCTATGAGCTTGCCACATCTTACCACTGGGATTTTTGCCCATTCCTCCTGGCAAAACTGCTCCAGCTCCTTCAAGTTGGATGGTTTGCGCTTGTGAACAGCAATCTTTAAGTCTGACCACAGATTTTCTATTGGATTGAGGTCTGGGCTTTGACTAGGCCATTCCAACACATTTACATGTTTCCCAAGTGTTGCTTTAGCAGTGTGTTTGGGGTCATTGTCCTGCTGGAAGGTGAACCTCCGTCCTAGCCTCAAATCACACACAGAGTGGAACAGGTTTTACTCAAGAATATCCCTGTATTTAGCACCATACATCTTTCCCTCAACTCTGACCAGTTTCCCAGTCCCAGCTGCTGAAAAACATCCCCACAGCATGGTGACCACCACCATGTTTCACTGTGGGGATGGTGTTTTTTGGATGATGTGATGTGTTGGGTTTGCACCAGACATAGCGTTTTCTTTGATGGCGGAAAAGTTCAATTTTAGTCTCATCAGACCAGAGCACCTTCCTCCATACATTTTGGGAGTCTCCCACATGCCTTTTCACAAACTCAAAACATGCCATTTTGTTTTTTTCTGAAAGTAATGGCTTTCTTCTGGCCACTCTGCCATAAAGCCCAACTCAATGGAGCGTACGGCTTATTATCGTCCTAAGTACAGATACTCCAGTCTCTGCTGTGGAACTCTGCAGCTCGTCCAGGATTACCTTAGGTCTCTGTGCTGCCTTTCTGATTAATGCCCTCCTTGCCCGGTCCATGGGTTTTGGTGGGCGGCTGTCTCTTGGCAGTTTTGCTGTTGTGCCATGTTCTTTCCATTTGGTTATGATAGATTCGATGGTGCTCCTGGGGATAATCAAAGATTTGGATATTTTTTTTATAACCTAACCCTGACTTTTACTTCTCAACAACATTGTACTTACTTGTTTGGAGAGTTCTTTGGTCTCCATGGCAGTGTTTGGTTAGTGGTGCTTCTTGCTTAGGTGTTGCAGCCTCTGTGGCCTTTCAAAAATGCTGTGTATATGTAATGACAGATCATGTGACACTTAGATTGCACAGAGGTGGACATCATTTCACTAATTATGTGACTTCTGAAGGTAATTGGTTGCACCAGAGCTTTTTATGGACTTCATAACAAAGGGGGTGAATACATACGCACATGCCAATTTTCTGTTTTCTATTTCTAAAAAATAGTTTTATGTATATATTTTTCTCATTTAATTTCACCAACTTAGACTATTGTGTTCTGATCCATTACATAGAATTCAGATTAACAAAATATTGAACTTAAGGCTGTACTGTAAAATAATAGGTAAAAAGTCAAGGGGGTGAATATTTTTGCAAACCACTGTATATATATATATATATATATATATATATATATATATATATATATATATATATGTGTTTTTATATATATATATATATATATATATATATATATACATATATATATATATATATATATATATATATATATAAAACGGTCAATCCCCCTGTTACCCCTCTGTGCCCCCGTCCCCCCTCTGTCCCTCTTCTGTGATCCTTTCCCCCATGTTTCACTCTGGCCCTCCTCTGTCCATCCTCTGTCCCTCCTCTCTGCCCCTGCCCCCGTCTGTGCCCCTGTCCCTCCTTTTTGCCCCTGTCTCTCCTCTTTACCCCTGTCCTTCCTCTGTCCCTGTGTCCCTCCTCTGTCCCCCCTCTTCCCTGTGTCCCTCCTCTGTCCCCCTGCCCCCTCTGTGCCCCGGTCACTTGTCTGTTCCCATGTCCCTTCTCTGTGCCCCTGTCCCCCTCTGCCCCAATCTTCCATCTGTCCCATTGTCTCTCCTCTGTCCCCCTTTGTGTCTCTGGCCCACTCCCCACTCTCTTCACCCCTGTCCCTCCTCTGTGTCTTATGGTGAGTGTGAGAAACTTCCTGTATGTGAGAGACTTTCTGTGTTTGTGTGTGTGTGAGAGTCTCCTGGTGAGTGTGAAAACCCCTCGATGATATCACGACCCCGCCCCTCAATGTTGCCACTTCTCCACCCCTTGATTACATCATGATTCCGCCCAGCGTGACAGACACTGCTCATTATACTATAAGACTAGTAAATTACCTGTCAAAAATGACTGGAGTGAAACAGTAAGCCTGGCAGTGGTTTTGTTTCAAGAAAGATAAGTAATTGCTTGGGAAGCCTTTGAGTGGTGGAAGGGGTCTGCTGTTAACTAGTCCTTTGAAACATAGGAAGGGAGACATAGGAAGAGGGGGAGACTCACTTGCACAGGCAAAACAGACCTAGCATTTAGATCAATAGCATAATAACTGACTGACCTGTGTGAGAGGAGGAGGGGCCTATAATAACCTTGAAACAGCTGTAAGTTGGTGGGATTCCTGGCCCGTGTATAATCCATCCTAAGCTTTGCTCAAAGCTGTGTGATGCAGCAGGCATATGCTTAAAGGAAGCCATGTTTAAATTTGTAATGGATTACAAGAGTGAAGCCTTTGTTGGTACATTTGCATGTCTCTGCCCAGGTTCCCAGAGTGCAATGTAATAACTGTAATTCTCTAAATTCTAAGCAGGAAACAATATTTTTAACTGGATTTAGATGTTCAAATTTGAACACAAATGTACTATTTATTTGCGATATGAAGTGTATCGCTTTATGACTATATGACTATACTTTGATCATACATGGGAAGTTCGCAGGAAGGGTAGAAAGCATTCCTATGCCTAGGTGAGAGGCCAGGTGTCTGGGAAATTGCTCTTTCTGGTGCCATCAGAGTTAAAAAGTGCACTAACTTGCTTCTACTAACTGGGGGAGGCAAACATCCACCACATTTCACTCAACAATGATAGGAAATAAATTCACAAATTAAATAAGCAACAAGGTATTCACATTAGTCGCTTTTAAAATAACATTGAATGTCCATTTTGATAGCCTTTTGATGTTAGCAATCAGATGTGCTAGGATCGCAAGAACAGAGTCCATGATTTCAGGGCTTTGACAGTTGTTTTTGGGCCATAAAGGGTCCTGACTTTTGGGGTTCAGGGGAGTCCCACCCGGTCTCAAAAGGCAGTCATGACACATGGTAAGCCACTCAGAGGGGGGTTATGTTATAAAGTGCAGTGCACAAATCAAATAAATAAACAACAAGGCATGGTTTATTAACCATTTTTATTTGTACACGGCTGTACAATGCCATTTGTCAGCGTCCTTTTCAATCTAGTTATATTGTTTTTCTGCCTAATTTTAAACTGACTCCCTCCATTTCTCATTTCTTTTTGCTAATACAGAGTAAGCACAAGTTGGATGTGTTTATGGGAAGCTGGCTCAGAAAATTGTAAATTTTGTACAATTATTAATGTTTCTTGGGCTGAATTGAGCTATTTAAATTGTTCTGCAAAGAATAGCATCAATCATGGATCTCACTGTTCATTTGTGGTAGCGGCTCCTGTGTTACTGTCGCTCGTAGATTGTGTTGTTTAATGGAAAGTGTCAGCTTCTAAACTATCAGCTTGTTCTGGCTCAGTCATGCAAGGCCTGGCATCCTGACACAAGACAGGGCCCTGTTTCTAAGTAATTCTATTTGTATTTGTGCTGTTGTCACTGCTGTACAACAGATACAGGCTGCTATTGATTTCTGCTTCATTTCCATCTCATTAAATCTCTAAGTCTTTGCAATATGTGATATACAAATACACTTAATTCAGCAAATGACTGCAGTTTTCATTTTCAAAGTACATGTGGCAGAAACTCAGTCAAGGTCAGTGGTGTGTCTTGGCCTATGCTCACAAGGCCTAGAAATAAGGCTGGAGATTTACAAGGGTCTTGGTTGCATGAAGATGCCAGTGCAATACCATAAAGAAATAGTTGCATTTGGGCCAAAAGGCCTATTTGTGATCACCTTTCTTTGATATAGCAAGGGGATGGAAGTAGTAATAACTGGGGTGTGGGGTAATGGTGCACTTAAGTAAATGGAGTGTGTGGAAGCATATGTCTGTTTGGGCCAAGAGCAGAATAAAACCTAATTATACCCATGCTATGGGCCATATTAAATTCTAGCCTCGTAAGTCCAACATTTAGTACGTAAGGGCTGCGTGCTTCAAATTTGGCCAGGTTACGTCACTATTCAATTAGAAAGAGCTGCAAGCTTCAAGCAACGCTATTTCGTAAACCAGTTCTCGGCCGTCGGACAAACAGTTAAGCGATCTCATAGTTACGGGTTCAGATGGAGCCAATGGAAAGAGAGATCTTAGCATTACATAATTGAAAAAAAGGGGAGGGTAGATTTTCAAGTCCTACGTACTTCAAATCCAGCCCGTCCAACAGGCCAGAAATAATGCAATATTAATAAATCCGTAAATATGATATTCTATTACATGTGAGTTGTAGTATATGTCGTAACACATTGAATGTAGGGATCGATATTACACAAAAAATAATCATGAATTAAAGTGTTTTATTGTGCTGATTTGCGGGCTTGAGAATGTTGGGCTATCAATTTGAAAACCTAACATCACTTTCCCTTCTAATAAATGTACAGTATAGTGATTTTATTCACATTAGAAGTGCCACGTATTGTACTTTCCCCCTTTGCGAGCACACGTTGGCCTCTGGGCTCCATTTGCGTGTTACATGCTTGCTCGCGAGTGATCACGTTGCACTTTAATAGCTGAATTAAACAATTAGCGGTTACGGGCATGACAGATCAAAGGATTTATTTGTGCGTAGTTCAACATTGCTCTCCACGTAGCCTATTCTCTGCCATCCTGCGTGTTAACATGCAAAGCCCGCTGCGAGCAATGTTACGAGGCATCTTAGCACGCAAACAGCCCTAAGATGACAGCTACGATCTATGTGTGAACACGTAGCTCCAATTTAATGAAGCTATAGATCCACTAAATAACACTGTTGTTTCCTATCTTTTCACTTTGCTGGGTATCTTAACTATTAACCTCTTGGGTGCTAACTCTGCTCTTTTATGGTGCAGGGGATGAATTTCCTCCAAATTTAGTCTCTTCCAGTGCAGGTTGGGACAGGATGAGAGAGGTATTGTGGCATCATCACGTTCATGGTCACACACAACAGGGACTGACACTTTGCTTTTAGTGTTGGGGATCTTAAAAGAGCTATCTCACTCCTTCCATGATGAAGAGTGGCAATGGACCTTTTTTGGAAAAACGGAGAGTTCACTCTTTCATATGGGGGTCTTATGAGCTCTAAACATCAGAAGACAGTGGTTCAGCGTTAAATCGTATGTGCTTTGGGTCCTAAGTCATACGGCCTGTAATTTTGGCCACGTCCCGTCTGTCTCGGGATGAGCCCAAACTATGCGGCTCGTATTTACGTCTTTCGGCCTCGTTTTATGTCCTTCTACCTCGTTTTCGTTGCGTTTACGTTTTTTCGGCAGCCATTTTTTTCTTGCTTCAGCGATTTTCAATCGTGAAAAAAATGCAAAATGTGCCTCAAATTAACTTGAAATCTCACTCACAAGCTCCCTGGCTCTCTCCCCCTGTGCTGTGTGTGAGTGAATTTGAGACATATTTTTGTGTTTTTGCATGTTTTTCCAGTTCAGTGGTTCGGCCGTTAAAGTCCTATTTTTACGAGCCCCGCAGTCCATTTACGTGCTTCAGGTTCTAAGTCATACGACCCGTAATTTTGGCCAAGTCCCACGCGTCTCGGGATGAACACCAACTAAGTCCCGCGTGTCCACCTCTGCAATGAGCGCCTTTGGTGCTCATTTCAGCCTAAGTCCCGCGTTCTTCAACTGCTTGCCTCGCTTTGCAAGGCTCGCAGTGCAATGAGCGCCTTTGGTGCTGCAGTCTGTTCCAACTAGTAGAGTGTAGAAAGGGACATTGTGCATGGACAGATAGTTAACCCTGTGTCGTTACATTCTATTTTGGCATTATCACATATTATAACTGTTGAACTACGGGACGTTATCACGCTTTGCGCTGTGCGTACGACTTAGGAGATGAGGCCCGAACACGAGGCGAGTCGGTGAGGCATTAAAACTCGGAGCACTTAAGCAATGAGGCCAGACAATTTTTATAGATTGAGATTACATATCACTATGTATTCGTAAATAGCCAATGGCGACAACGAAAAAGAGATACTCATAAAATTATCCCACAAATGTATACCGTCAGCCCAAGAGACATTGAACATTTCAGTTTAACGTTACTTCTTTTACATGTTCCAGGTGCACAAAGGTTTTAACTTTTACGCACAGTGAATTACATAGTTTATGATACTTTCCTATTAGTTGCAAGACATCAAAGCTTCATGGCAGATGATACAGAATGGGAGAGGTGTCTGGAAGAAGCAGCACTATGTCAAATGCCAAAGCAAATGAGAGAACAATTTGCATTCATTTGCATCTTTTGTAATGTACCTGATGCACCCGCTTTGTGGTAAACATTTAAATTAAATATGTGTGAAGACTACTTGAAACATTACAATGAGGCCATTGCACTCTTAAAAGCATTAATGAAAATTCAAGAAATATTTCTTGCTCATGGATTAAATTGTGCAAGTTTTAATTTGCCTCATCAGGACTTATAGATGACATCAACTTTGATGATTATGACACTAAGCTTCAAAAACAAAAAACACAAGAAAAACTTACAACTTTAAATACATTACAATTGCAAGCATTTAATGCCATCACAAATGCTACAGATGATGAAATGGTCAAAAAACTTTATTTATATCTAGATGGCCCTGGTGGATCAGTAAAAACTTGTCTGTACAGTTGTTTGATGAGTTACATTCGAGCACAGGTCAAATAGCAATGCCATTTGCAACAACTGGAATTGCCGCACTTTTGTTAGAAGGTGGCATAACTGTGCATAGTGGATTTAAACTGCCAGTTCCCATTTTAGAAACTTCAGTGTCAGATATTCGACTGTATTCTTTACAAGCAGAAATTAAAAAAAAGGAAATTAATTATCATAGATGAGGCAACAAGGATGTTATGTCATGCCCAGCAATGTATTGATAGATTATTAAAAGAAGTGATGGATAATAATTTGCCATTTGGTGGAAAGGTGATGTTGTTAGGAGGAGATTTTCAGGCAAACATTTCCTGTTGTGCCACATGGAAATAGAACTGACATCATGAAACATGTATCAGGACAAGTAATCTGTGAAAAATATTTAGACACCTAAAATTAGAATAAAATATGAGATCTGAAGGCCAAAATTAATTCAATGATTGGCTAATTCAAATTGGAGAAGGAAAACATCCACAAATAAATAATTTACCTGATGATACCGTAGAAATTCCATCACAAATGGTTTGCAAGGAATCACTCATATAGGCAATCTTTCTCAATACGATCAATAACGACTGTTACTCAGACATTGCAAACAAAGTGATATTAACATCCAAAAATATAGATGCCTTAAATCTAAATAACGAAAAAAAATTATTCATCTGATGATAAAGACAGTGAATCTAACTTTAGTATAGAATTTATCAATTATTTAACACCAACTGGAATGCCACCACATATTTGGCACTTGAAAAAAGCGGCAATTGTCATGCTATTGAGACATATGAATCCCACAAAAGCCCTTTGTAATAGGACCAGATTAATTGTGCAGGATTTAAAAGATAATTTCATACATGCAGAAATTATGAATGGTACCCATAAAGGTGAATTCGTTTTTATACTAAGAATTGATTTGGCTCCAAGTGAGAGTGGTTTGCCTTTTGTCCTTCAAAGGAGACATTTCCCAGTTATCATGACATTTGCCATGACCATAAATCCCAAGGACAACCTTTTAAGTCTGTGGGTATTCTTTTACAGGAACCTGTTTTTGCACATGGACAACTCTATGTTGCTTTTTCAAGGTGCACAGATCCAGATGATATTAAAGTTTCAATTGAAGACAACCCAAGTCAGGGTGATCTATTACACGATGGACGCATTTTTACCAAAAACATTGTGTACTATGAGGTTTTGTAAACATAGAGAACAGTTGTTTTATTTCGAGGACAACATTTTATGTCACTCTGGCTCTTTTTAGAGGATCACTATTTCACATAGGAAACTCTATGTACAATTTTACAAAACTACACCAATAACAACAAAAACTGAAAAAAAAAAACAACAAGAATAAACAGTGGCTATATCCCATAGACAAAATTAAAAGTCTGCTGGGCTCTTTTTAAGGGAACCACTTGGAAATGAAAAAACAAAAAATATTGGAATGTCTTGGAAGTGGCCTTTTGCCAAGATTGGCCCCACAAAACATTACGTTGCATTTTATTACTTTTACTGTTTACATTTGAAGACATTAACTTCATGTTTGTAATGTTAAAATTGTTTTTTTCCCCCAAGGTCTGAACAGTTGTTTCATTGTATGTAATTAAGGGTTTATGTTAGTAGGAGGATGATCATGTGTTGTAAAAATTAAATCTATAATTAAATACAGAGTATTGATCCAAGGAGTAGTCCAATGGCTAGTTAATGGGGTCAGGAAGGAATTAATTTTTCCCTCCTTTTATACAATTGGCTAAGTTTTAATGTTTTTTTTTAAAGTTGACCTAATGTTTTGTTACTCATCCATACCTCACATTTAAAAATGTTAGTATTGTTAAAAAAAATGGTTCACTAATCTTTCAAATATAAGTTGCATATTCCAAAGCATTTATGTAATGGTTTACAACTATTTATTCATACAAACTTCATCCATTGTTACATTATTCCTGTATACATGATGATTAAAAAGGTTAATATGGTTAGAAAATTATTATTTACCAGTTCTTAAAATACAAGTTGAATGTTAAAAAAAATAAAAAAAGTTATTCTAATTGTTGTACTTTTTTTCTACATAAAAAAAAGGTTAGGAGTGCCACAGACTCACATTGTGTGGCAAACAGCATTCCAAGCTTTAACATTTTATTCCAAGCTTTTCGTCATTTTTTGACAGGCAAGTAGCTAGTTTAGTAGAAAACGTAAATATCTGTTATCTTTTCATTTACATGAAGGAAAGCCTTGAAGTGTTGTGTTTTCCATGAGAGTCAGGAATGTCATAAAAACAAGATGCCGAGTGCCACTGAAGGAAAGATCTACAATATGGGAGCAACCATCTTCAAGATAAACTGAAAACCATAACAGAAGCAGCAATCAAGTTTAGCTTTATATCTCCAACGATTGGGTGTTGCTGAGCAGGTTGAATAATGAAACACAGTTTCATACGTAGGCTGCATGTGAATTTAGTGTGCTGCAGGAACAGCAAGTCTGGAGGCTGCACTGACACAAATAGAAATCTATTTTGTGAAAAACTAGTGAAAAACTAGTGTAAAACTAGTACTGAGCACTAAGCTTGTGTGAAGCTATATATCTGCAAAAGCAGCTCCCTCAATCTTCCATACTAATGGGTCTGAATGTCATCTGAAACTGTAAGAACCTCAATATATGTTCTATAGACTGCTATGTAACATTTTTTAAATGTTATGGCCACACCTTTTAAAATTGTTGTTTTGTCATTCAGTCGTGTTCGACTCTCCACGACCCTATGCACACCAGGCACATTTCAGCCACTGGCCCTCTGAGCTCCATCAATCATCAATCATTGCTTCAATGACTTCATCTATCCATCTCTGCCTTTGCTGTCCCCTTCTTCTTCCCAGCATGGGGTCTTCTCATGATATGGACAACATATCTCACCTTTAGCCTCATGAACAAACCCTTCAGTGAACAGTTTGGCTTGATTTATTAGATTTTGCAGTTGAAGGGACTCTAAGCAGTTTTCTCCAGCACTAGAATTCAAAGGTGTCAATTCTCCAGCCATTTGCCATGATCTTCGTCTTTTTAACGTTGAGCAGCACGCTAACATTTGCAATCTCTTCTTTCACCCTCATAAGTAGGTCCTTTAATTCCTCCTCACTTTCAACCATCAGCGTAGTATGATCCGTGTATCTGTGGTTGTTGATGTTTCTCTCAGCAAAATTGATTCCAGCTTTGGATTGGTCCAGCCGTACACAATTCCTTAAACACTGTTACTTGTTTCAATAAAAAATACAAATGTAAATTGTACATTAAAACCCTGTAGCCAATCACTAATACTGCAGGCTGACACAGTTGAACACCCTCTTCTTATCTATATTCTCTTGGCATCCATGACACTGCTCTCTCATGGATCACATCCTACCGTGAAGATCAAACATTTAGTATCTCCTTTTCTCCATCTATATATCCTTCCTTGGTACCCTAATAAAATCTTATGGTTTTCAATACCATCGATATGTAGATGACACTAAAATCTACCTCTTAGCACTAGATATATCCCCGTATATCCTAGCACAAGTGACCAACTGCCTCTCTAGCATATCCTCCTGGATGTCTGCCCATCAACTCAAACTCAACATTTCAAAGACTGAGCTCCACCCTCTACCACAGCTTCCACTCCACATATATTTCTCACTTCTAACAATGTCATCATCATTCCCATATCTCAGATCCGCTGTTGGACCCTGCCCTCTCTCTTTTGCCTCACATACAATCCCACATCTAAAATTCTAATCCACTCTCTCATCATTTCTCTCCTTCTCCTCGAGTACTGCAGCTCTCTCCTTGCTGGCCTCCCCATCACCCGTCTGTCTCCACTCCAATCCAAAATGAACTCATCTGCTAGACTCATTTACCATACTTAACGCTCGATGTCTGCAGCTCCTCTCTGTCAGTCACTCCATTGGCTTCCCATAACCTCCAGGATAACATTTAAAATCATGACCCTAATCTATAATGCCCTCAACAATAATGCACCCTCTTATTTCTCTCCTCTAGTCTTTAAATACACTCCCAAATGTCCTCTTCCTTCTAATGACCTTCTTTTCTCTTCTTTCATCACATCCTCTCACTGTCATCTTCAGGACTTCTCTTGTGCTCCCCCTATTCTTTGGAACTCCTTGCCTCTCTCCACTAGACTATCTTCCTACAGTCACTAAAAACTTCTGTTTAAATAAGCTGATCACCTTCAGCCTTATACACATTATATCTATTACCCTTCTATACCTCTAAACAAAGAGAGTAGAGGTGCTCATCTGAGAACGAACAATACCTTAGTAGGTTTGCTCTATAGGTTACCTACTCAGAAAGCAATTTTGCTCACTGTGCCTTAGGGAGTACAGCTGCACCTCACTGATAAGGCGCACAGTAGCTGAAAGGCATCTGGGATTTGCTGTTTCTCTAAATTCAGGGTAGAATTGCCTGGTATTTTGGGGCTGGGTCGCTCTTTTGAGTGAGTCCAGGCTGATATACTACAGGATATTTCTCCCTGTGAAGGGCACAAGTGAGCTAAAGGAGGTTGCCCTCTGAGTAGGTAACCAGACCTAGAGAACAAACCTACTTAGGTATTTTTCAAATCTCAGATTGAGCACCTCTGATTTCTTTGTTGTGCCTTCTATACCTCTCCCATTCCCTTTGGATTGTACATCTTCAAGTTTTCAGTCTTGCTATGTGCTTTAGTGAAAGCACTGAATATGTTTAATTTTAAGCTCAAAGACAGGGCCCTCCATTTTTTTTCTTTTTGCAGTGTGTTAATGTTGTTTTTACTTGAACTTACCCCTGTATAGCATTGGAGAAAATGTTGTAATGTTACAAATAAAGGACATGAGCTGAAACGTCATTTAGTCAGTTTACTAAAGCAAACATAGCTCATAACTGACTTTTTTTGTAATTTTGCATATGTCATTTTTTTTGTATAACTCAATTAATATTGAAACAGTCGTAAATTGTGGCCATTGGAGCTTCCTACACTTAAAGGTCTGCAAAGACCAAAAATCACAAGCACACTCAAATAGTGATATACACTGTTTGTTGCAACCACAACATTCCAGCTAATTCCTTTGGGTTCTTTAGATATTTTAGAAATGTATTTTATTATTGCAGTGAATAGAGAGTATATAAGAATTTAGAATGAGCGTGCAATTATGGTTCATTCAGGATCTGAAGGAGCATCATAAATGATTTGCTCAGATTCATTGTTAAAGGACCTCTGCAGTTCAAGAAAAAAAAAAACACTTGTGTGTCATCTATGCACCAAACTAACAATATTAGCAGCTGTGTAAGCCATGGGCATAAAATATTGTTTGAGGAAATTTTAGAGCACTTTGTTTATAAGTACATGAATCCATTTTGTGTTTGTTACATCACTTCCTCAGAGCTGAATCATGAGGGTGTGTGTTTTGACTATCATTGGAAAGAGGGGAGAGGAAATTGAGCCATTGTAAACATAGTTGGATAATATCGTAATAGACACCACACCATTCCCCCCTCACTGTCCCAGAAGCAGACACATTGCATCATTCACTGCAACAATAGTTTTCCAGAAATATACAGGGGGGGGGGGGGGGGTATTTGATCCCATGCTAATTTTGAACGTTTGTCCACTGACAAAGAAGTGATCAGTCTATAATTGTAATGGTAGGTGCATTTTAACAGTGAGAAACAGAATAACAAAAATAAAAACAAAAAAAACGCATGTTTAAAACATCATAAATTGATTTGCAGGTCAGTGAGGGAAATAAGTATTTGAACCCCTGTCAATCAGCAAGATTTCGGGCTCCCAGGTGTCTTTTATACAGGTAACGAGCTGAGATTAGGAAAACTATCTTAAAGGGGGTGCTCCTAATCTCAGTTTGTTACCTGTATACAAGACACCTGTCCACAGAAACAATCAATCAGATTCTAAACTCCCCACCATGGCCAAGACCAAAGAGCTGTCCAAGGATGTCAGGGACAAGATTGTAGACCTACACAAGGCTGTACTGGGCTACAAGCTTGGTGAGAAGGTGACAACAGTTGGTGTGATTATTCGCAAATGGAAGAAACACAAAATAACTGCAAGTCTCCCTCGGTCTGATGCTCCATGCAAGATCTCACCTCGTGGAGTTTCAATGATATTGAGGACGGTGAGGAATCAGCCCAGAACTACACGGGAGGATCTTGTTAATGATCTCAAGGCAGCTGGGACCATAGTCACCAAGAAAACAATTGGTAACACACTACGCGTTTAGGACTGAAATCCTGCAGCACCCGCAAGGTCCCCCTGCTCCAGAAAGCACATGTACAGGCCCGTCTGAAGTTTGCCAATGAACATCTGAATGATTCAGAGGAGAACTGGGTAAAAGTGTCGTGGTCAGATGAGACCAAAATCGAGCTCTTTGGCATCAACTTAACTTGCCATGTTTGGAGGAGGAGGAATGCTGCCTATAACCCCAAGAACACCATCCCCACCGTCAACCATGGAGGTGGAAACATTATGCTTTGAGGTTTTTTTTGTGCTAATGGGACAGGGCAACTGCACCTCATCAAAGGGACAATTGACGAGGCCATGTACCATCAAATCATGCGTGAAACCTCCTTCCCTCAGCCAGGGCATTGAAAATGGGTCGTGGATGGGTATTCCAGCATGACAATGGCAAAAAACTCACAGCCAAGGCAACAAAGGAGTGGCTCAATAAGAAGCACATTAAGGTCGTGAAGTGGCCTAGCCAGTCTACAAACCTTAATCCCATAGAAAATCTGTGGAGGGAGCTGAAGGTTCGAGTTGCCAAACATCAGCCTTGAAACCTTAATGACTTGGAGAGGATATACAAGGAGGAGTGGGACAAAATCCCTCCTGAGATATGTGCAAACCTGGTGGCCAACTACAAGAAACGTCTGACCTGTGATTGCCAACAAGGGTTTTGCCACCAAGTACTAATTTGAAGGGGTCAAATACTTATTTCCCTCACTGACCTGCAAATCAATTTATAACTTTTTTGACATGCTTTTTTCTTTTTTGCTTTTTTGTTATTCTGTCTCTCACTGTTAAAATACACCTACCATTAAAATTAGAGACTGATAATTTCTTTGTCAGTGGAGAAACGTTCAAAATCAGCAGGGGATCAAATACTTTCCCCCCCCCACTGTAACACCCCTCTCACACACACATCTTCAACCAACGTAACATGGTGAAGACTTTTTTTCTGCTTAATTATGTCAGCCCTATAGCCTTATTAAATTCCCCCAACATGGAAACCCGTAGCCCGTAACGGAGCCCACAAGACTTACGGCTATTAAATTGGACTCTTTCAGCTACCCGCAAATGATCTGCGTGTTACATGCTGAAAAGCCCTACGGGCTGTCGAAATCTGAACTCCGTTGCC
Source organism: Discoglossus pictus (assembly GCA_027410445.1). Taxonomy (NCBI): domain Eukaryota; kingdom Metazoa; phylum Chordata; class Amphibia; order Anura; family Alytidae; genus Discoglossus; species Discoglossus pictus. Next base: position 22,525,935 of record CM050165.1, on the reverse strand, counting down.
ACAAAGCAATTGATTTGTAAAGCCTGTAACTGTTACATTAGCAAATCGGTATTATTTTTTTTTCCTTGTGCAGCATTTATGACATAATCATTATATCATGTTGGATGTGAAGCTGTTACCATAATTGACTTTTTAGTTGTGTTTAATCTGAGTCAACATCATATTCCATTGCAATAAAATTAGCATCCTTTGCCCAGAATACCCCGAGGAAACGCAGTGATTAATATATACAAAAAAAGCTGGGAGAAATTTGAATTTATTTGCCTTTTTCTGTGCAATCAGCTGTATGATTTATACACTTTCTATTCTTGTGCAGTTCAGAGATATCTCTTGGTAAATACAGATCTATTTAATGAGCGTTCATGAGATGCAAAATGAATATTTAATAATTCATTTTTATGGGAGTTTTCAATAACTTCAAACTGCATTAGAATATTTACTCGCTCCGTTATGTGATGACTTGAGAAGGATTTTGCAGAGCGCACATCTATAATACTCGCTCCACAAATGGGCCGTGTAATATAACTACAAATGTATTTAATTTAAAGTGGCACCCATGCTTCCAGTTTGCTCTTCTGAAGAGACAGAATTGATACTGGGCAACAAGGTCGTAAAAACTGGGGTGGATGAGTGGGACCAATACCCCCAGATAATAGCAGAGCTCCCTTCAGCTCACTGCCGTCCACTCACAGTTTTCTACCATGCAGTGAGTAACTGGAAATGCCATGTCCGAGCTGACAGCGGAGCTATTCCTCTAGCAGCTTCCCTTCCACCTCTCACCAGGTCACTGGTTAGGAGAAAGATTTTTTCTCGGCCCATGGCTTGTACTTCCTTCTCTCTCTGCTCACATTCTGGAGCAGTTCACATTCAGGCAGCACATGGTTGAGCATGGAGGGACTGGAGCCATGAGAACTGGGAGCAGTGCCATGTTGACAAAGACAGACCAGATTCTGGTAGTATCTCTATCTACTACCTGAGTAAATTATGTATTTATTATTAAAATGTAAAGAACATTAGTTGCACTTACAGCCCTATTAAATTTGGGGATCGTAAGTTCAAAGAGAACCTTGCAACGGCTGCGGGCTTGAAATTTGTTTTGAGTTATGTTGCTATTAAATTAGAATGAGCTGCGAGCGACGGGCTTGAGACACAAATCGTAGTTAGTTCGTAGAACGTTGGATTTTGGCCTTGAGGATGATCAGTTAGTGTAGACCGTAGTTACGGGTTAAGGCGGAGCCAATGGAAAAATAGATTGTTAGTGTTACGTCACTGAAAAAGGGATTGGATTGAAAAATTTGTGATTGGACCCACATTCCACAATAATGCAATATTAATAATATCTTTCTCTATCTGCCTCTCTATTTCACTCTCTTCCTCCTCCTCTCTCTCCCCCTCTCACTCATTCTCTCCCTCTCTCTCTCACTCATCCTCTCCATCCTTCTCTCACCCTCCTTCTCTCCCTCTCTCACTCATTCTCTCTCTCCCTTCTCCTCCCTCTCTCTCACTCATTCTCTCTCCCTCCTCCCTCTCTTTCCCTCCTTCTCCCCTCTCTCACTCATTATCTCTCTCCCTTCTTCTCCCTTTCTCTCCCTCATTCTCTCTCCCTCCACCCTCCTCTCTCTCCCTGTCGCTTTCCTCTCCCCCTCTCACTTTACCCCCTCTTCTCTCCCACTCTCCTCTCTTTTCTCTTACTCCCCCTTCCCAATCTCCTTACCTGCATGTTCCTGGTGCCAGCTGGTCCTCCCCTTTGTGACTCCTCCCCTTCCCGGCACTTTCCCTGGCTCCTCCTCTCCTCCACGGCACTCAGTGAAGAGAGCAATTGCCGGGAAGGAGGAGGGAGCCTGGGGGAAGGGGACAGATGATGGCATTTCTGCCACCCCCAAAGAGATGGCAACCAGGGCGGTCTGTCCCCCATGCGCCCCCCTTCTTACGCTACTGCTCACACTTTAATAAAAAAACAAAAAGTTTCAATCACTACTTTACAAATTCACCAGTGTGTGCAAGACTGCAATGAGCACATTGTGTAGTATATTTACTAAGCATCTCTTTATTTACTATGCACTATTTCCTATGGGCATAAGCAGTGCTTCTCACCTTATGTCAGCTCTTCTCATATCATCTCAGGTGAGAAAGTGTTTAGTAAATTCCCCTCCATATATGCATCAAATTCAGTTGATTTACATTATACAACAAATCTCTGTCCGTCAATATACCGGAGAATTTGAAAAAGGAATCAGGCCATCTTAGACATTATCATCCTTATTAATTTGCTTTGGCCAATTGAAAATATTTTTTTTACAGACGTTAGTTAGTGAAGACCTTGCTTTGGGATAGTTCATGAACTAAAAACTTCTGTAAAAAAAAATATGCTCTGTGCTTATATAGAGGCCTATTCAATTGGCCGAATCACAATTTAGTAAGGTTGTAAATTAATAAAGTGGATCCTTAAAAACTTAAACTGGTTCTACAATATGTATATTTATGGTATAATGCAGAAATAGCCTTTATAGCTGGAATGTCATTATTTGAACAAGTGTATTTATTTGCCTCTGTGTTGCCAGGTATCCTGATTCAATATTATTACTCAGAGATTGGGTTTCATTGGCACATTAAATGGTGGAAAGCTCTGTAAACACATTTATAAAACCAAAAGCAAATAAGCTTATTAAATATCCATATGAACACATTATAAGTCCTGTATTTTCTGTTGAGTATTTGATGAACTTGGATTTATGATCGTTTTAATTTGTTTTTAAAGACAGTTTTTAAAGACAATACCCCTCACCTGAAGGAGCATTTAAAAACACATACTGCCCTCTCAGAACTCACAATCACCCTCACCTGAAGGTAATTTGCAGAAGAAACTCATCTCATCAATCTCTTCAACTGGACCTTTTCATATTATTAACTATAATATTGCCCGTCAAAAAATGACGGCAATGAAATTTTAAGTGAGCTAATGCTGTTTGGTGTATGGTAATCAAATAAATAATACATTAATAAATGAATATACTTTACCTATTTTGAAGTAATATATGCAGGAAGCATTGTGTTGAAGAGCTGGCAATCTGTTTTGATGTTGCTGCAGCATTATTGCTGTGGAGCTGCTGTGTAAGTGTCATGAATGTGTGGAGTGTAATAGTGTGCGTGCGCAAGACAAATCCGTTATGGTAGCTGTGTACTTCCGCATTGTATAAGTTATTGTTCTAAAATGGTGGCTAATGTGTGGTATGCGGCTGTGGCTGATTTATCGTCCTTCGTTTTGGATGTCGTACGACTTTTTCGGAAAATCCGTAGCAGTTTGGTGGTGTTTTGCGTGTTTAGGGTGCCATTTTTTCTCTCGCTTAGGTGATTTTCATGTGTGTAAAAACTACGAAATTTGTACTTAAATCGAGGTGTAACTTTACTTGCAGCGGTCCTGGGTGCCCCCCTTGCTGTGGGAAAGCTTTTTATGTGTTTGTTGTGTGTATTTATTGTGTTTGTAATGTTTTTGAGGTCGCGCGGGTTGCGTCCCTGTTTTCGAATCTCGTACGTCTTTTTCGGGAAATCCGTAGGTGTTTGGTGGTGTTTTGCGTCATTAGACTGCTGTAGCCTCGTTTTCGTTTTTTCCGGCGGCCATTTTTTCTTTCGCTTAGAGGATTTTTGAGTGTCAAAACTCTTTTATTTTAAGTTAAATTGAGGTGTAACTTCAGTTTTCGAGGTCCTGAGTGCCCCCCTTGCTGTAGGCAAGCTTTTTATGTATTTGTTGTGTGTATTTATTGTGTTTTTCATGTTTTGTTGTGCGCGTGTTTCAGACGATTTTTGCGAGGTCGTAATGGGTCGTAACGTGTCTCGTATTTTCCTCTCGCAACTAAGTAAATGTGGCGAGGTCCGCAGTTGCTGGCAAGGAGCGCCTTCGGCTTCCCTTCCCCTTATCATCTCCTGTCTGTTTCTCAGGCTCTCCTCACTTTCTCCAATTCATGTTTCAGACTGTATCACCATCTCACCCTCCCTGATCTCTTCCCCTCTTCTTTTCTGCCACGAGCTCCTCTCCTTCCTCCAGTCACTATCTCCTCCCTCTTCTAAGTTCAATAAGCGGAAACATTTCTGTAAGTCCTACTCTCACATCCTCTCTCTTTCATTGCTTATTTTATTGGCTGCTTGAGATATATCTCCTAACCCAGGCCCCTCATCCATTCCTACCTTTTATCAGTAACGCTCAGCCCACAGGGCAACAAACACCAGAATCCCTCATAACTTAATACCCATCATCTGTCACAAATCCTCCAATTTGCCCTTCACATGTGCCCTCTGGAATGCTGGGTCTGTTTGCAACAAACTCACTTACACTCATGACCTATTCATCTCCAACTCCCTTAACCTTTTAGCTATCACTGAAACCTGGCTCTATCTGACACTGCCTCCCCTGCTGCACTATCATATGGTGGCTTACACTTCATTCACACACTTAGACCTGGAAATAAGCAAGGTGGAGGCTTGAGCATATAACACTTTCCAGCCGCTGCTCATTCAGTTGCATTCCCCCAGTTCCCTCTCTCCAGTTCTCTTCTTTCGAAGTTCAAACCATCCATCTCTTTTCACCAATCTCTCTATGAGTGGCTGTCATCTATCGCCCGCCTGGACAAGCCTCTCAGTTTCTGGATTAATTTGCCGCCTGGCTCCCTCACTTTCTCTCCTCTAACATACCTTCACTCATTCTTGGTGATTTCAACATTGCCACTGACATTCCCACTTCCCCTACAGCGGCAAAATTACTTGCACTTGACCTCTTCCCTTAGCCTCTCACAATGGATAGAACCTCCTACCCACCAGGATGGACACTCTCTTGACCTAATTTTCTCTAATCACTGCTCTATCTGTAATCTTATAATTTCCGCACTCTCTCTTTCTGACCACCATCTCCTAACCTACAGCCTCACAACCCCTTCCAATCTCTGCCCACCCAACTACCAGAACCCAACTACCAGAACCCACAGAAACCAGCACACACCTAACTCACAACATATTTCCAATTTACTACAACCCCTTCTCAGTCCTCTCACTACCCTCACTTGCCCTGATATTGCTACCACACAATATAATTTGACTCTAAATTCCACCCTGGACACCCTATCCCCCATAACCACAGGCAGACGCCCTCGCTGTCATCTACAACCATGGCACACTACACGAACACGCTACATCCAGAAGTGCTCCCGCAGCACTGAACGCTTATGTAGGAAATCTCGCTCCCCAGCCGACTTCCTTCATTACAAGTTTATCCTACGCTCCTATCACTATGCCCTCAATCTTGCCAAACAGAGATAATTATCATCATTATTATCAAATTTGGCCTCCAACCCCAAACATTTGTTCTCCACTTTCAACACTCCTCTGCCCTCCCCCACCTCCTGCCCCTTCTTCTCTTACAGCTGAAGATTTTGCCAGACACCTTAATAGTAAAATTTTAAATATTCGTAATGGACTCTCCTCTCAACGTGGCCATATCACACCTAATCCTCAACAAACAAACAGCACCCTTCACCCTTTCCCAAACCTATAGCCATTAGAAACACTTTTAACCCTGTAACTGAGGATGAAGTTGCTAATCTTCTATCAACCTCTCGTCTCACAACTTGTCCACATGATCCTATTCCATCACAGCTGATCCCCTCTCTCTCTACCACACTTATCCCAGCTCTCACACATCTATTCAACCTTTCATTAGACACTGGCAAGGTTCCATCACCTTTGGAACAAGCCACAATTACACCCATTATTAAGAAACCCTCATCTGATCCAGCTTCTCCATCTAATTACTGCCCTATCTATCTACTTCCCTTGGCTTCTAAACTACTTGTTGTCTACAATCGCCTTACACAATTCATTTCCTCCAACTCCCTTCCAGTCTGGTTACCGGCCCCAACACTCCACAGAGACAGCTCTCACAAAAGTTACTAATGACCTGTTCACCACCAAATCAAATGGTAATTTCTCTATCCTAATTATCCTGGATCTCTCTGCTGCCTTTGACACAGTTGATCATCCTCTTCTTATCCAAATTCTCCACTCTCTTGGCATCCGTGACACTGCTCTCTCTTGGTTCACATCTTATCTAGAAAATCGAACATTTAGTGTCTCCTTCTCTGGCGCCTCATCATCTCCTTGCCCTTTAACTGTCAGTGTACCCCAAAGTTCAGTCCTAGGCCCCCTCATTTTCTCTATCTATGCATCTTCCCTTGGTGCCCTTATAAAATCTTTTGGATTTTAGTATCATCTATATGCTGATGATACCCAAATCTACATCTCTGCACCTGAACTATGTCCCTCTATGCCTGCTCATGTTGCCAACTGCCTCTCGAGCATATCCTCATGGATGTCTGCCTGTCAACTCAAGCTCAACATGTTTAAGACAGAGCTAATTATTTTTCCACCCTCTTCCTCAGCTCCCACTCCTCACTTACCTCTCACTGTTGACAATGCCATCATCACTCCCACCTCCCAGGCCTGCTGTCTTGGGGTCCTAATGGACCCTTCCCTCTCTTTCATTCCTTACATTCAATCACTCACAAAATCTTGTCACTTTTACCTAAAAAACATATCCAAAATACGCCACTACCTTACACAAGACTAAAATTCTTATTCACTCTCTCATCAAATCTCGCCTTGATTACTGCACCTCTCTCCTTGCTGGCCTTCCTATCGCCGGTCTTTCTCCACTCCATTCCATTTTGAATGCATCCGCTAGACTCATCTACCATACTAAACAATCAGGCCCTCATTCAATTGTGAATTGGTCAATTGAATAGGGCTCTAAATAAGCACATAGTATTTTTTTAAAGAAGTTTTTAGTTAGTAAAAACCTTGCTTTTGGATAGATGCTTACTAACTAAAAACTTCTTTAAAAAAAAATATGTTATGTGCTTATTTAGAGCCCTATTCAATTGGCCAAATTGCAATTGAATGAGGGCCTCAGTGTCTGCAGCACCTCTCTGATAATAAACCCTAAACCCTGATAAAATCATGACCCTAACACATAAAGCCCTCCACAATAGTGCACCCTCCTACATCTCTGCTCTCATCCCAAAATACACTCCCACCCGCCCTCTTCGCTCTGCTTATGACCTTCCTCTCTCCTCCTCTCTCATCACCTCCTCTCATTCCCGTCTTCAAGACTTTTCTTGTGCTGTCCCTATTCTTTGGAACTCCTTACCTCGCTCCACCAGACTATCTTCCTGCCTCAAATCCTTCAAAATCTTTTTAAAAACACATTTATTCAAAAAAGCCTATCATCTTTAGCCTCTTCGCTCACTATGCATCTCTCACTCTCCTGTACCTTACCCATACCCTTTAGAATGTAAGTTTGCAAATTTCAATCTTGTGAGGTGCTTTAGGGAAAGCACAGTGTATATCAGATTGAAAGCTCAATGACAGGGTCTTCCATTATTTTTCATTGTGGGGTTATTGTTTATACCTGTACATAACCCCTGTATTGTGCTGCAGAATATGCCGGCGCGTTATAAATAAAGGATAATAATAATAATAAAAAGTTAAAACAAAAATAAAAACATTTCATTAATATTCATTTATGCAATATTATAAAGCCATGGCAATTTCTGCTCTTTTCCTGTATGTCTTCCCACTATGTGTAGATCACATTTTGGAAATATGCACAAATCTGAACCAATGACGATTTAATTTCAACAAAGTATAAATGGCAAGTTATGTTGTCCATTTAGTTTCTCTATAATTTCAGCCAATGGAATTCAGAATTGTTCAGAAAATTATGTTTTTCCTTCAGATTCTATAAAATGGCATATATATAATATCACATATATAGTTGTGGATCTTGTAATGTTGGTGAAGTTTGCGATGCTGGTCACACTTTTGCGTCCCTGGCGAAGCAAGTCGTCAACACACACATGATTTAGGCTGCGATGAGCAAGAAAGGCGCTCATTGCACTGCGAGCCTCGCGAAGCAAGCAGTTGAGGCACGCTGGACTTAGGCTACAATGAGCCCCGAAGGCGCTTTTTGCACTGCGAGCCTGGCAAGCAGTTGAGGCATGCAGGACTTCGGCTGCAATGAGCGTTGAAGGTGTTCGCAAGGCGAGCCGTTGATGCACGCTGGACTTGCGAGGGTCGCAACTGCAAAACCAAGAGCATAACTCTAAAAACCTGAAAAAACTGCAAAATAACACACTCACACACACAGCACAGGGGGAGAGCCAGGAAGCCTGGGAGTGAGGTTGCAAGTGTATATAAGCCATATTTGGCGTTTTTCTTTAATCCAAAATTGCATAAGCAAGGAAAAAAATTGCGGCCGAAAATTGTAAAAATTCTGGAACTGGATGAAAACGAGGCTGAACAAAGCCAGGCACAGCACTTTGAAAATACACTATGGCGAAAACAGTAACACTTACACCAACAGCGCCAGGCATGCGGGACTTTGAAAATAAAACCAACGGCAGTCATCGCATGCCACGCAAACATTCAGCACACACACAGAGGAGAAAGACACAGGGAATGGACAGGGGGGAGATAGTGGAAATGAACAACAAAGGTGATCAGTGCAAAGCAGGAAAGTTGAAGTACACAGGGGGAGGCTCACAATGAAGGAGCTCAATGCGAGCCACGAGATGAGCGCCGAAGGGGCTCAGCGCGGGGCTCTCGATGAGTAGCAAAAGACTTACATTGTGTGGCAAACAGCATTGCCAGCCTTACAATTTTAATCCTGTCATTTTTGACGGGCAAGTTCCTAATGTTATATTATATATAATATATATATAAATATATATATAAATATATATATTATATATATATATATATATATATATATAAATATATATATATATATATACTATATATATATATATATATATATATATATAGTTTTCTATATTGACCCCCATGAGTGATGGGTTAATTTTAGATGCCGAGGGGGGTACTTATAGTACCCTTGTGGAAGGGCTTAATACTTTTATTGACTACGGGTCCTTTAAGGTCCTTTTAGGAGCCGCACAGGGAATTTGAAGTTTTTAATGCAGCAGGTCCATGATCGGGTCCCCCTCTGTAAGGGTTAATGTGAGGACCCTCCGGGGAGCCCCATGGGGACCCCGCAGCATGAGGGGGTTAATGTTTGTTGTCCCGGGGGTACTTACAGTATCCCTGCGGCTTGGGGTGTGCCGCGGCAGGACACGTACAGGTTTGGGTATCTTTAGGGTTAAATATATATTTTAATGCAGCACTGTACAGCGCTGTAATTGATAGAGGACATTATGAGGGGACATGAGGATGACATGTAGTACATTGGCTAGCTGGCGCATCGCCGCTAGCCAAGATTGTTATTTGTGGCCACAATTCCACCGGGCTTGGAAAACTGGTTACTGCCTTGGGGGTCATTCAAGCTCGGAGTCCCAGGCTTGGATGACCTCCAAGGCAGCAACTCGATCTTCAAGCCCGGCCGACTACGGCCACAAGTGACTGGATTGGCTAGCGGCGATGTGCCAATGTGGTACATGTCATCTTCATGTCCCTCTTCATTTATAGTGCTTTACAGTGCTTTCTTGAATTTATTTTTGACTTTTTAGTTTGGCAGGCTTCCACTCTGATCCGCGATCAGGTACAAGCCCGCCAAAGCTATCGGCCGTAGGAAGGGGTGGCTTGCGGCCCCTTTCCTTTGAATACCAATGTAGACAAGGGGCTGTAGCACCCTAGTAAGGGGTCGCAGAGATACTGCCATTTTGCGGCCATCATTTGAATGAGGCCCTCAGTGAGCAATCACTGTATCACCTACAGGTACAAGTTATCCCCTGTCTATACAATGATCCATTGTTCTAATAAGATGGTCACATTTTGTTATTTTATTATCTTTTATTTGTATTGCACCAACATATTCCGTATCGCTGTTGTTAGTGGTAGGCCCTGTGGCTCTTGGCTACCGTACAGAAACCTCTGTATCTCCCTCCATGATGCTATACTTGGAAATCGCACCAATCACAGGCCGATATAGTGACCCCTGATTAAGCAACAGTGAAAGGGGCCAATCAGACTAATGTCTACCAGGGCTGTTTCTAATTGGCTCCCATAGTGACAGGGGGGAAATAAGAAATCCCAAAGTTGAGCATACCCATTTACCTATGTAAAATATTAAGCTGGTTGTATTATGTTTGTGTGGCATAAAAAGTGGTTCCAAAAATATGGAACATCAATGTGGACAAAAAGAACCAGGTGCTGCGGTGAAATAGAAATGCTAAACAAAATAATAAATGAAAACAATTTAATTAATGATCCATAGGTCAAATGTGTCAGTGGTGTATAAAGCTACTATTTCTAATGAAATACAGCCATCATAAAAGGTCTGCATACACACTTTCTTGTCAATTTAATATGGTTAGACAGAAGCAATGCAGCCTGAACCCCAGGTATAATTAGCCATTATCAACACTGATCACCAATAAGAAAAATAAATGATTATGTTTGGTTGGTGGATCAAAAATACTTATGGTCAGGTAAAATTTGCAAATTAAGATTACTGTAAGGAAATGCAATCAAAAATAAAAATAACATTTTACTTTATATATAGCTTCAAAATATACCATGTATAACATTTCACTTTATATATCTAGCTTCAATATACCTACTATATGCAACTATGAGCTTCTATAAGCTTCAATACACATTTTTCCACAGACTATAGTATAATTTGTATGTTTGGTTATATGAATAAAACATGTTTCATAGTTCAGTTCACTCTACTTAAAGCTAAGTCAATTTTCAAATGAATTTATTCTTGAGATAAAACAAGGATTACATTAAAAAATATGCTTTTAATTTATGATGTACAAACACTTGTCAGTTACATCAATAGTCTAATTATTTATTTACTTGTAGCAAATAATAAATATTTATTCATTGTCTGGAAAATTTAATTTATTCAGACTAAATTGAGATAATAACCCAAAATTACTTTGATGATGAAGTGACATAATTCACCTGTAAGAATCATCAGCCCCACAGTCATAATAGCTAGACATAAAACACGTTATAAATTTCAGTGTTTCCTATTTGATTTTTTTCTTTGTATATTAAAGAGAAAACAGATTTACTGTAATAAGAAATAAAAATACTGGTTACATATATATATATATATATATATATATATATATATATATATATATATATATATATATGTATATAGCAAGTTGTGGCTAGATCACATTAGCATCACTAAATCTGCTGTTAAAAGACCTCAGATTGTCATATAGTTGGCATCACATAGCTTCCTATTAGTACTTGTAGCCTTTAATGGGTACTTTATCCCTGAGATTTTATTGTATCCAGTGTTCGCTATTCCCTACGTCTTTGGACAAAAGATGATCCTACTTCTTTGGACAATCCTTACTGGATAAATTGTTGAACTGCAGTGAACTTAACCCTTACATTGAAGACCATTGTAGTTTGTAAAAAAATCATATATTTGTGAAGTACCTTACAAAGTAAAAACATAAACTGAACCCTAAGGGCAAGTGCTTATCCTATCTATCTGTGGACGCCGTGGTGGAGAAAAATGTTTGAAGGTTGGGATTATTATATCCTTGGAGTTTTTAGTATCTGCCACCTACTCCCATCAACTACATATGCACAAAAGCTTGCAAAGATAATTGCACGTCCTGCTACTGCTGAAATCTAAATGCTCCTCTCTTATAACCTTTTATGTAAAGTATCATGTATGCATCCCAGGCCCAAAAGAGTCATCACACTTTATTTATTTTTCTAATTAAAAACTATCTGCCTTATTAAATTGCAATTTGGCAAATTGAAAAGGCCTCTATTTAAGCACAAAGCATATTTTTTTTACATAAGTTTTGTTAGTTAACATCTATCCAAAAGCAGATGTTCACTAACTAAAAACTTCTGTAAAAAAATATGCTGTGTGCTTAAATAGAGGCCTTTTCAATTTGCAGAATCACAATTTAATAAGGCTGTATATGATTTTTCTGTCTAACCATGTTTTTTTTAACTTGTTTGTCCTCGTTGAGTATTCCTTTTTGAAAGTCCTTCTTGCAAGTTGAGTTTTTATGGTGTAGTAAACAAGCCGATATATTGATGTAATGGCTAGTATGACAGTAGTAATGTATCAAATCTTAGTTCAAGTAGTCAAAAGAATAAAAGGTAGGTGGGGGGAGGCATCTGGCCTGGTCCTACAAGTGTAAAAGCTAGAGTGAAACTAAAACATCTAAAAACCTAGATTAGGTTTTATACATTAGTTTATTGCTTTTAACCACTTCTGGATCACTACCGTGTCATGGTGAAGGGGCTTGTATACCTCAATGTTGCTGTACCATGTTGGCTCACCCAAGATGGGTAGATCATAGTAGAGAGGTCATACAAATTGTGGTCCACTGGAGAAGGAACTGGAAACCCACTCTAGTATCTTTCCTTGAAAACCATATGGATAATCACAACCAGAAACACAAACAGCTGTGCCTGGTGTGCTGCTTCAATATGGTCGGACACAACTGAATAACAGAATAACAACAACAAGCCATAGACATAAAAACACCTTATCTGAATTTTTGAAGCTGCTGTTTATGTTTGGAAGGTTCCCTCTTGTCTTCATTCAATCACTTCCTGATAGAGGTGTGCTTTTTTATCAATGGAGAGGGAGGAGGGAAGAGAGAGGTGAGGATGATTAGAATCAAGCAGCTTGCATCAATAAATGCAAACCCAATATAAATGCTACTTTCACAGACACTAAAGTCTCATTGATGCCTCTGGGTTGCCTCAAGTTTCCAATAAGCCCATCAGAATATTTTTTTTTCTCCATAAAACAACTTTATGACTTTTCCCTGCCTATTTACTCCCTTACTCAGATTCACAAATACATAATTGTTTACAATTTACAGTGGTCCTGTAAGTCTACCATTACTACACTTTGGGATAAAAAATGGCTGTACAATGTATGAACAACACACAGTGGGCAATAGTAAAAGAACTTCTCCAAAAAGTGTATTTTCCAACCAATAGGAATCCCTGCGCGCTTATCAGCTCTCCCCAGTACAGCGATTTCTACACATCAGCAGCAATTCTGCCCTTGCATTCCTCCAAGCTCTGTGATGTATTTACTGATAAGCCCCTACCTTCCCTCTTGTCATCAGCTGTCAAAAAACAAAGACATTCATCAATAGGAAGTCATCTCAGCATTCGGGTGTCTAGAATATAATGCAAATAAGGAATTTAGGTCAAAGCTGATTGTGGTTCCTACTATAATATAGCAAATCAGATAATGTAACCCACTGAATCCACTCTTTAATCTGCAAACACGATACATTATATTATGGCACAACAATTACAGGACTGGGATCGTTCTCTGCTACAATCTTGCAGGAAGTGTAATAAACTTTTTGGTATGAATATGTATATACGTGCGTTCAGTCATGAACAAACCAGGAACATCTTTATGTCCATGGTCATGGCTTTCATGGCAGAGATACTGGAGTGGGGTGCCAGTTCCTTCTCCAGTGGGCCACAGCATACATCTGTACAAAAATCAGTTTCTGTATCTAGTGGCTAAAACTGATGCAGCTAAAATATAATTTATATGGTAGTCCTGTCTCTCTTCTAAAAGCAGTTTTTACAAGGAATAAAGGAAAACAGCTTTTAACCTTGACAGCATTCAGTTCATGATAACACATTTGTAACTGTGTGTGCTTTTATGTTTGGTTGACACCCAAAAAAATATATATATTTTTATTTTAAACCAAAGTGACTTGAGCCTCATATTATCCCCTTCTTTATCCAAAAGCAGAGGCGGAGCTACCGCCAGTGCAACCGGTGCAAGGATCCCCTGGATCCCCGTAGGTCCTTTGTGGTCCCTGTGGTTTCCTGAGGTCCCTGTGGTGCCCAAGGTCCCATGTGGCCCCCATGGCCCCTTAAGACCCCTGCAACCCTCCCATGGGTCCACTGCGGCCCCCACAGGCCCAGGGGCCCTCCTGTGACCCCTTCAGGCCATGTGGCCCACGCGGGGCCCCTTTGGACCCTTTTGGCCCCCACAAGTGTTCTATGGCCCAGTGGATCCCTGTGGCCCTGTGGGTCCTGTGTGGGCCTCTGGGTCCCCTGAGGCCTCTGCGCATCCTCTAAGGTACCTGTGGCCCCCGACGTCCACTGTGGCCCCCCACAGGCCCCAGGGCCAGCTATGCCCCCTTCACGCCATGTGGCCTCCTTGGCCACCTATGTTTCCTGTGGCCTCTCGCAGACCTCTACAGCCTCCCTCAGCCCCCTGTGTTTCCCCTCAGCCTCCTATGGCCTCTCGCGAACCTCTGCGGCCTCCCTCAGCCCCCTGTGGCCTCCTTCGGATCCCAGCGGACCTCTGGGTTATTTGTGGTCCCTGTGGCCCCCCTGGACCTCTACATCCTCACTCTGCCTTTTGTGGTCCCCTTTCTGTTGGCTGATTCGAAATGGCAGGTACGGGCTTGCTTAATTGATCATGTTCCCGCCCTGAACTGCTACGAGACAGTGCATGGTTTATGGTTTCGGGTTAAGACCATAACTTGTGGACTTGAGCTATTGAATAGCATCGCAATTGGAGATGAATGGGAGCCCCCAACACAACCGCAGACATTCAGCCATCTGTGATCGAGTTGTGGGCTTGGAATTGAATGTGGCTCATAGTTTCTCCATTAACAACAGTGAGTATTTATAGTACATACTGTATCTTAGATCATTTAAATACTTATTTGTGATTGATAATGCAATAATATATCAAATATGCTCTGCAAGGAGGTTTTATCATATCCCACTTGGCGCTACATGAGAAGACATGTCAACGAGGAGTGTGATTAAATGCATTAGATGAAAACATTAGAGGATTTATTGTTGTGAATACATGCATTAGATTAAAAGACATTGTTATGAGATGTGGGTTGTTGGGTTTAATGGGAAAGATATCAACATTATTTGTAGAAGTGACATCTTTAACTGCGACATAATGCACTAAATGTATGTCATACAATATATAATTACTGATTCATATGATAAGTGATGAATGTGCAGCTTTCAATAAATGGAGAGGCAATTACATTAAATATAAAGTGCCCTATGTGAGAATTGTCATTGTGAAGTCAAATTGTACTGTTTTCTGAAAATCATGTGGACTATGAGCATGGTCAAATTTATAACTAGACAAATAAGGCAGCTGTCTTGGGGTGCATCCCTGGGAGGGGCACGTCATTTTCATAACCATACATTTACATAGACCTTGTATCTTGAGCCAGGTGCCATGAGACCCCCCTTTTCCAACCCACTGTTCCTTTTTCCATCAGACGGTTTCTTTATGGAGTTCTTTACATGTTATGTACCTGTACTAAAATCTATTACACTGCTTCCTTTAAAGGCATATTTAAGATTCATGGATTATGAATGCACCTGGTAGAGGAAAATCAGTAGTGTATGAAAACAATGAGCCTCATTCAATTGAGGTTTCTGGCCATCCGGTAGCCTGTAAGTGAGGTCGCAAGTTAATTTGCTATTCAATTGGCCTGTTTTTTTGGGCTCTAAACTTACACATCCCGAAGCCTTTGATCTTTCAAGGCCTCAAGACTTCCGATCGCAAATATCGCTAATAGCTATTCAATTGCCAAAATCGCTCAAGACCACAGCCCAAATCAAGCTTGCAAACGCCAAATGGTAGCCAAAAGCTTACGGTTTCCAAATAGGACTACTTTGTAACACTGCAAATGATAATATAAAGACACCAATGCATTTTAAAATATAGGGAAAGCAATAAAAGGCATTACATGTACATACACAACAACTCCCAAATATCAAATATAGCAAAAAATACAATTTTATTTTCCACATTGGTTGTAATGGTCATGCATATGCCAATATAAAAAGCCATGCTGCAACATGCTGAAAGCCATTAAAGACACCTACCTCATTAAATTGCAACACAAATACATGCAAATGGCTGACATATAAACCCCTTTCACACTCACAGAGGCTATAATGTGGACCCCAAAAGTACAAAGATCATCTTATATACATTTCACTCATCACATCTACATTGGGACAACAAATAGTGGACAAATGACACCGCCACATGGCATATATCAAGTACCAGTGGAACATTTCACATATGGCTGTTCAGTCCCTCAGTTGTGTCTGACTCTCTGGGACACTATGGACTGCAGCCGACCTACTAATGTCTCTGTCTGTGCGTATCCACAAAGTTTGCATGCCAAATATACTGGAGTGGGTTTCCAGTTCCTTCTCTAGTGGACTATGATTTGTCTGACCTTTCTGCTATCACCTGCCCACCCACAATGGCACTACATGGTATAGCTCACAGCTTCATTCAGGTACACAAGCCCCTTCACCCCCACTACTTTGCAATCCACAAGGGGACCAGGGGAACATACACCACACTAATCTACTCTAACCCAACAGGAGGGGCCGCAAAAACCCATGGAGGCTGTGCAGAGGCACGTGGAGCGACAGCCAACTCACCTCCATCTCCGCTACACCCATCCTGGAAAGTCCTACACCATTGCTGGTGGCCCTGTGCCAAGATATATACCCATTCCCATTTTGTGACCTCCCATTATGTTTTGCTATTTATCAATTTTCATTGTTGTGTATGTTCCTCTGGTCCCCTTGTGGATTGCTAAGTGGTGGTGGTGAAGGGGCTTGTGTACCTGAATGAAGCTGTGAGCTATACCATGTAGGGCCACTGTAGGTGGGCACGTCATAGCAGAGAGGTCAGACACAGTCCACTAGAGAAGGAACTGCCAACGCACTCCAGTATCACCTGTCATATTGTTATCAGGCCCTCAGGGGAATGTTAATCCTCCACAGTATCACTAATTGGACCTTACGTGTGTATTAACCCTTTATTTTGATTATATGTGATTTAGATTATTATACAAAATCTAATGCTGTTATGACTTTTATTCTTTTTAATATGTATTTATCTATTGCATGTTATCTAGGGCTCATTAGTTTATATCTATAGGAATGTGAAACAAATGTGATGCATATGGATGTCCAATAACCCCAACCATTGAAAACACATTGACACGGTTAGAACAGTATAACAAAGCTTTATTTTATACACAGAGCACAATCATAAATGGACAAGACTGTGCATTAACATCATGGGTGTGGTGTGGGTGGATCCTGAGAGAGCAAGAGGCTTGGAAGTAAAAGGGGATACCTACAGGGGCTAATAGAATAAGCATGATGCATAGCACCTACCTGGGTCACATGTGGTCACTACACCACTGTAACCGGAATCTGATCAAGAAAAGTATCATCAGAAACCACTCCATTTAACTGAAGAAACCATTAATGTGCATAGCACTTACAACTTGTCTAGTTCTGCTTAATGAAACAGATGATTAAACGTCTGGACTGTGTAATCCAGAAACAAAACAAACGTCTGAAAAAAAGTGGTCAACTAAAAAAAAGGAGGAGGAGGATCAAATAAATCAACATGCATGTACAGAACAGTGCTAAATTTTGTAACTGTAACAATATATCAACTCACCTGATTACCATCTGCAAGCATTACTAACTATTAGCTAGGTCTCTGGATAATCAGCAATATGGGAAAATACCCATTAATACGGGGAGGACACAAAAGTCATCAGCCAGATTCAATGTTACTTACATCAGACACAAGGATCTGTTCTCAGACTGATATTGAGGTCAGGATCACATGCTTCACTACTGCATATATTAATTCTGGCTGTCATTAACATGCCATTGTGAGACTTTACAAAACCACCGCCATAGTGGTATTAGTCTACATTTAAGCTAACAACAATCGTGTCTTAGATATCACATCAGCCGCTACCTCCTTTCATGCCTGAGCCCTAGGCCATGGCCTAACTTTCCTCCCCCCTGAAAGAACCACAGGGGGGCCACAGATAGCACCGAGGAGGACCACATTCTCCCAGTGCGAGTAATTGTGGGCCCTGTGCTTGCCCTTAGCCTGTTGCCCTCCCGACTGTGGACAGGTATCCTTGCCTCTCTGCCTTGTCCCTGAGGCCTGTCCCTCCCCTGAACTACCACCCCCCCTGGGATCAGGCCCCTTCCCCTCTTTCCCTCTCCTACGTGTGCCTGCTGCCCGGGCCACCCTGACACCACCCACCTCCTCCTCTACACTCCCCTCCTCCTCTACCTCCTCCTCTCCACCACTCCTCTCCTCCTTCTCCTCCTCCTCCTCCTTTCCGCCACTCCTCTCCTCCTCCTCCTCTCATCTCTTCTTCCTCCACTCCTCTCCTCCTCCCCACCACTCCTCTCCTCCTCCTCTCCTCCACTACTCACCTCCTCCCATGGCTACCTCTCTCTCCTCCTCACCTCTCCACTCTTCTCCCCTCCTCCCTCCATCTCAATCCTCAAAATAATAGAACAATAAATAAAAATAAGTATAACTGTAAATATATGAAGACAAAAACAATATTTGTGTATTATGTGTAATTAATAATTGTTGTGGGATGAGATGGGATGGGGGGGGTATGGAGTGACATAGCTCTATAAGTTTCTATGTGTGTTCTTTAAATTATGTGTATTGCAAATATGTGTAATCTATAAATATGTGTAATCAAGGATTAAGTATAGAATATAAATGAACAAAACCGCAAATTACTGCTCTGAAATTCCTGCTCTCTCACTCTCAAAAACCACCAACTCCAGGATCTGCTTGCTACTTCAAAAGAAAATACAACACAGTCAATGCATGGGTGGGTGGAACGCAAATTTATAATCTCTATGAAATAATCTGCAGCTAGACTGCTTTCTATTGGCTGATAGGCTGTGTGGCACTACGTTATACCTCAATTGGTTTGTTACGGCGGGTTGCCAACCCACCACAAGGAAGCAAGGAGAAGCTTAGACATTACTATGTGGATTTCTGCATTGTTTTGCTCTTGGCTTGATGGTTAGTATAGGGTTAAGTGTGATGTGATAAAGTAGTTATATATATATATATATATATATATATATATATACACGTATATACACACACACACATATATACACACATATATACATATATATATATATATACTGTATGTATATATTTGACCATTTTAAATTAATAGCATTGTATTTATGTTCACATTTTTTTTAATCTAAGTGCCTAATTACACAGGAAAAAAGTTATAAAGCTAGTTTAAATAAAAAAAAAATTGATGGTTCTCCTGGACCCTGGATACATCCATGATACTGTTTAGAGTGTGTGGTTGAAAGGGGTGTTTACATTTCTGAAAAGCAGGGCTTGCATTTTGTTGATCTATGGGTTAGGACTATTACTGAACAGGGCCACCTGCTATAGACTACAGGTTAACTACCCACAAGGCCCGTTGAGTTCTTGGAAATCTCTGCACCAGCACCCTGATATCTGGCTTCTGTATCAGTCAGAGTCTCTCCATCAGGAATCAACACTTCCAGGAATAATCTTCCTGTGGTAGCGACTAGGACAAGTTACTTTCAGGGTAGAGATAGGATCAGTATCACAGCCACCAGGATCCAATAAGAGAGCATATGGTTGCTATATGTCTCAGCAGTCAACTGATTTATTTTTTAAAAGTCATCAATATTTATAGCAGTAGGAAACAGGGGGGGGGGGGGGTATACAAGATTGACAGGGAGTGGCAGACAAACGCAGGATATTGACTCTACATGGGGTTCAACATTAGCATTCTGTTTGGCACCTGTGAACATTAGGCTAACCTCCAATACACACATGATTCTTCAAAATGTTTGATTTTCTTTAAAAATATGTTTATGCTTATGACTTACACAGCTTGTAATGTTGTTAGCTAATTACATTATTTAAACAAACACAGTTTTTCTTGAGCTATAGTGGTTCTCTAGGCACAACGTCTTTAGCGCTCGTGGTTAACCCGCGCTGACATTTCGGGGCGCCAACAATTGGGCATTACAGAAATGTGCACAGGCCTGGAAGCGCGCACGCGCAATAGCCCCTACAAGCTTCCCCTGCCTGTTATACCCCTGCCTATTATATGTACTGCACCCCTATGTGCCCCAACTGTGAACCCTTGCCTGTTCACTCTCTCGCCCTCCTCTCTATCACACATATCTCCCTCCTCCCATCCACAGATATTACTTACCTCATCCCACGGGCAATAGTGCGCCCCGACATCTATGTTTCCCATCTGTGAAGTCTTGGGCCTGGCTGAGGCCTACTACTCCTCTGTATGCCCGTGGGATGAAGTAACAGGCAGGGGTACACAGTCGGGGCAGCAGGGGTACAGTACATATAATAGGGAGGGGTATAACAGGCAGTGGAAGCTGGGAGGGGCGCGTTATTTCACGCGTGCGCTTCCAGGCCTGCGCACATGTGTGTGATGTCCAATTGTCGGCGCCCCTAAATAGGCAAAGCTTCAGCACTCGCGCTGAAGTTGTGCTACCGGTTCTCTATATATTGGGGCTATTGACCTACCAATAATTCCAGTTGCTCTGGTGTTTCTTGCTCCATTTATAGTCAGTAGCATAACACAAAACGCCCCCCACTTGCAAAACAATTGATGGGCATCTAAAGTATTTTTTAAATCTTTCCATATATTGCTTTCATGATTTTTCATGGAGTCTAGATATCAGAATTGGCTGCATTATATATATTTACGTTTACTTGCCAGCACAAAAACACCAAGAAAAACAACAATATTTGCAGTTAGGGAGCTATTAAAAGAAATGTCAATTAGCACTTAAACACAGCTTTGAATTTACTATATTTTGGCTGTCAATCAGCTTAAGAGATCCTCTCATGAGACTGCTGTTTTCCACACCTGATTACCTCATTAGTGGGTTAATTTTTTCATATGGATTCTGTAGTATCAATGGAGGCTGGCTGTTTACAGATTGACATGTACAAAGCCATACGTAAAAAAGAAGCCATTATTCTAGGGAGCCATTCATCGATATTGAAGTAATTAGACACTGATAAGAAAGTCAGTCTGATGAAAGGTCTCTTGAGGATAGTCACCCTAAAGCTGTTTCATTTATATTTACATGTTCTTAATATATTTTAATATTCTGCCAGAATGGCGAAAATGGTGGTCCCTGATGGTGTGAATTAACCTCCTGCCACATGGATATAGCAGGTTCTATGTTACAACCATGTACAGGAATGAGAGCCCTTGAGCCTTTCAGTTTCTCACTAGCTAGACTGGAGAAATGTATGAAAAAAACAGATATTAAGAGGAAAGAACTGAGGCATCTAGACAGCATGTCTTGTTTGACTTCAAAATCAAAACTTATAGCAGAGAAACTCCATTTAAGGAACAAGTGTACAAAGATGAACATGCATGCTTTTAAGGTGTTGGAAACTTGTCCTGTGGCTGCAATAAGAGGAGGTCTGTCAGTGGAAGAGTATTTCAAGTAATTGCAAGACATTATGGAGGATGAACATTGTTGATTGTTAACTGTGATTGACTGAGAAGGGGAGAACTAACTAGGAAAGAGAAGACATTTGTTTTGGTACACTTGCTCCTCTATTTTAATAGATGCTCCTGATGATTACATAGAGTGAGAATAGCATTAGAGTTGAGAATGGGAATCTCTCTACATTGCACTCACTTGGTTTCTTGTTCAGAAAACCCAATTATTCTACGGATAATATCCAAAAGCTGATTATATGCATGAGCAAATACAGCCAAATACTCTTGTATCAAGCATAAAAATAACTGGTCATCAAAAATTCACAAGTCACATGATGGCAGTTACATGATTTTGAGAGGGCTCCATCTGGTTTTTAACTGTTCTCTGTGGATGGAACAAATGATCCTGGCAGATGTCACATAGCCGAGAGTCAGCATCTGACAGCATTACATGACTCTGAGATAGGAATAAATGTATATATATAATGGCAATATAATGCACGTCTCATCTGCCTGCTGGATAAAAGGAATTTCATTAGTGATAAATACAGCCCGAGTGTTGTCAGCTATACAATGCGGCAGATGACGGCTGGAAACATAATAATATACTTAATTCTAATGTCTGTTTGAATAAAAGGTGTCTCATTGTTACAAGCTTGTTCTGGCAGTATTGATGATAGCTTATCTTATGTAATAGTAACATATTCTCAAAAATGTATATGGTTTACAAATAAGAATATTATTATTATTATCGTTTATTTGTAACACGCCAACATATTCCGTAGAGCTATACATAAGTTAAGTTACAGGTTTCGACAAGTTCAAGATTCACACATTGCAATGAATGGAGGGCCCAGTCTTGTTAGGGATGAAGGTTATAGGCTTCTTTAAAGAGTTACTTTTTTATTGAAGGTTTGAAGGACTTAAGGCAGGAGGACAGTCTGGTGAAGCGAAGCAAGGAGTTCAACAGAATAGGGGCAGCACGAGAAAAGTCCTGGAGGCGGGAGTGAGAGGATGTACAAGAGTGGTAGAAAGAAGAAGGTCGTTAGCAGAACGAAGAGGGCGTGTTGGGGAGTATTTGGACATGAGACCAGAGATGTATAGGGGTGCGCTGTTGTTGAGGGCTTTATAAGTTAGGGCCAAGATTTTAAATATAGACTAGTATAGGTTTATATTGAACTGATAAATAGTAGAGCTGATGATATTATACTAAACAAGTGGTCATAAGCCCAGATATGCAGAGCCTCCCACCATGCAGTTTCTGGCTCCTTTTCTTGCCCGAAAGGGCACTCTCATTGCTGGAGAGCGATGGTTCCTCTCGAGGTAAGTTATCCTGACTTCCTTACGCTTTCCTACTATAGATCTGGGCCCGAACCTACTTGTCTATGACACTTATCTACATCCAAGATGGCACTTCGACCTACCTACGCCTTATTCATGTGGTTTCTGGCCCAGATCTACTAAACACCTACCCTCCTTATGCTCTCTACTAGGACCCCTCTGGGGACCACTTCAGTCACCTCCGTAAATCCTATACTTGCCTTTGCTAGGCACAACTCAATCAGACTTTAACATTCTGCAATGGTTTGTTTGTGTGTATAATGAGTAATGATGATTATACAGGGCCTGCATTGTAATATACTGTGGAACAAAAACAACATATCCCAGAATCCTCATCAAAATAACCCATGAGAATGTGCGAGAAACTGACCTCAGTTTATAGTATAAACATAGCCTTGGATGTCCTTAGATGGGTGTATTGTTAGAGGCAGTATGGGACCCAAGAGCCAATTACCCAAACAAATTACCATGTATGACTTATGTAGAAAGGGAGGTGGGGCATAGCCAAATGTATCATAAAAAAATCTGAGTGCTGTTCATTGAGGGGCATTTCTAAGGTGCTTCGACAAGGAGAAACTTCCACAAAAAGAACAGTGTTGCTGAGGAGTCCAGGCAGACAAAGAGAACTTGACAAGTGACCAGAACCTGATGGAAAAGGATCTTGAAGAAAAACTGACAACAGGGGTATTATATAGCAAGAAGATAACGTAATGTATTTTGTATAGTATAATGTAGGCTTTATATAAGTTTTTTCCTTGGAAATATTTCTCCTTGTTTAAATACATATTGTCTGCCAATACATGCTTTATTATACCTTATTTGCCTGTTTGATTATTCACCTGCCCAAAAGAATATGTAACTTTATGAATTTACATAACATTTCAACCATATACTTGGTCTAGAATTCCTCAAGGTCACCATGCTTCTATATATGTTAACACCATTTTATTTTACATGAACGAAAATCATACAACATATTAACTGGAATCACGTGCCAATCACCACATCGGTTTTGAACTTAGCTTTTGGACCCTCTGCTAAGACTAAATTCAAGACCTTTATGCTGAAGATCTGCTACTTATTTTGCCGTATATCAAATCAAGTCAGAAGCATACTATAACTATTAGACATCACTGGTTATTTAATCATATATATTATGTAGCATAATCACCATTAGCCTCTTGAAGTTTCAATCTACTTATCATGGTGTTTGGTGTCTATCAAGTCTAATGGACTGCTCAGGAAGCATCTTTAATTCCCATGCTGCATATCAATTAAACCCTAAGTGTCTTTATTCGAGTTTCTCTAGGAAGGAAATCTTTTGTACAGAGTTACAATAATGGAAGAGAGTTGAAGTGCACATCTCCAACCTCAGCAATCTTGTGGGTGGATCAGGATGATGTTAATTGATGAGCTTAAAACTGAGACAGGGTGACATTACCAGATACATCTATATTTTATTACCACCACATTCAATTGTTGGAAAAAATCCCCAAGAAGTTACTTATTTAACATAATGCTGACACTGTCAGGAGGATAAAACCACTTGTTTTAAATTGAAGACTGGAAAATAGTTCCTTTTCCATGATTACTTTTGCAGAATTAAAGGTACTGAGTTATATATGTTAAAAGTTACTTTATTCATATACTAATTATAGACTATTATGTTGTGGTACATATGGGAGGTCTTTATATATATATATATATATATATATATATATATATACATATATATATACACATTATATATATATATATATATATATATATATATATATATATATATATATATATATATATATTTGCAGCCACTCCATTGCTACACAGCATTACTGAAAAAATTATGAATGATTAGAAAATGCGCTTTTAAAATTGTGATATACAATGTGGACATCCAAACGTTTTGCTAGCATATTTTTTTTAAATCATTTTTATAAAACATATATGAATTTCTAATTTTCCAGCAAAAAATTTAGTCCAGGCTAACTGAAAGACACATAAACAATATTAAATATTAAACTTTAATATCTGCTAATAAATGAAAAAAAAGGGTTCATAATGCCATTGTGTCTACTACAGACCCCGTAATACAAATACAATACAGCACTCTACCCTAATGTAGTAACTCCCCTGTCCGCACTTGACAATGCCTTTACATGAAGGCACAGGGAGTTTAAGGGTTTGGCCAAACTGGATTAAGGGCTGTTCGAGTGCAAGTAAGTGCTAGCCACTGGGCAGGTAAATTGAGGCAACAGGGTAGGCACACAGAACCAAGAAAGTAGCCAAAGTGGCTAGCCATGTGGAGGTATGGAGATGACCCATGAATAGAATGGTCAGAACTGTTGCTAAAAGAAATCATGATTACTAAAAAAAGATGGTGGTTTCCCTCTTCTCCTCTATAACATATCATAGGATTGCCATAGGGAAAACTGTGGAAGGGGGTGGCCACATGGGAATGTAGCCAGTGGCGAAGCTAATGCCAATGCATGCGGTGCAAAGCACCGGGGCCCCTTTGTGGAGGAGGCCCCAGCCTCATCACCCCCCTCTTACAGCTTACATTGATCAGGAGTTGCTTTCTCTTCCTCCATGTCTCCCCTGCTTGCATTTTTCTGCAGAGGAAGTGACTTCCTTAATGAAATGGAGGAAGAGAAAGCAACTCCCTGTTCAATGTAAGCAGTACGAGAAGGCTGTTGAGGCTGGGGACCATAAAGCCTAGGCTGGGATGTATGGAGGAAAGGCTGGGGGGCATGGAGTATAGGCTGGGGGGGGGGAGCGTGGAGGCTAGGGGACAAAGAAGCATAGGCTGGGGGGTCATGGAGCATAGGCTGGGGGGCATGGAGCATAGGCTGGGGGACATGGAGGATAGGCTTGGGGGCGATGGAAAATAGGCTGGGGGTCAAAAAAGACAAACATATTTAATACAGTAATTGAGATGGAAAAAATACTTTAGACCATCAATTTAAATTTTTTTAGATCTCCTCTGATCCTTGTAGTATAAGAATTAATTGTAATTGGATCCAAAGGAAGGCTAACAGAAAAAAAAAACACTGAAACATTGCCAATTGTCTCATAAGGGAAAAATCCTTCCTGACCTCAGATTCCTCTTTGGATCAATTCTCCTCCTTCTCTAGTTATACAGGATAACCCTGAATGCCCTTTTTAATAAAAAAATATATCCAATGCTATTTAAAGTTATCGATCGAATCTTCTTTGGTAGACAATACCGTTTTAACCTCCCATACTGTGAAGAAATATTTTTTTTCTTTAAGATGGAATCTTCTTACTTTTAACCTCAAAGGATGTCCACTTTTTGAAAACCTCTTGGCACAAAATGTTCACTTGACAAAACTTTATACTGACCCTGGATATATTTATATAAATTTAAGAAAATAAGTTTAATTTTGTTAGTCTTTCTTCATAACTTAGCCCCTCCATTCACCCTATTAGTTTTGTTGCCCTTCTCTGCACATTTTTCAGCTCTAAAATATAATTTTTATAAAGTGGTGCCCAAAATGGTACTATTTCAAATGAGGGCTTACTACGGATATATAGTGGCACAATTATATTTGCTTCCCTGGCTAATATACCCCTCTTATTACATGCTAATATTTTATTTGCCTTTGCAGCTGCTGCCTGGCATTGAGCACTATTACGTAAGTGGTTGTCCACAAGCCTCCTAAATCTCTTTCTATCTATGATGCCCCTATGTTTGCTCAAGATTACAAATTGCATGCTTATTTTTTTTCTCCCAAATGCATAACCTTACATTTATTTGTGTTGAATCAGCAATTTAGTTGCTCATTCTTCTAATTTATGAGTATCCCTTTGGAGGGAATTTACATAATTATCTGATTTAACTACTTTGCTCAACTTGGTGTCATCAACAAAAATGGAGACCCTACTTTCCAGTCCTACTTCTAAGTCATTAATAAATATGTTATAAAGGAGAGGACCTAATACTAAACCCTAAGGAACCCCACATACCACTATAGTCCAATCTGAGTATATTCCATTTACCACAACCCTTTGCTTCCTGTCTTTTAGCCAGCTCTCAATCCATGAACAGATATTTATTGCAATTCCTGTATCCCTTAGTTTGCACAATAGTCTTCCATGCGGCACTGTATCAAAATCATTCCTACTTACCTTCCCATAGTAACTAATTAAATTTGCTTGACATGACCTATTCCTCATAATAATGTGTGGACTCCTACTTATTATCTTGTTCAAATGGATGCATTTTAGTATATTATCCCTTATAGACCATTCTAAAAGCTTCCCCACTATAGAAGTGAGGCTTGTCAATAGTTCCCAGGATGTGTTCTAGCTCCCTTTTATATATAGGTATCACATCTGCTTTTCTCCAGTCATCTGGTACCAAGCCTGTAGAAAGAGAGTCTTGAAAAATAATAATATTTGTTTGGCTATTTAATATGGGAATCTTTAGGAAATATTTAGTGTAATCCAGGATTAAACGTCATTATTACAGAAAAATAGTTAAAAAGCATCTGTCCTAAAATAGTAACTGTAAGTCAGGAAGGTATCACGGTCCCACAATACTCTGGGATTTTCAAAATGTGACCACCTTCATTTTGACAATTTGACAATTTAAATAATTAATTGTTGTATCTCTTTAGAGTTTCAAATGCATCAATGTTATATAATGATGTTTTAATGATGCTTATATGCAGGCCTCATATGCAAAAAGTATTTGCTAATCATAGGGATGCAACAACATATTTACTTATGAAAAGTTAGGAAAAGACACAATATTTTTAAAAAATAGTGCACTAATCAGAAAAAGCTTTAAAAACACGGAGAAACAAAAAACAGGGGGTAAGGCATGGTGCTGTTTTATAAACGCAGTACAATAATATAGCGGGAAGAGAATATCACCATATATCTCTATATACACAAATATATCACTTATAGCATCATCAAACCACAACATAAAGTATAGGCTTTTACTGCTCAAGTGTAATAACCAAAAAAGAGGATGAAGGAGTATCACTTGTCTCCCCTATTGGCATGAAATATGCCTGGGTACTTGCGTTTTTGGAGTGCAAAAAATAGAAAGATGTTCCGCTGTGGCTCACAAGAGCATTAAATGGAATGCACCATCCTCCCTTTGCTCCCGACGGTCCTATCCGCCACTTAATGCGGCTTACTCATGGGCTAGTGAGTGTTAGAATTCATGGCCTATTTATGGCCTGAGCACTTGAGCGTTTACTTCCTGGTTTGCGTGTCACGTGATACACGTTGGTCACGTGACATGCGTCTGACGTCATGACGAAATTTGAAAAGATAAACTTTATTAGCAATGGCGGAAGCAAACAGCGTCTGGCGTCATCGCGTGTATTTGAATTTGTGAAACTTAATTTAAACAGGCAAAAAAACACTAATATATAGCATAATTAGAGTCTAAGACAACATGGCGTCAATTTAGGCTGCGATATAGGCAATCTACAGTAAATATATAGAGACCAGATGACCTACAATATATAGAAAGCAACAATAGAATAAAAATAAAATATGTTCAAAATATGTAAGAGGGCATAAGTTTAATTAGAGTGAGTTGGGATAAACTAGAAGAACTAGGATAATGAGAAGTGCTGAGAAGATTAAGATGAAAGTGTTGTGTGCATGTTGTTTGTGAAGTAATAATAATAAATATATATATATATATATATTATAAAATGTAATATATGAATAGGTATACTAGTAAATTGATAAAAAATAGAATTATATGTGTTGGTGAAATTTGGAGTGAGTGTGTATTAAAAATGTGATGTGCGTAGTGAAAAGGTGTACACAATTTTTGGAAGTATGTGTGAATAGTAAATATGGTGAATAAATGTCACGATTTTTAAAAAGGTGTAACTAGATAAGAAAGGCCTGTTATTATATGTAGTAAATAAATATATTAAATAATCTAATATGATGGTTAAAGTGAACTGTATTGAATTATATTGTTTGGCTATTACATAAGCCAGTTCCCTCAGTCCTCGTGGGTGTATCCCATCATTACCTGGTGCATTATTAAAGGGGGTATATCTAAGTGAGCTGGATTAATACATTTCTGCACTCTGTAGGCAAAAGGCCACCTATGTGTATGCAGCACTTCTCATAAAACATTTTATTTAATATATCATATATTAATATCTAAAAATCCCTCTAATGATTATGTTGATACACAACTTCCGGGTCCCCACCCAATCAGCATGCAGCATCCGAGGAGCAATATTAACCCACTATTTACCTGCTCTTGCTATCTCAGCCAATCTCCTTTCAGCTTCCTCCTTGCAGCTTCCTGTCACATGTCAGTGATACACTACATTTCTCAGGCCCCTTTGCTACATATCCCATGCTGCTTTGCACCACAGCCAATAGCAGAGCAGTGTTGCCAGCCTCCCAGTCACTGCTGGTATATGACTCATCCCTACTTCCTGCCAATGTTGTGGACTCTTGCCATAGCAACTAACAGAGTGCTATGTCTCAAATCTTTCATGTAACTGGAATGGCCAAAACAAATTGGAGGGGGTGTTAACCTTAATTTTAAACGGTCAGAAATTACAATAGATTTTGCTAACTTCAAACTAAGTGTTTAAATGTTTATTTTGGTATTTTTTGGTATTTTTTCATGCAAACATTTTTTTTTATTCACTTCTGATTCGCCTCCATCACATGCATTCATAATCCAGGGAACTTAGATATCCCTTTAACATTTACTGTTTCCAGACTCTTATAGATTTCTTTGTATGCTAAACAATTATTCGGTGAAAGTAGTTACAGTTTGTTGCAGTTTCCCAGCCGTTGATACCTCCCTTGTGTATACAGAAATAAGAAATTATTTAGCTTATCTGCTGTTTCTGGGTTACTATTTATCAGTTGGAGTAATTATCAGACAGATGACTGCAAACTGTCTCAGGGATCTGGGTGAGAAATCATACTGTCTACCTTCCTAATAATAGAGTGCCCTATCACCAAAACCAGTCTGTTGCTCTGCCTAATCTGCTCTTCCTCTCCTTGAGTAGAACTGTTCTCCTTTCTGTTAGAGAGAACAGCTCTATCTGGCATTGCCATTCCTGAATGTACATAACTACATTTTTTAGTGACTGTAATATCACCAGTAATTATAAATAAGGACAAGGGCGCATGACAGTGGCGGCTGGTGACTTTTCAAGTTGGAGGGGCGACAGGGCGAAACATAGCCACTCCTCCTTTTTCAAACCACACCCATTTTTATAACTCCTCCCCCTGACGTCATAATGACCTTTATAAGCCCCACCCAATGACCTTATGCTTGTAAAGCCCATTGAAATACATGATCTGCAATGCAGAAATGTCAAGAAGTAAAGTAACAATGTGTTAAATTCATTGGTATACAATATAGATTGAAAAAACTCATGTGACAAGACTACAGCAATATCATAATTGCACCTATACGTATTAACAGAAAAATTAAAGGAGTGACACCTACCATTAGTCGGCTCTTCTTCTCAGGGTATTCATGTTCATTAAGTTGACCAATGAGTAGAAACAAATCTGCAGCCACATAGGGTTTGCACCTGGGGTTGAAAGAAAACAAGCAAATCAATCATACCATTCAAGAACAAAACCATACTTAAAAAACATTAAACGACCAAGTGGAACCATATAGGCCCCAAACATACCTTAGAAGACCAAGTGTGACTATATAGGCCCCAAACATACCTTAGAAGACCAAGTGTGACCATATAGGCCCCAACTGCACCTTAAAAACCTTAAAAGTCCAAGTGTGACCATATACTCACCAACAGTTGACTCTCCTTCTCGGGGTATTCACGTCCAGTAAGTCAACCAACGAGTCCAAACAAATCTGATTCCACAGATAGTTTGCACCTGGGAAGTTATAGAAAACAAAAAAAAAACATTAGAACGTTTAAGACCCAAACCGTAACGTTTAAAACCTTAAAAGAGCAAGTGTGACCATATAGGCCCCAACCGCCCCTTAAAAACCTTAAATAACCAATTTTGACCATATAGGCCCCAACCGCACCTTAAAAACCTTAAATAACCAATTTTGACCATATAGGCCCCAACCGCACCTTAAAAACCTTAAATAACAAATTGGGACCATATAGGCCCCAACCGCACCTTAAAAACCTTAAATAACAAATTGGGACCATATAGGCCCCAACCGCCCCTTAAAAACCTTAAATAACCAATTTTGACCATATAGGACCCAAACGCACCTTAAAAACCTTAAATAACCAATTTTGACCATATAGGCCCCAACCGCACCTTAAAAACCTTAAATAACAAATTGGGACCATATAGGCCCCAACCGCACCTTAAAAACCTTAAATAACAAATTGGGACCATATAGGCCCCAACCGCACCTTAAAAACCTTAAATAACCAATTTTGACCATATAGGCCCCAACCGCACCTTAAAAACCTTAAATAACAAATTGGGACCATATAGGCCCCAACCGCACCTTAAAAACCTTAAATAACAAATTGGGACCATATAGGCCCCAACCGCCCCTTAAAAACCTTAAATAACCAATTTTGACCATATAGGACCCAAACGCACCTTAAAAACCTTAAATAACCAATTTTGACCATATAGGCCCCAACCGCACCTTAAAAACCTTAAATAACAAATTGGGACCATATAGGCCCCAACCGCACCTTAAAAACCTTAAATAACAAATTGGGACCATATAGGCCCCAACCGCCCCTTAAAAACCTTAAATAACCAATTTTGACCATATAGGCCCCAACCGCACCTTAAAAACCTTAAATAACAAATTGGGACCATATAGGCCCCAACCGCACCTTAAAAACCTTAAATAACAAATTGGGACCATATAGGCCCCAACCGCCCCTTAAAAACCTTAAATAACCAATTTTGACCATATAGGACCCAAACGCACCTTAAAAACCTTAAATAACCAATTTTGACCATATAGGCCCCAACCGCACCTTAAAAACCTTAAATAACAAATTGGGACCATATAGGCCCCAACCGCACCTTAAAAACCTTAAATAACAAATTGGGACCATATAGGCCCCAACCGCACCTTAAAAACCTTAAATAACAAATTGGGACCATATAGGCCCCAACCGCACCTTAAAAACCTTAAATAACAAATTGGGACCATATAGGCCCCAACCGCACCTTAAAAACCTTAAATAACAAATTTTGACCATATAGGCCCCAACCGCACCTTAAAAACCTTAAATAACAAATTGGGACCATATAGGCCCCAACCGCACCTTAAAAACCTTAAATAACAAATTGGGACCATATAGGCCCCAACCGCCCCTTAAAAACCTTAAATAACCAATTTTGACCATATAGGACCCAAACGCACCTTAAAAACCTTAAATAACCAATTTTGACCATATAGGCCCCAACCGCACCTTAAAAACCTTAAATAACAAATTGGGACCATATAGGCCCCAACCGCACCTTAAAAACCTTAAATAACAAATTGGGACCATATAGGCCCCAACCGCCCCTTAAAAACCTTAAATAACCAATTTTGACCATATAGGCCCCAACCGCACCTTAAAAACCTTAAATAACAAATTGGGACCATATAGGCCCCAACCGCACCTTAAAAACCTTAAATACAAATTGGGACCATATAGGCCCCAACCGCCCCTTAAAAACCTTAAATAACCAATTTTGACCATATAGGACCCAAACGCACCTTAAAAACCTTAAATAACCAATTTTGACCATATAGGCCCCAACCGCACCTTAAAAACCTTAAATAACAAATTGGGACCATATAGGCCCCAACCGCACCTTAAAAACCTTAAATAACAAATTGGGACCATATAGGCCCCAACCGCCCCTTAAAAACCTTAAATAACCAATTTTGACCATATAGGCCCCAACCGCACCTTAAAAACCTTAAATAACCAATTTTGACCATATAGGCCCCAACCGCACCTTAAAAACCTTAAATAACAAATTGGGACCATATAGACCCCAACCGCACCTTAAAAACCTTAAATAACAAATTGGGACCATATAGGCCCCAACCGCCCCTTAAAAACCTTAAATAACCAATTTTGACCATATAGGCCCCAACCGCACCTTAAAAACCTTAAATAACATATAGGCCCAAAAAAAATAAAATAATAATATATAAATATATATATATATATCTATCAATATATATATATCTATATATATATATATATATATATATATATATATATATATATATATATATATATATATAAAAATTTATATCAATATATCACAATAAATAAATATATATATATATATATATATATATAAAAATTGATATCAATATATCACAATAAATAAATATATATATATATATATATATATAGCAAATTGATATATATATATATATATATATATATATATATATATATATATATTTATTTATTGTGATATATTGATATTAATTTTTATATATATATATATATATATCCAAATATATATATATATATATACGCATAAAAAATACACATAAATATACATAAACATATACATACAACAATATATATTAATTGATATTTATTATTTGATTAATTGATGTTCTTTATTACTTGGTATATTATATTGTTCATGCATTTCTATTACACTTTATTTGTTATACATATTACAGTGCTATTTTTTGGCTATACATGTTACAGGATATTATCCTGTAACATGTATATCACATAAAATAGCCCTGTAATATGTATAATACATACAGGGTCAAACAAGTTCACACTAACCTTTTTTACCCTTACAGGCTTCCATACCTGCTTGCTGATTTGCTAATTTTTTGAAGACTCTCATTGGTTGAAATCGATGTCAATCAAAAATTTCAGCCAATCAGAGTCCTTCAAAAATTAGTATATATAGCAGACCGTGGGAAAAAAACAATTAATCGCGGGAGGGGCTCCTTGTAGGAGGAGCTCTTTTAGTGTGTTGTTTTTTTTTTTTTAGAGCGTCAGTTTTTTTTTGTGGAGGCCTCTTTCAATGGGCCAGAATGGATGGATGGACAATGGCTTCAATCAAGATTGGATTATTTTTGACCATTGGCTTCAATCAACATGGATTATTTTATTTTGACCATTAGCTTCAATCAACATGGATTATTTTATTTGACCATTGGCTTCAATCAACATGGATTATTTTATTTGACCATTGGCTTCAATCAACATGGATTATTTTATTTGACCATTGGCTTCAATCAACATGGATTATTTATTTTTCATGACTATATCCAGAGAGGACAGAAGGCCAACGCTGGAGGGGTCAATTTTACAGGTAAGTATGTGCTGTTGTTTATTTTATTTTTTATTAATGTTTGTTTAAAGCTGTTTATTTTTGTATAAAATGTGTTACTAACTGTACTAACAATGTGTTAGCTTACTGTTTAATTGTAATAATGTTTTTACTGTATTTTTTTTTCCCTTCCCTTATTTTTATTTTATCTTTAGAAGTGACAGGCACATATACATGCCTGTTACTTCTAAAAATGGAATAAAAATAGGGGGGGGGGGGGGTAGGTAGTTGGTTCATCCAGGGTGGGGTCGGTCAACGCCAGGATTAAACGTCATTATTACAGAAAAATAGTTAAAAAGCATCTGTCCTAAAATAGTAACTGTAAGTCAGGAAGGTATCACTGTCCCACAATACTCTGGGATTTTCAAAATGTGACCACCTTCATTTTGACAATTTGACAATTTAAATAATTAATTGTTGTATCTCTTTAGAGTTTCAAATGCATCAATGTTATATAATGATGTTTTAATGATGCTTATATGCAGGCCTCATATGCAAAAAGTATTTGCTAATCATAGGGATGCAACAACATATTTACTTATGAAAAGTTAGGAAAAGACACAATATTTTAAAAAATAGTGCACTAATCAGAAAAAGCTTTAAAAACACGGAGAAACAAAAAACAGGGGGTAAGGCATGGTGCTGTTTTATAAACGCAGTTCAATAATATAGCGGGAAGAGAATATCACCATATATCTCTATATACACAAATATATCACTTATAGCATCATCAAACCACAACATGAAGTATAGGCTTTTACTGCTCAAGTGTAATAACCAAAAAAGAGGATGAAGGAGTATCACTTGTCTCCCCTATTGGCATGAAATATGCCTGGGTACTTGCGTTTTTGGAGTGCAAAAAATAGAAAGATGTTCCGCTGTGGCTCACAAGAGCATTAAATGGAATGCACCATCCTCCCTTTGCTCCCGACGGTCCTATCCGCCACTTAATGCGGCTTACTCATGGGCTAGTGAGTGTTAGAATTCATGGCCTATTTATGGCCTGAGCACTTGAGCGTTTACTTCCTGGTTTGCGTGTCACGTGATACACGTTGGTCACGTGACATGCGTCTGACGTCATGACGAAATTTGAAAAGATAAACTTTATTAGCAATGGCGGAAGCAAACAGCGTCTGGCGTCATCGCGTGTATTTGAATTTGTGAAACTTAATTTAAACAGGCAAAAAAAACACTAATATATAGCATAATTAGAGTCTAAGACAACATGGCGTCAATTTAGGCTGCGATATAGGCAATCTACAGTAAATATATAGAGACCAGATGACCTACAATATATAGAAAGCAACAATAGAATAAAAATAAAATATGTTCAAAATATGTAAGAGGGCATAAGTTTAATTAGAGTGAGTTGGGATAAACTAGAAGAACTAGGATAATGAGAAGTGCTGAGAAGATTAAGATGAAAGTGTTGTGTGCATGTTGTTTGTGAAGTAATAATAATAAATATATATATATATATATATATATATATTATAAAATGTAATATATGAATAGGTATACTAGTAAATTGATAAAAAATAGAATTATATGTGTTGGTGAAATTTGGAGTGAGTGTGTATTAAAAATGTGATGTGCGTAGTGAAAAGGTGTACACAATTTTTGGAAGTATGTGTGAATAGTAAATATGGTGAATAAATGTCACGATTTTTAAAAAGGTGTAACTAGATAAGAAAGGCCTGTTATTATATGTAGTAAATAAATATATTAAATAATCTAATATGATGGTTAAAGTGAACTGTATTGAATTATATTGTTTGGCTATTACATAAGCCAGTTCCCTCAGTCCTCGTGGGTGTATCCCATCATTACCTGGTGCATTATTAAAGGGGGTATATCTAAGTGAGCTGGATTAATACATTTCTGCACTCTGTAGGCAAAAGGCCACCTATGTGTATGCAGCACTTCTCATAAAACATTTTATTTAATATATCATATATTAATATCTAAAAATCCCTCTAATGATTATGTTGATACACAACTTCCGGGTCCCCACCCAATCAGCATGCAGCATCCGAGGAGCAATATTAACCCACTATTTACCTGCTCTTGCTATCTCAGCCAATCTCATTTCAGCTTCCTCCTTGCAGCTTCCTGTCACATGTCAGTGATACACTACATTTCTCAGGCCCCTTTGCTACATATCCCATGCTGCTTTGCACCACAGCCAATAGCAGAGCAGTGTTGCCAGCCTCCCAGTCACTGCTGGTATATGACTCATCCCTACTTCCTGCCAATGTTGTGGACTCTTGCCATAGCAACTAACAGAGTGCTATGTCTCAAATCTTTCATGTAACTGGAATGGCCAAAACAAATTGGAGGGGGTGTTAACCTTAATTTTAAACGGTCAGAAATTACAATAGATTTTGCTAACTTCAAACTAAGTGTTTAAATGTTTATTTTGGTATTTTTTGGTATTTTTTCATGCAAACATTTTTTTTTATTCACTTCTGATTCGCCTCCATCACATGCATTCATAATCCAGGGAACTTAGATATCCCTTTAACATTTACTGTTTCCAGACTCTTATAGATTTCTTTGTATGCTAAACAATTATTCGGTGAAAGTAGTTACAGTTTGTTGCAGTTTCCCAGCCGTTGATACCTCCCTTGTGTATACAGAAATAAGAAATTATTTAGCTTATCTGCTGTTTCTGGGTTACTATTTATCAGTTGGAGTAATTATCAGACAGATGACTGCAAACTGTCTCAGGGATCTGGGTGAGAAATCATACTGTCTACCTTCCTAATAATAGAGTGCCCTATCACCAAAACCAGTCTGTTGCTCTGCCTAATCTGCTCTTCCTCTCCTTGAGTAGAACTGTTCTCCTTTCTGTTAGAGAGAACAGCTCTATCTGGCATTGCCATTCCTGAATGTACATAACTACATTTTTTAGTGACTGTAATATCACCAGTAATTATAAATAAGGACAAGGGCGCATGACAGTGGCGGCTGGTGACTTTTCAAGTTGGAGGGGCGACAGGGCGAAACATAGCCACTCCTCCTTTTTCAAACCACACCCATTTTTATAACTCCTCCCCCTGACGTCATAATGACCTTTATAAGCCCCACCCAATGACCTTATGCTTGTAAAGCCCATTGAAATACATGATCTGCAATGCAGAAATGTCAAGAAGTAAAGTAACAATGTGTTAAATTCATTGGTATACAATATAGATTGAAAAAACTCATGTGACAAGACTACAGCAATATCATAATTGCACCTATACGTATTAACAGAAAAATTAAAGGAGTGACACCTACCATTAGTCGGCTCTTCTTCTCAGGGTATTCATGTTCATTAAGTTGACCAATGAGTAGAAACAAATCTGCAGCCACATAGGGTTTGCACCTGGGGTTGAAAGAAAACAAGCAAATCAATCATACCATTCAAGAACAAAACCATACTTAAAAAACATTAAACGACCAAGTGGAACCATATAGGCCCCAAACATACCTTAGAAGACCAAGTGTGACTATATAGGCCCCAAACATACCTTAGAAGACCAAGTGTGACCATATAGGCCCCAACTGCACCTTAAAAACCTTAAAAGTCCAAGTGTGACCATATACTCACCAACAGTTGACTCTCCTTCTCGGGGTATTCACGTCCAGTAAGTCAACCAACGAGTCCAAACAAATCTGATTCCACAGATAGTTTGCACCTGGGAAGTTATAGAAAACAAAAAAAAAACATTAGAACGTTTAAGACCCAAACCGTAACGTTTAAAAACTTAAAAGAGCAAGTGTGACCATATAGGCCCCAACCGCCCCTTAAAAACCTTAAATAACCAATTTTGACCATATAGGCCCCAACCGCACCTTAAAAACCTTAAATAACCAATTTTGACCATATAGGCCCCAACCGCACCTTAAAAACCTTAAATAACAAATTGGGACCATATAGGCCCCAACCGCACCTTAAAAACCTTAAATAACAAATTGGGACCATATAGGCCCCAACCGCCCCTTAAAAACCTTAAATAACCAATTTTGACCATATAGGACCC
Source organism: Discoglossus pictus (assembly GCA_027410445.1). Classification (NCBI taxonomy): domain Eukaryota; kingdom Metazoa; phylum Chordata; class Amphibia; order Anura; family Alytidae; genus Discoglossus; species Discoglossus pictus. Next base: position 22,487,876 of record CM050165.1, on the reverse strand, counting down.
AAACGCACCTTAAAAACCTTAAATAACCAATTTTGACCATATAGGCCCCAACCGCACCTTAAAAACCTTAAATAACAAATTGGGACCATATAGGCCCCAACAGCACCTTAAAAACCTTAAATAACAAATTGGGACCATATAGGCCCCAACCGCACCTTAAAAACCTTAAATAACCAATTTTGACCATATAGGCCCCAACCGCACCTTAAAAACCTTAAATAACAAATTGGGACCATATAGGCCCCAACCGCACCTTAAAAACCTTAAACAACAAATTGGGACCATATAGGCCCCAACCGCCCCTTAAAAACCTTAAATAACCAATTTTGACCATATAGGACCCAAACGCACCTTAAAAACCTTAAATAACCAATTTTGACCATATAGGCCCCAACCGCACCTTAAAAACCTTAAATAACAAATTGGGACCATATAGGCCCCAACCGCACCTTAAAAACCTTAAATAACAAATTGGGACCATATAGGCCCCAACCGCCCCTTAAAAACCTTAAATAACCAATTTTGACCATATAGGCCCCAACCGCACCTTAAAAACCTTAAATAACAAATTGGGACCATATAGGCCCCAACCGCACCTTAAAAACCTTAAATAACAAATTGGGACCATATAGGCCCCAACCGCCCCTTAAAAACCTTAAATAACCAATTTTGACCATATAGGACCCAAACGCACCTTAAAAACCTTAAATAACCAATTTTGACCATATAGGCCCCAACCGCACCTTAAAAACCTTAAATAACAAATTGGGACCATATAGGCCCCAACCGCACCTTAAAAACCTTAAATAACAAATTGGGACCATATAGGCCCCAACCGCCCCTTAAAAACCTTAAATAACCAATTTTGACCATATAGGCCCCAACCGCACCTTAAAAAACCTTAAATAACCAATTTTGACCATATAGGCCCCAACCGCACCTTAAAAACCTTAAATAACAAATTGGGACCATATAGACCCCAACCGCACCTTAAAAACCTTAAATAACAAATTGGGACCATATAGGCCCCAACCGCCCCTTAAAAACCTTAAATAACCAATTTTGACCATATAGGCCCCAACCGCACCTTAAAAACCTTAAATAACATATAGGCCCAAAAAAAATAAAATAATAATATATAAATATATATATATATATCTATCAATATATATATATATATATATATATATATATATATATATATATATATATATATATATATATATATATATATACCGTATTTTTCGCCCTATAAGACGCACCGGCAGATAAGACGCACCTAGTTTTTAGAGGAGGAAAACAAGAAAAAAAAAATCTGAATCAAACACAAATACACTCAAACACAAATACACTTTACACACAGATACACACCTACATTACACACAAATATATATATATATATATATATATATATATATATATATATATATATAGATACGCATACATACATATACATACACACATAAATATACATACACATACATACATATATACACACACATACATACACACATACATACACACACACATACATACACACACACACACATACACATACATATCCATATACTGCAGCATTTGGGAGCCATTGACCCTCCCTGACCCTCCTGATCCTCCCTGACCCTCCTGATCCTCCCTGACCTTCCTGATCCTCCCTGACCCCCCTGATCCTCACCTTTATAGAGACACATACATACATATACATACACACATAAATATACATACACATACATACATATATACACACACATACACACACACACACACACATACATACATACACACATACATACACACACACATCCATATACTGCAGCATTTGGGAGCCCTTGACCCTCCCTGACCCTCCTGATCCTCCCTGACCCCCCTGATCCCCCTGATTCCCCTGATCCTCACCTTCCTTCTGATCTCTGCCATCTTGATCTCACCCCAGCGCTTCCTACCAGCTTCCTACTGCAGCGTTGCATGTGTGACGTCACTAGGACGCACCGGCCGACGCGATGCTGGTAGAAAGCGCTGGGGTGAAATCAAGAGGACAGAGGCAGTCTGAAAAGGTATATTCGCCGTATAAGACGCACCAACTTTCCTCCCCCAGTTTTGGGGAAGAAAAAGTGCGTCTTATACGGCGAAAAATACGGTATATATTGATAGATATATATAAAAATTTATATCAATATATCACAATAAATAAATATATATATATATATATATATAAAAATTGATATCAATATATCACAATAAATAAATATATATATATATATATATATATATATATAGCAAATTGATATATATATATATATATATATATATATTTATTTATTGTGATATATTGATATTAATTTTTATATATATATATATATATATATATCCAAATATATATATATATATACGCATAAAAAATACACATAAATATACATAAACATATACATACAACAATATATATTAATTGATATTTATTATTTGATTAATTGATGTTCTTTATTACTTGGTATATTATATTGTTCATGCATTTCTATTACACTTTATTTGTTATACATATTACAGTGCTATTTTTTGGCTATACATGTTACAGGATATTATCCTGTAACATGTATATCACATAAAATAGCCCTGTAATATGTATAATACATACAGGGTCAAACAAGTTCACACTAACCTTTTTTACCCTTACAGGCTTCCATACCTGCTTGCTGATTTGCTAATTTTTTGAAGACTCTCATTGGTTGAAATCGATGTCAATCAAAAATTTCAGCCAATCAGAGTCCTTCAAAAATTAGTATATATAGCAGACCGTGGGAAAAAAACAATTAATCGCGGGAGGGGCTCCTTGTAGGAGGAGCTCTTTTAGTGTGTTGTTTTTTTTTTTTTAGAGCGTCAGTTTTTTTTTTGTGGAGGCCTCTTTCAATGGGCCAGAATGGATGGATGGACAATGGCTTCAATCAAGATTGGATTATTTTTGACCATTGGTTTCAATCAACATGGATTATTTTATTTTGACCATTGGCTTCAATCAACATGGATTATTTTATTTGACCATTGGCTTCAATCAACATGGATTATTTTATTTGACCATTGGCTTCAATCAACATGGATTATTTTATTTGACCATTGGCTTCAATCAACATGGATTATTTATTTTTCATGACTATATCCAGAGAGGACAGAAGGCCAACGCTGGAGGGGTCAATTTTACAGGTAAGTATGTGCTGTTGTTTATTTTATTTTTTATTAATGTTTGTTTAAAGCTGTTTATTTTTGTATAAAATGTGTTACTAACTGTACTAACAATGTGTTAGCTTACTGTTTAATTGTAATAATGTTTTTACTGTATTTTTTTTTCCCTTCCCTTATTTTTATTTTATCTTTAGAAGTGACAGGCACATATACATGCCTGTTACTTCTAAAAATGGAATAAAAATAGGGGGGGGGGGGGGTAGGTAGTTGGTTCATCCAGGGTGGGGTCGGTCACCGTCAGGCGCCCATCGGTCGCCCATAGGCCACGATCAGGGGTGGCACAGGCCTCATGGGGGTGAACATCCACCCCCATGTGGCCTGGTCAACCCCGCTCACTGCCCGAATACCCGGGGTAGCATAGGCCGCATCGGGGTGGTGCCGGGGGCCCGGTGGTGATCGGGCCTCGGGGGTGGCATAGGGCGGCAACATGGAGGTCATCAGGGGTGGCACAGGCCTCATCAAGGGGGTGATCCGATCACCCCCATGTGGGCCTGTGCCACCCCGCTCACCACCCGACTACCCCGATCCCGTGATCGGGGTAATCCGGCGGTGGCATGATGGCATAGCTAGGCTAGCATAGGGCAGGCCTGATCGGGGGTGGCACAGGCCACATGGGGGTGATGGCTGGGGTCGTCGGTGGTAGTTGGTGGGTGGCTGGGTAGGTGGCACTGGCAGGCCAGGCAGGCATAGTGGGGGACTGGGGGTAACTGGTCACCCCTAACTTTTATTAGGGGCTACTAGGGGTTTTGGTTTGGCCAGGGGCAGGGCAGGTGCCAGGCAGAGGCAGGTGTAGACTTACTGTGTTAGGCAGGCAGAGCAGATGAGTAGATTCAGCCAGGGAGGTCTCTCAGTCTCAGCGTGACCAGGGTCAGGAAACAGAAAGGGGGAAGGGACAGGGAACTGGTGGTTTTATTGACTGTATCAGTCAATCAAAATGATAACTCGAGGCCCTATTTGCTGGCGGGCGCTCAGGGCTAACGGTCTGGGTGGGTTTAGATTGATCACTTAGTAACTGGACAGCCTTCCATCATTGATTGGTCAATGATGGAAGACTGTCAGTTATTAATTGATACATTTATGACCGCCCATGCATATCGTCACTGTGATGGTGGGCGGCATGCATTAACGGTCAGGGGGCCAGGCCAGGACTCATTGAAGAGAGAGAAGAGTCTAAAGGTTAGTGTACACAGTGTATAACTATTGTAATTTGATCACACAGGGTGCAGGCAGGGGGCTATATAGATACACAGCATTAGTTAATGTAGCGCAAGGGTTATTTTAAAGTGACAGTGTCCCTTTACTAACTTTACTTCATTTTTAATACTATTTAGACTATTTAGACTTGAAATGATGATGTACACCTTATATTTATTTGTTTTTGGGTTATACTAATACATTGTTGTGTTTTTTTTATTGCAGGGTGAAGAAAATATTTGGGGGGGCGTTTGCCCTGACGCCCCAATGGACGGGCCGCCCCTGGCGCATGACATTGTTGCATTGTGATTACGTATTATTATTGTGTGGTTATATGTTGCTATCATGTATTCTAGTTATAATATGTTATAGAGGGAAAATGTGATATAGAACAGGAGAATACATGAGGAAAAGGTAAAAATGCTCTGCACATAAGCTTAACTTCAGAACATTGCATCCCCACAAATACAGGCCCTGATGAAAAGCAGTCAAGACAGATGCCTGCACTTCAGGAATCGTAAGCAAACACTGGAAATTAACATCAAGGTTGTTGCACTACTCAGCTATAGACACCTGTCATGTAGTTTAGACATCTGGTGAGTTTTATCTCAAGAGCTTCAATAGCAACCAAAGCTGCATCACACACATACACAAAAGTACACAGGGTTGAGGTATAGGAGATTAAAGTATAAATATGTTGGTTCTATGATTCAATAAATGTTCAGTTCTAGTTTTACATATCCACAGTGTGAGGCTGTTTTTGTATCCTGAATTAGGGAGTGGTCTTGCCATAGGTCACTAGTAACCTGTATGCAGTATTCTGTGCCTGTACCGTTGGGTGTTGTCATCTTCAGAAGCCATCTTTTGTGCCACAAAAAACAAGAACCACATGATTCTGCTGGGGTAGGTTTGAACTAGGTTCATATCAAGCACTCTTGAATACGCAGATCATGACAGACATCCCCAACTGTTTCACCCAATCTGGCAAATCTTTTGGTATTTTCCAACTCAGAACTGGCCTGCCTCCTGATGTTCCATCTGTTTGCCTTTATATCCCAAACTCCCTCCATGGACATCCTCACTGGCTCCATCTCCAACTTCCATGCTAGGCCTAAACTGTGCTCAGTGAGCATCAAATCCCTTTCCAGAGGATCTATATCACCAAGTGCTGCAATACTCCAATTTGAGCTTCAGGTGTGCCAATATGCTCTAACCTGCCAGAAAGCTATGGATCCTGAAATAGCTGATCCAGCAGTGCATACATGGGGCAGGACACTGAGTGATTTTGCAATTGTAATGACTCATGATTGCTAATGAGAAAAGAAAACCAATATATTTCTATAACTTAATCTACAAAAAACAAACAATAATATTTTTATTTCCAGCCTAAATGTAACAACTTTTCTTTTTTAAACTCCCACATTTACACTACAACTGCACTTACACTAGAACTGTTCGCAAGTACCCAAGTTCATCTGTTTAAATTAGATTCTGATTGCTCACCTGCAGACTGATTACTTAAACCTTACAGCAAGGCAAATAGCAAACACCCTTTTCCTTAAAGCAAGTTATTCACTGACCAGATGCCAAGAAGATAAACCAGTTATTGTTATTTATTTACTGAAGACAACTGGATAATTAAAGTGGAGTAACACTGTGTTAGAATATTTTGTTAAAATATGAAATCAAACATCAAAAGGTATTTGTGCTATTTTTTTCACTAATTATCAATTAAATTGGAATTTGCACAGAACTACTCATGACTTGTAATATTACTGATTTTGAGAAAAATATATACGTGCAGACAGAAAAATGCCTTTTAACAATAATTCCCTTCCCTGCTCACACCCTGTCACCCTATCCCCAATAGATAATGGTACCCCCATGATCCCTTGGTCCCATGGTCCCTTGCCGCAAATGGCTTTTGCTGCTCTTTTGCAGCTTACATAGAAATCAGAATAGTTTTTGAGATGTCACCCTGCTCATTTTTTAGTCAATTTGAAATTGACCAATCAGTATTCTCAGTTTGATTAACCTTATACAGTAATTCTGAGCATTCTGATTGGTCAAAGTAAATTCCAGAGAAATAATGAGCAGGGTGACATCTCAGTGAGGTTTAGCTGTACTCCTTAAGGCTTCTTGGTTAATGTGCCTTAGGAAGTATAGCTAGACCTCACTGACAAGGCCCAATGGGCTTCATGCTGTGTGTCTGAGTGGCATGAGACACTGGTAGTGCAAAACCCCTATAGATCAAAGCTGTACAAGATGGCAGCAATCCTGAGAGAGAATATAAAAAAGGTGGCTCCAGAAGGTAAGAAAAAAGATGTGTTTAGTTTCTGCCTACAGTTGTCTTCAGAGCAAATGTCCTCATAAAAACCCATGCAATTAAACCATTACATTGGCTCTGTATGGATAAGTTGGGTTAATTTGGGTTAAGCAAGGCTAAAAACACATCTTATGTTTTCTATGGAAACTATTTAAGAAATGCAAAAAAAACATAACATTTTTACCACTTTAGATGAATATATTCCTTTGTATTTACAGTGTCCCTATGACTTACATAGTCTGCTAATGAACCTTTTAATGCATTCTGAGTGTATAAGACAGAAACACATTACCCGTGTGAAATATTAATTTGCCAAGTAACAGACAAGGAGGGAAAGAGTTGGCTGATATCAGACAAGAAGACAAATAGGAAATGCTTCTTATCCAAATACTCAGAAATACTGGAGTGATAAGTGAAATAGCTATAATTCCAGGATATGGAAATCCTAATGTACAATTATTTCAGATAACAAACCTATTGTATTTGGATTAGAATACTTTCTCTCTGAGAGTTATATTTTCAGGTTTTACATAGATAACAAGAATTGCTCAGAATGCCCAGGGAATTATTTTAAGAAGAAAGCTGATAACAAGTAATAGAAGATGATTTTGGTGCCATAAATATTGGATTTATAAAATGTATATATATTTATGAAAGAACTTAGACAATTTCTGTTTGTGACTAATGACTTATTTAATGTTTGTTGCCCGATGCACAATTCTCGTCCTTGACACTTCCAACCCAAAATGCCTAAAAGGGTCACTAATTGATGTAACAAAGTAACAACATTACAGCTGTTAAAGCCATGTGCATAAAATATTTTTAGACAAAATATTAATGATTCATAGCAGGCTCTGCTGTGTCATTGGTGCTTCAAACTTGGACTGTAAATTGGGTTGGAGCATGAGAGAGGGGTTATCCTAGATAGATTTGTTGTTCCATGTAGTCCTATTGTTAAATGAAATGTTCCAGTGCTGTTTATTTCAATTGAATTTAATAGAAATGTTATCCAAGGTTTCCATTCCTCCATTGCATCTATTGCTGTTAGGAACAAATGTCCCTGTATATAAAAGTAGCCAAATATATAGTGGTTATGGATTACAGAGTTAGCGTGCATTGTGGTCTCATTTGCATGTCCCCACCCAGTTTTCCCAGAGTGCAGAGCATCAACTGTATTTCTGAGAAATTTGAGCAGGAAATAGGTTTAAGAACATATTTTTTAAATGTTCAATGGAATACCTAATGTAACTAATGTACTATTCATTGTTTGTACTGCTGTACTATATACGGTGGAGGGCTTCTATCACTCTTCAGCCCACCATATTTTAAAACGATTGCTGTAGTGAAATACACGCACGCACCTACACACGCACCTACACACCAGTAAGGCAACTGTCCTGAATATTATCATTTTTATTGGAACTTGTCTGTCACTGTTTAGATCTACAGTAATTTATGTCAAAATTCAGTCAAAACAGCAACAACCCACTCACATTCATTTTATAGTAAATCTCACAGTATTGTAGAACATCATAAATTCACCCTATAACTTCCAGCTTCAGCATATAAACCCTGACAGGTTGTGCTACTTCCAACATCAACAAAATAATACATTATCGCTTGATATTGATAATTTCCTCATTTGCAGGGTAATGAAGATTAAATCTTTATCCAAAAAAATCTGTGCATGCTTATTTAGGCCAAATTCTAGGGAATAAACCTGAGGGAGGTATCAACGTCCTGCTCTCATAGGGCCTCATTCTATTATCGGCCGTAAAATGGCCGCAAAACTGTGATTCCTTGCGGCCGACTTACGGCCCGTGTAGAGCTACCTTTACCTTGCAATTCAAATAGATGGCGCCGCAAGGATATCCCCTTTACGGCCGACCGCATATAATGCTACCGGCCGCAAGGTCTGAAAACTTTAAATGCAAATATAAATTCAAGATGGCACTGTAAAGCTCTGTAAATGCTAGGGATCATAATGGGGGACATGAGAATTAATAGCAACCCCCTCTCAAGCTTGCACATCAGCCCAAATCCGATATTTCATTAACGGTTTATTTTCCGTCCGCAGCGTGGGCGGGTCTGAGGTGCTCCAAGCCCTCAGAACTTTGTCCACGGATATTTGACATGAATTAATATAAAAATTATTTGCGGATTTGAGTGTAGGGGAATGTTGTGCTATGAATGCTAACACCTACAATCACTTTATCGTCTCATCAGAGTGCAGGATGGCTATATTATGTGCCTAATTGTGTGCTTGCGGGACCTTTTTGGTGCAAGTAAGTTTGGCTCGGTTTTAGCCTTGCAGAGAGGGTTCCCGGAGCAATTGAATAGCAACCAAGATTTTCTTGCGGCTGAAACTCTTGCGGCCGTTTAAGATCAAAGGCTTTCCTCCGGCGCGTGCGGCCGCAAGGGATAACAAGGCGCCGGCCGCAAGCCTGCCGGAGCACCCGGCCGGAAGGGAATAGAATAGGCAAATAGCCTGCGGCCGGTCCTTGCGGCCCCGCATCTCCTACAGCCGATAATAGAATGAGTCCCATAATATCTTGTAAATGTATTTATTTTTATACTATTTAATTATGTTGTGACTCACTGCATGTTTATTCAGTCATCTTTCACTAACATCCTTTCTCATCTTCTCTTCTAGCTTCAGAAAACCTCTCATCCTCCTCAATAGCCAGATATAAACATTATAGGGATATTTTATGTGATGTGAAACATACACAGTATCAGAAACAAGACCATCTACACCTTCCATGAGCACCTGGGGCTGATTTGCATACATAGACACTACCCCCTCCCTTTGCCCTGCTTTATAACAATCTCTCTCTCACTCTCTCTTAATATATATATATATATATATATATACTAGAATATTGCCCGATATGTTAATTCGGCA
>CM050165.1:22358500-22477735 GCA_027410445.1 Discoglossus pictus | reverse complement strand
CACTCCCTGTATATCATCTTGAATATCCTCTTAAGATCGGGCAACATCCTCCTCTTCAGCATCCATGGTTGGAGCAGACTTGTATCACTTTAATCTTAAATAGGTTGCCTTGAATTCAAATTGAAATCATTCTGTCATTTATTGGGCTGTAACCGAGCACTGCTTTGGCCACCCTTTGATTGGTTATGAGGGCTACTCCATTTCTTCTGTGGGGTTCTTGACCACACCATCTGGTGTTGTCTGATATGAAATGTCCCATTCCAGTGCATTTGATTTCACTAAATCCCAGGATATCAATGTGTAATCTTGTCATCTTGTGTTTGACCACATCTTTTTTGCCTTGGTTGTAATGTTCCAGGTTCCTATGCTGAATTGTTCTGTGCTGAAGCTGATTTTTTTCCCCTCCAGACACATCCACAGCAGGACATCCTCTCTACTTTGGGCCAAATATGCTACTCATACTCTTTCTCTGCCTTTCCCAAGAAATGTGGTAGGCACCTTCCGACCTGAGAGGCTCATCTTCTGCTGACGTATTGTTATGTTTCTGGTTTTGCTTTTCCATAAGATTATCTTGGTAAAGACAGTGGATTGGTTTGACAGTTCCTTCTTCATTGGGCAAAGATTTGTCTGACCTCTCAGCTTTGACCTGCCCATGTTTGGTGACACTACATGGTATAGCTTACAGCTTCATTAAAGTACCCAAGCCCCTTAACTATGGCAAGGTAGCAATTCAGAAAGGGAATTGATAACAATGTTCCTTAATGTTGTTCTGTTGAAAGACTGCGACTGTGAATTGGCACTTGACAATAGAACTTTAATGGTTTTACCTGTTTATTTCATTACAGTATACCTCATCAGTGTAATTATTGTATAAAATTTTCCCTCCACTTACTTTAACAAGACAGCCTGTCAGCATCTAAAACAACTTATTTCTTTCAGTATGGCGCATTGCTGGCTGCCATCTTTCATGTGTGTGATCTGTCACCTTGCAGTTCTTTTTTTTTCAGTTTAAAAAAAACAAAACACAATTCTGTCTTTTTAATGTAAGACAGTAGCAGTGTGAAGCCCTGCCACCTGCCACAGTTGTGCAACATGGCAGCATATAGAAGAGCTGAAGCTTGTGATAAATATAGTGTTATTACTGTTCAATTGCTCAAACACTGCCTTTAACAGAAGAGTAGTTCAGTCTTGTTATATGGATTAACAACAGGATTGACAAGAAAGAAGGCAATTGAGACAAAATATAAATATTCTCTTACTGTTATAGTCATCATCTAACTTTACGATGGGATTTCCTAATACGAGTCTCGTTTCAACTGCAAAAGATCATAAGGTCACATTATTTACAGTTACCACACAGCACTCATTTAGTTATAATGTTGAATAATCCTGAAATTAAAATAACTATATCATATATACTGAGGCAGCCATTCAAGCTCAGGAAGAATATTCTTCAGAGCATATTGAATCAGACCCTAAAAAAGAATGAACAAAGAAGTGCATGAATTATTCTTTCACATCTACTCTCAAAGTACAGGGAGCCTTAGGCGTGTAGTTATATTCGGTAATGCATTTTACTGCAGCAATATCCCAAATGTTTTATTTAATATGATTTTTTTAAGTATTTCTCAGAACTTGCATTGTGTGTTTTTCTCTACAGCGACACCAAGAAATAAAAATGAATTTCACCACTAATAAGCCCATGAAACAGACCAGGGATCAGTTTACGTCTTCTCTTTCCTGTCATAGAACCAAAAGCAATACAAATATAAAATATCAGGACACAAAAAGCACTTATATCATGGACTAACATCCTCAATTATGGTGAAAAGAAGGGAGTCAAATGTGCTCACAATTAGATTGTAGTGATATGGCCTTTTTATTTTTTCGAATTGAAACCTATCTTTATGACTTTTTTCCCCCTGATTAATTATGCTCTTAATTAGACATCGAGTTTTCAAACATGTTTTTTTTTGTCCAGTGGTCCTTTAAAATAATAAAAATGGCAAGCCTAGATAACGCTAAAAAAAGAGCCAATAAACTAGCTAGGTGTTATACCATACATCTTTTAGTTTAAAGTTAAATATCTTCTGATATATACAGTCTTGACTCTGAGTGGCACAGCTTGCTAATATTACACCAAACCAGCAATTTTACTTAAATTACCAATGAGACACAACTCAAGGAAAAAATAGAAAACAAGAATGCCATGATATTGTATATATAAGTAAAATGAGTGAGAATAAGTAAGTAAATACTTTTGCTGATATAGCTAGCCCTTCAAAAGACAATGCATTAGAGCATCTGTTTCTAGTCCATGAGGATTTCCTGATATGTATTAACCTCTTGAGTACTGGGTTCTGTGTTACCCTAGATGTTGTATTGTGACATGAACATAATAATAAATATATATTTTTTTAAATCTCACTTATGTGCCTATGGGAATGTTAAGCTTCAATTTCTGATGAACAGCCATGCTTTTTTATTGTTTTTTAGTGGTTTAGTGTTTCCAGCTCTCAGCAACGGTTTTAAAACCATTTGTGAGTGGTGTTTAATACCCACAGATTTCCATTGAGAAATGTGAAACTTTTTAGATTTACAGGTCTGCTGTAATTTGTAAGTGCTCAGTAAAGTCTCAACTGAATAGGGATTTGGCATAAAAGTAAGAAGGAGTCACTCATAACATTTTGGTTGGGAAAAAATCAATGGGAAAGTTTGCCGTATTTAACTTCTCTGACTTGCTGTAGTCATCAAGGGGGTATCTCTCTCATAATCATGCTGCGATAGGTGAATAGAATAGCTAGGAAAAGTTACTTGGCACTTTTTGCCTGTAGAACTTTGCAATATAGGGAATTGAATGATGCTCGTAGTTTTTATGATGGTCAAAATAGTCTACCCCAGTGTTATCTTTCAGATCAAAGCACAAAAACACTATATAGACGGGGACCTGCAGCTACTTCCAACAGCAGTAATAGATCCTCTGTCTATGGGGACAATTAAGGTTGGTATCCTGACTGTGGCCTATAAACTGCTAATAATGTAAGATTTTAAAAGTCTGAGTGCCTCTTGGTTAATAGATGGGAAGTAAAAGCTGTGAAGCAACCACTACATTGTACTCCAATATTATAGAAAGCAAACCCCCAGGGCACCCATTGAGGGTGTAGAGAGTGTATAAGCCAGTTAATATCTCAGAGAAGATGAGGACCCCAGTGGTAGTAGTTCTTGTGCCATGGGAGCCCATAGAAATCCCAGGTTTAGTTACAATGGGGTCCATATTACACCCCATGGTAGAGCAGTTAATATTAGATACAATGTGGATTTATAGGGACCCCCATGGCTATAGTATAGTTAACCATGTGAGCTCATAGGGACCCACATGGTTAAGGGGTTTATGTTAGGTGCCATGGGGTCTATAAGGATCCCCATGGTTATAGATTAGATTACCATGTAAGTTTTACTTAGAGGCCACAAAGAGACCCCAATGTGCATCCCAAAGGGCAAAAAAGTGAGAGAGGGATCCCAGTAGCTGCCTCTGGGTGTTGAAGGGTGGTCCTGTGGGATATTTGGAATTATAGGGGTGAATCACACAGTGTAGTGTGTTAATATGTAGTATGACCATGCACGGGTAACGTGTTATTTTACCATGTTTATTGTTATTTTGGCAGCCATTGTAGGTTTGGCAATCAATATGGCTTATGCTCCGAAGAACAGGGCTGTGCATGCCTGACCCAATAACACTCATGCACTTCTCTGATCGTGATGTATAAACCCTGCATCGAGGGTTATTATGGCTCAACTCTGGCCTAATTATAATACCAGCAATTTAGTAAATTGTACAGAGACCCGAGTAATGCTGATGCGAGTTTAGCTGCAGTACATAGTGACTCACCTCACATCCTGTTAATAAATTCCTCCAGTGTCTCTGTGTTAGGAGACTGAAAACTATATTTAAAAAGCCATATCTCTATCTACATTTTACTTTATAATATTTTTTTCTTACATATGTCACATTTGTATAGCCTAGTGTAACAGTCCATATCATTTTAATAATTTTACAGGTCAGGCAGGAGGCTAAGAAAAGCTAAATAAAAATGTGTTACCTTTTCAAACCTAAAATTAAACTTTATTGAAGATTGCAATGTAGTTAAAATAAAAAAATATATACATCTAAAAAATATGAATCCATTAATTAGACATCTGTACAAAAATGGGCTAATGGATAGAAAATAGCAACAAGAACCAGGCCCTTGACCTTATGGATCACCCTGTTTGCGAGTCGCCTTAACAGATATACACAAGCTGACTAACAGCCACATTCAATTCGAAGCCCATAAGTGCAACGTGAGCCCCGCAATGGCTGCAGGCTTGAAATTTGGCCAAGTTACAGAGAAATTAAATTTGAGCAGGACTCGAGTTACGGGCTTGAGACGCAAACCCGTACACCATTTGTTGAACGTTGGATGCACGGTCGTGAACGGGATCAATTAGTTAAACTCGTAGTTACGGGTTTTGATGGAGCCAATGTCAACAGAGATTGTCATAATTACTGTATGTCACTGAAAAATGGAGGTGGGATTTTAAAGTTTTAAACACATGTTCCATATGATATTAGCAGTGATTTGCTGTCAGTTAAAAAAAATAAATAAAAATAAATATATATTTTTTTTCTCTTGCAGGCTGTTATATGGGAAGTGCTATATTTTTCTCCAAATGATTGCCCTCCTGATGAGTTTTTTGTTTCTGCTCACAATTGAATATTTAAGTAATGGAAAGTGCCCTGCTGTCTCTTTTTAGTTTGGCAAATGATTTATACTCGGCTGTTTCCTCTGGGTAACGTTATGACTTCTCTCACTTGTGTTGTTTGCTGACATCAAAACATATCACCCTGCGAATATAAAATGCCTGTGTGCTCTGAGTTTCCTGCCAAAAATCATTATATAGCTCAAAATACCAGCCCTTCATGAGCCATCTAGGAAGATAAAGTAGGGTCCCAACAAGGGTATGGCAAGGAGAACAAATGTGTGCCTGGATCCCAACGAGTAGGGCACTACTTACTTGCATGGGCACAATAGTAACATAACACACTATGGAGCACACCCCGGCGTCTTAGGTCTACACATTTATAACAGAAAACTTAATTCATAGGTGTATTTCTGCATTCAATCAATTTTGACAAAAGAGACTTTCTCTGTACAATCAATGGAAAATAAAAGCTTTTTGGAATAAAATATTAATAAAGCTGTCTAATTAAACCAGTAGAATCTTTCATCTGTTTCCTGGAAAAGCTTTTAACTCAGCATGGATGTATCTGAACACTCTCGATAGCATACAATGGTTTGGTTTAACCAATGCATTGTTTGATAACCCTTAATAATAATATTGCTTAGAGAGTGAAATGTTACTGACATGTTAATTATATGTTGAGGAGTTTATAAAAGCATTGATCATCCCCTGTCTAGACTCTATGCAAACCTTGAAAAGGCAATTACATGCAATTAGTCAGGAAAATAACAAAGTCTAAGAACTAAACCACCATCCATGGAATTTATTGTACATGTAGCTTAAGAGGTTACAATATATATATATTAGTACACATCCCTGTTTAAATAATTAATTTGAATAGTTTCCAAATATCTGGTTTTACTATGAGGAAGTCTAATATTGTAGTTTTATTACAGACCTAGGTTTGGTTAATATAGTCTATAATTGGATATCGTTAGGTTTTTCCAATTTATTGTTCTCAGGTTATTATATCAGACAACAGTCAATAACAGTGTAACTTTATAATTATGTGTGTTGTGTTGAGGAGAAATCAGTTAAGTGTTGTGACTCTATAAATAAGAAATAGATGCTACTGATTAAACATATTGACATCATCATTGTCATGAATCAGCCAGTGGCCATATTGGATTTGGCGTGAACTATGCTGGGGCCATCTTGAGACTGGCAGCAGTGGCCATCTTGGGGCTGGGTTATCTTCCACATGCTGTTGCCATGTGGAAGAACAAAAGGTTTGGGCTCACAGAGCCACTGCTTGTGAATGGTATGGGATAGGGGAATGAGTAGGGGGTTCCACTGTCACCATTAAATAAAGTCAGCATTACTGCATAAAATGGATTGACGTGGAAAACCTGCCCAACCCTGATACCATGTGGGAATGATGAAATATGTTATGGGGTATGATATGTTAGTATTATATTGTATATTGTATTATGGAGTGATAGCTATGTTTTAATTAGTCAACCCTCCCCCATTGTATGAACTCTCAGTCAGGAGTTGGCCATATGGTCCTTAGTGTAAACAAAGGAGATAGCAGAACAAAGAGATGTGCCAGACTGCCAGGCACCGTAGGACAATGGTATAGTACAGGGTCTTCCAGCCTCAATACTAGCGCCATAGGCCAGGGCAGAGATGTTACTCTTTCCAC
This sequence comes from Discoglossus pictus, assembly GCA_027410445.1. Lineage (NCBI taxonomy): Eukaryota > Metazoa > Chordata > Amphibia > Anura > Alytidae > Discoglossus > Discoglossus pictus. Next base: position 22,471,308 of record CM050165.1, on the reverse strand, counting down.
CGCCAGAGATAGAATGAGCATGGTAGCCACGCCTGGGGTTGGCCCATGGGAGGAGTCTCATGGTTCCCACGTAGGGACCCTGCCTGATTGGCCAGAGGCAGTTAGGGGCTGACTAAAGGTTGCCCCTCCTGGTAATGTTGTATGCCTGTTTAAAAGATGTTGTTTTCCAAATAAAGTTGTTCATAATTTTCATCAAGACGTGCCGTGTAGATGTATTATTTACCCGGGGACATATGCTTGCAGTAAGATTCGTCAGACTTACTGTCAATATTGCTCAGTCTAACCCAAGGGCTGAGACATGATGTTCCTGTAATCAAGACTACCTCCAAGGTCCAGAGTAACCCAAATCCGGTCAACAGACCCCAGCCAGAGAGTGGGTCGTGACAATCATCATCATCTGCTGCACTTAATAAAGGATTATTTAAGATTATTATTATGATATGCTTCCTATGTACAATGCATTCATTACATGGATGTGTTTTGTCCTATGAATTTCTTCCACCTGCCATGAGTTGATTTGGATTTCTCTTAGTAGTAGATAAGTGGAAATATCTTCCAAAATAGATGCAGGGGAGGGAGAGGAAGCGGGGGAGACGTAGGTGAGGGGGTGGAAAGAGACGCAAGGGAGAGAGAGGGGGGAAGAGACAACATGCTTGTCTTATGACTCCTAACCTTTGGGGTGTGCCAAGACCTTGGCTTGTTTGTGTACTAGGGCAGTGGCAATCATTTCTATGACCAGTGCTGGTCCCTGAAACTTTATGTGCCAGTTTTCAAGGACTAAGAAGGACTAGGAAAACCTCACTCGTTAAACATAACCACTACCTGTGGTCAGACTTAACCTCAGCCCATCACATCGGTGAAAGAAACACAATAACTTTGTCTCTTAACAAACAATAACAGTGTGAGTACAAATATATATATATATATATATATATATATATATATATATATATATGATATACATGTCTGCATGTTATTGGTGACAGGTGATTAGATATGCATAGAACACATAAAAATATTGCTGCAAACTGGCACACATGAGAATCACAGCTGGATTCTTGATTTGTTTGTGGCTTCTTTTCTAACAGTGCCATCTGTATGTATTTGTTTTAATTACTAAGATGCAAGACCTGACATACTGTAGGTTTTAAAACAATTCTAAATCGCCCTTTCTTACTGTGCTGCAAATAGTAGTCACTGAGCCAAAGAGCTTCTCCAGCTCTGTATATTGAATATATTTAACAAATAGACGATAGTTTTTACTTATGCTCATAGATTCAAGTCTGTGCTCCAACCATGGATGCTGAAGAGGCTGAAATTGTCCAGTTCTATGAAGACATTAAAAACGTCATAGATATAACACCAAGAAAAGATGTTACTATCATCATAGGAGATTGGAATGCTAAAGTAGGGAACCGAAGGACACCTGGAATAAAAAAATTGGCCTTGGAATACAAAATGAAGCAGGTCAGAGATTAGTAGAATAGCAAACACCCTCTTCCAACAGCCTCTGAGACGACTCTACACATGGACATCACCAGATGGACAACATAGAAATCAGATTGACTATATACTTTGCAGCCAAAGATGGAGGAGCTCTATACAGTCAGAAAAACAAGACCTGGAGCTGACTGCGGCTCAGACCATGAGCTTCTTATTGCAAAGTTTAAAATTAAACTGAAGAAAAGAGGGAAAACCATCAGACCAAGCAGATACAAAATAAATAATATCCCTTGTGAACATGCAGTGGAAGTAAAGAATAGATTTAAGAGGCAAGATATGGAAGAGAGAATGCCTGAAGAACTCTGGCCCGAAGTGTGCAACATTATCCAGGAGACAGCAACAAAGAATATCCCTAAAAGAAAGAACAGTAAGAAGTCAAACTGGCTATCTGATGAGGTTTTGAAACTAGCCCTGGAAAGAATTAAAGTGAAAGGTAGTGGAGATAAGAAACAATTTGTCCAACTGAATGTAGAATTCCAGAGGATAGCAAGAAGAGACAAGGAGACATTCTACAATGAGCGATGTAAAGAGATAGAAGATAACCGAATGGGTAAATCAAGAGATCTCTTCAAGAAAATTGGGAACCTAAAAGGCACCTTTCATGCCAAAATGGGAGTGATAAAAGACAAACATGGTAGGGACTTAACAGAAGAAGATCAGACAAAGAAGAGGTGGCAGGAATACACTGAATATCTGTACAGGAAGGATCTTAACAGCAGTGATGACCTCAATAATTTGTCTAATGAGTTGGAGTCAGACATCTTGGAGAGTGAAGTGAGATGGGTCCTAGGATGTCTTGCTAATAATAAGGTTCAGAAGGTGATGAAACCCAATTGAACTATTCAAAATGCTACATGATGATGCTGTGAAAGTGTTACTTGCCTTATGCCAACACATTTGGAAAACCCAACAATGGCCAATAGACTGGAAAAGGTCAGTCTAGATCCCAATCCCCAAAAAAGGTAGTGCCAAAGAGCGCTCCAATTATTGAACAATTGCACTCATTTCACATGCCAGCAAGGAAATGCTTAAGATTCTACAATCTCGACTCCAACAATATATGGACCAGGAACTACCAGATGTGCAAACCGGGATCCACAGAGGAAGAGGCACAAGAGATCAAATTGCCAATGTGTGCTGGATAATAGAGAAAGCAAGAGCGTTCCAAAAAAATATTTACTTCTGCTTCATAGACTATTCTAAATCCTTTGACTGTGTGGATCACAACAAAATGTGGCATGTCCTTAAAGAGATGGGAGTACCAGATCATCTCATCCTCCTCCTAAAGAATCTGTATGTCAACCAAGAAGCCACGTTCAGAACCGAACATGAGAAAACAGAATGGTTCAAGATCGGAAAAGGAGTGCGACAAGGTTGTATCTTGTCACCTTATTTATTCAACTTATATGCAGAATACATCATGTGTAAGGATGGACTGGATGAATCCAAAGCCAGAATCAATATTGCTGGAAGGAATATCAACAACAAGCTATGCCAAGCTTGGACAAGCTAGTAAAAAGTAAATATATTAAACTATTAACAAAGGTCCACATAGTTCAAACCATGTTATTCCCAGTAGTAACATACGGATTGCTGGACCATAAAGAAGTCTGAGTGTCATAGAATTGATGCCTTTGAATTGTGGTGGTTGTCCATAGAGTCATGGAGAGCCGGACACGACTGAACGACTAAACAACAACAATTTTATATGAGACACTGGCTTTAGAGATCATTAAATACACTGTGAGAACCAGTGAAAGGTATAAAATAAAACAAAAGTTCAGCCTTGATCTAATAAATGCAAAGGAGATTTTGAAAACCACTGGAAAGTGCTACAATCAAATATAAGCTTAGATATTGCTTTCTTATATACAGTCTGTAGACATTACCCATTAACAGAACTAAAATATGAACATTTGGGTCTGGACTGGATACCCATAATAGTTTATCCAAGACTACAATTGCAGGAAAACATTTTTTTACCTTCCACTGTTAACTTTCCAAAGCTGATGTATTTAAATTTAATATGTGTTATCCTTTTCTCTCTTTTCTGTCATTTTTCCTTTCTCATCTATCAATCCCATTTTTCTCTCCCTTTATTCTTGTCTTGCTCTCTCCCTACTGACGTGTCTCTCCAATGTCTTTATCTATCACTCATCTTCCACAGGTGTTTCTGCAAAAGGACCCATAGACATAAAAGAGGTTAGTGGGATAAATTAACATTAATTTGGAACATCTACTGAACAGTGTAGGAATAGGTGTTGGAAGGGGGAGAGGGGTGGGATTTGTTATCATTGGTATTTTATTATTTAATACCGATAATATTCCACTGCACAAGCTCAAAAGCAGGCAGCTTACAAGGTTAATTGCAAGCACTGCTCCTTAAGAAATGTGATCTTACGTGCTTCTTCATCTTCAAAGTATCCTGGATGCCTGCAAGAACCAGAGTGATCAATTTTCTAATTAAAAAAGCCTTCTTATCATGCTCATAGTAAGACTCAATTTTTTCAAACAAATACATTTATTTTCATCATAAAGTGGTTCTTTAATAATAAATTATCCAAGATGGAAAAATTCTACTATAGGAATGTTATAATGAAATTATTATTTTTTATTAAAATTAACAAAAACAAAACTGAAACTGAAAAACATACTAGGCTTATTCTTAAAAGTGCAATCCTATGTGCCTTTCAGCACCGCATAGACTGGAGTATATGGTAATGTGCTGAATAGTATTAATGAAATCCCAGGAACAGTACACAAGCTTCTTGGCTTTACATTAGATAAAACAATGCTACGATCTCTATGTAACTATATGTACACTTAAATTGTTCTACTTTGTGATTTAATTTTTTTTGAATTCCTTTTAACCTTTAGAGAAAAGAATAATTTATATAGAGAAATATGATTAAATATTTGTATTGCAGGTCTATGTTTAATATTTGAATAACTGTGGCAGTGGATTTTTAATTTATACAGCTGATGCGGTTATTTTTTCTCCTGCTATCCTTACTATGCATGATTTGCAAACCCATTCTATCTGCACCTCAAGAATAAAGCAATATATAACAATTCCATATAACATACTATGGATTGTATGCACAGGCTGTACAAATAACACTTTGGCATATCAATATATTACATCTAGATTGAGACTAAATACGTATATTATTCAATAGTATTTTTATTCTGTGCAATTGTAAAAAGGAAGCTGCGATACTTTTGTCCCTGTGTCAGCAGAAATAATTTAATTTTATGATTATACCAGATTTTAGATCTCAGAGCTTGTCTGCCTGACATGTTTATAGCACAGTCTGTCTTTTCCTTATCATGATAACAAAGTATTTATTGGGGGTTATTTAAAAAATTTCTACAGCTGCAAAAGAATCCATGAAAAATATAGGAATAAAAATATGAATTTTGTGAATCATTTCTATGGAATTCCCATTTCCTCAATCTCTGTATGAACCGTGTTTCATCCTAACCCTAGCTCCCTAACATTTGCCAAATGTTTAAACTTAAGCATCACTTTCATCATAATTCATAATCCTAAACATAGCCAAACCTAAACCTAAGCCATAAAGAAAACCATAAAAATATGTAGGTTACCAATTCTGCTGAAGCCCAAAAGCGTAACTGTAAAATAGCCACTTTAAGCCTTGACTACATTGCTCCTGCTAAATGCTTACCTGTTAAAATAATGCATACAAATTAAGGTAGCTATTACATTTCTCTTGTAAAAAACATTAAGATGTAAATCCTTGTGAGTGATAGCTACATATAACTTGCACCCCGCTCTACGTATGGCTTTCTCTAAAATGCTACTACAATCCCCTTGCTAAAATCCTCACTAATTTTACGTGTTCTCAATAAGCTCTGCAGGCCCACAATGTGACAAAAAATGATGTGGTTCTGTAGGATCAACAAGACCCTTATCGAGCACTATAATGTGACAGGTAAAATGTACAGAGTGTATGTTAAAACTCTAATACATACAAAAAAACAACAATTAAATAAGTATTAAATAGCACCATTTTTCAAATTGATGCCTGCACATCCAAAAAACACAAAAAATCTCTGAAATAACCAACCCAGTCATCTACATCAATAACTATCAAAGAAAATTACTGTGCCAATGGAAAATTCCTGCCACACTATTAAACTATTAAGTATTGACACACTAGTGTTAAGGCTTACATGACCAATACACAGCCCCAGGGGTTAACACCTGCCTATTTAGCCTATAAATAACTTTATAATCCAATTAAAAAGTATACCGTTAAAGCATACATTGTGTATGCCCGGCAACATAATACCATGTCATAAGTGTTAAAGTAAGTGTTAATGTGATGTGTCAATGTTCACATGCAATCTTCTTCAATGTGTGATTACTAATGCCTTTACATGTCATGTGATGGTTAGTGCATTGGCGATAAAGTCTGAGTGCCATCAGCTGTCCAGGATTGTAGTTTCTTTATGCTCATTTAATCAGGTTCACTCCGGTTGAGCCTAGGCGCAGTTGAGTTACTCACCCTGGCTAAATCAAAGAGTACATAAATACACAAAAAAAAAATACTGCAATCTTGGTACTCATAGACCAGACTTCACAAATAGTCTAGTGTATGTGCACATAACAATTACCCAATTAAAAAAAAAAAGAGTCAGACACAATGAAACAGTGTCAAAACTTTACAGAAAATTATTCATTATACAAGACGCACAGTTAACAAAGTAACAAGACTATGCATGCATATAATCAGTATGATGCAAAATGATCCTGACGGGAGAACAAATGGCAAACCCAGCTAACCACTAACACTGTAGAAAAAGATGCAGAGCACTTATGTTTGTTTCAGAAAGTATATCACATAAGATAGATTCTTCAACAATGGTATTCCTAAAATGGAACTAATAAAAATAATACATAACACCTACATACTATGCTCATATGGTCAGTACATAAGAATGACTATCACATAGGAGAAGGGAATTATATTTAACTACACATAGCAAGCATCATTGAATATTTAATAATTAGTATGATACAGCTATTCAGTGATCTGTGTTGAAAAGATAATTACAAAAATAGGTGATGAATACAAAATCTGATACAATAGGATATATATGTATAGCATACTACGTATCAGTTGGAAGTATTCAAATAGGCATTGTAATCTTGATCAGTGTTATCAATGCTTTATTATCTATGAAAGCATACATCATTTAATACAGTGAGTTTTATGTATTGCTAGTCTGTGATATCAAAATGATGCATTTGGAGGACATGCTTGAGAAGAGCACTTGATCAAAACAATTGATTATTAATAAATTAATATAAATGCAGTGACTATCTTCTGATTGTTAGCCACTATCTGTCAGGAATCCCTCCAGCACTCCTATTTTAAATTACCTTACATTCAGGTGCCCAGGTAGCACTAAGCATGCACACTTATGTTAGTGCATTTAAAGAGACAGCACACTTTTCTGCAGCTGCTGGCAGTTTGGGTCTAATTACACCCTGGCTATTTTTAGACAGCTGCTGTGGGTCTTCCCTGCCTATTATGTGACTCTAGGGTCATAGACTCCTGTGTTGTACCAATCCTGCTGCAGCTCCAAGCTATCCTGCCTGGTGTAGGTATCATCAATCTTAACTCCTGCTGCTTACAAATATCCAGACTCCAGTTACTTACAGATATGCAGAATCCAGGTACTTACAGCTATTCAGAGTCCTGTTGCTTACAGCTATCAAGTATTCTGCTGCTACTACCATTGTCTACTTACATCTGTGCTTTTCTACCTTGAGTGGCTTACAGTACTTCCGCCATAAAGAATGCTATTCCTCACACAAGCAGGGATACCTAACCATCGTACTACTTTAATGGTCAGTGTGAATTAGATGGTACCTCCTGTAAATAGACTTGGAGATCCATTAATTTGAACTCTTACAATAATGCATCAAACAATTTAGAAAACATACCCAGCAGGGTATGTTATAGAAATGGATGCATATAAATATCAAATACATGCAGATTGACACATGGCAGACATATGTAGTCTTATTTTTTTATATATACAGTTAATACTGAGATAATATCATGCAAGAAGAAGCTCAGACAACATATTGCCAGTTAATAATCTCTAAACATTTGCACTATTTGTATGCATTTAAATCATGACTTCCTATCACGTGTAATTTGGAAGAAATCACATAATATTTGATAAGAAGCATTACATGGCTAGATCAAGCAGGTATTAACTAATTGATGGTGCAGTGACCAGAAATGGAGCCTATCAAATAATGTAGATGATTGTAAGTTGAAAGTTTTCTAATTCAAATGACAAACCAAATCAAACATTAATTGGGTGTGTGATTCACTATTTGCTGAAATAGCAAACTATTTGAGATGTGATCACAGATCAGATATCATGTACATGTATGTTGTTGATGCGCACTACATATGGCTCACTTACTGTATCAGGTAGTACTGCTTGTAATGTTCTGTTTCAGAGCTACCTAAAAAATAAAATAGAAACATCCCTTAAAAGAAAGGACAAGCCCTTATTTAACCCCCTCGTCAATACAAGGGACCCACGCCATGCCCCAGCAGGAATGCAGCATAAGTCGGAGTGACATGAGGATCGATGAGGAGGTAGATGGAGAAAAACTATGGATGGAGCAATCAGAGGTGGTGGAAAACTATGGTGGTGGTCCTTTATTACAGTGTAATAGAGATGGAGGAGCTATTTGTTGATGCTGCAGTGCTAAAGAGGCCCCTCAGTTGCGCCAAGTTTGTATTTATGCCAGAGAACTGCTCTTTAATGGACCGTGCAGTGTAAAGTTAGTACAACATTTGTCTATCTGCGACTTGTTATGGTGCCTCCTTTTATCACTCAAGATCCATCAACACATCATGGAGGTGCAGTGTATATTGCATAAAAATTGCACTTTGTGGCCATACTAATGGCTAAATCAAATAGATATTAAAAGAGCCCTTGCTAAGCAAAACCTCCTGTTATAGAGAGAAAGATTCAGCTTCAAATGAATGTTAATGTTGGACTGTGCCCTCCCAGAAGACATATTTATATATTAAAACTTCAATCCTCTTATCAGTCCATTAATCTCTTTGGAGTTTTCTTAAATGATAAAAGATTGCAGTCAGATATCTTTCTAGAGTTTATATGATGTTGCTATGGAGGTGAAATCAGCCAACTTATTTCTTGTTGGGTCGTCACATGTTCAATGTTTTACGTTTATCTTTTGACTTTAGCTCTAATTCTTAACTTGATCAAGCCTTGAAATGCAAAGCTATGGATATCAGTTGATATCCATTCACCATCAGAACTGAGGCAGTCGCTCAGCCTGTAACATTGGGCCCCATACCCTCCAGCTAAACAGAAGCACTCCTCAACAACTTTCCAGTGCCATTTACATTAGTTTATTTTACCTCCAGATCTAGAACCTCACATACCACCACCTTCTGCCTCAGAACTCACCTAGCATGGCATCCCACCTACCCACCCATCTATGACTTGTGTTACTTAATAATGCATGTTTCTGCACCATCACCTCCAGCTTTGGCAGGTTCTACACCCAAGACGTCATCACTAATTAACCCTCTACTCTCTTTTTAATTACCTGCCAAGGCCTTGTTTCTCCCTTTTAATTTCCTCACTTTTTGTTTAACCCTCTAGTATGTAAGTTTGCAAACTCAGTTATGCAAAGTAATTTGTTTAAAAGTGTTTTTAGCCCAAGGGCATGGTCATCAACTCCTTTGGTATCACTCTGTCAAAATATTATTGTCATACCCATATTTTACTGTTCCCCTACTGAATATATTGGTGCTATATAAATAAGAGATAGTCAAAATAAAATCATTGCTAATTAAAATATCTTCACAGGGCGTGCTACTTGGTTAATTAGACTCATCCATTTGATGGATTCCATTTTTGGCCATGTCTGTAGATCCTACCGCCGAGCAGCACTCGTAAAGGCTATTGCTATATTTTGCTTGATTTATTATTTTAAATAACCACTGTAGTTTGGACAAATTACATGTTGGTGAACTATATAACACACAAAATACATTGACAGCTATGTAAGCCATGATAATGAAATAATCTTGTTGCAAAATTTGGCAGATTTTGCTTGTTTTATGGGTGCTTAAAGACTGGCTTAGAGTCTTGGATGAAGGGTTATCCTACTAAGACTTACTTTTCCATTTAGTCCTGTTGCCAAGTGGTACTTTAAAATCTTTTTTGTTTTAATTTATTTAGTAGAACCGAATAGTGATCTTGAATCCAATATGTCTCCCATTCCTCAAAGCTGATTAATCCCATTAGGAACAAAAACAAATGTAAGCCATTATTAAAATAATATTGAATATAATTTATTTATTTATTTTAAACTTCCCCAAAAAACATTTTGTCAATTACCAAGTCAAGTTTTTATAACATCATAGAATAAATATGAGATAATCTGTTTACAATACAGTCACATTCATCACTGGATCATATTTAGCAGTATACATGTATATCTTCCTTAGACTTTCTTTCCAGCTTGTTTTTTCTATGCAGAGTTTAAATCAAACATTACAGAGAGAGTGAGAGACGTTTCAAGTAGAAAATAAATTTAAAATGCCATTAAAGATAATCCCCTCTTAAGGAAAAGAGCATTTTCAGTATATGTCAAATCAAAATCAGTAGACGTTGCCATTAACGTGAGAATATTAACTCCTCTTGTGCTGCAACCCACCTATATGCAAAAAGAAAATATCAATGCCATTTGTGTATAGCACTAAACCGATGTGCACTGAATGATAAATGTGTTTCTAAGTCTCTGCTAAGAAAGAGAATCTAGATCCAATGCCATGGGCAAACCAAGATAAAATTATTTGTTGAAAGGAGGCCATTTTACTTAGACATAAAATAGACGAAATATAGACGAAATAAAAATGTGTATGAGGACCAATAGGAACAGCTATCCAAATAACATCAAGTATAGGAACATCATAAGCTGATGCAATTTTATGTTATCAGTAAGGTATTGTTGTTGTTTAGTCTCCCAGTCGTGTCCGACTCTGTGTGACCCCATGGACTGCAGCACGCCAGGCACAATCTCTGGTAAATGAGACCAGCAGTTCAGCTAAAGGAAGCAGGTTCTTGAGTATACTCAGGGATCATATCTGGCCCAGGTTATATAAGAAACTACTAGAAATGGGGCCATCTTGGAAGTAGTCATCATTAATAATACTGATATAGAGTAATATCAAAAGTTGACATATGGGAACCTTTGGTGGGACAGTGATCATAACTGATTTGAAGTCAATTTTCCAAAACTCTTTATTTTAACCTTTACAATTTGAAAAGGGCAGCGAAACAGCTTATAGACTCAGACAAAGAAATATCAGGTAAAAATACAGACAATAAATGAACATTTACAGCTTTACTAAATGTATACAAAGTACATTAGCACATACCATGTGGGAATGAAAGCAACTGAAGTAAATCACAGCCCTTGTGGCTTTACAATGGTTTAAAGATCAAAATAAGGGGAAAAAATAGGCATTTTAATTATACAAGAAAGAGGACAAAGAGACATCTTTACCGGTGTACAAGGAATATAACATGTCTTTAAAAACAGCTATTAGACTGGCTAAAATAGAAAATGTAAAGTTAATTGCTAGGGAGATTAAGACTAAATATAAAAAGTATCTTAAACATTTTAATGGAATGAAAGCTATGAAATAAAATGTTGGTACCTTAAAATGTGAATCAGTCTGATAAATAGTGACCAGTAAAAGGTAGATAAGCTGGAGGAGGTACCATTGGTTGGGACACTGCAACATAAAGGGGATACACTACCTTTATAAAATATTTGGTTAATGCAGGAATAAAAACATAACAGAGTGAAAAACATGTATGTTATTAAAACACCAAGTCCTTATGGAATAAATCCAAGGGTACTGAGGGAACTGGGTTCTTTAAAAGCCAAACTTTTATCTAATTTGTCAAGGCTCACTCTCCAAAGGCTTGATACCAGATGACCGAAGAAAAGCAGATGTAATATATTTATTTAAAAGGGTGTAAGAAAAAATCTAGAAAATTACAGATTTGTAAGCCCCACATCTGTAGCTGAAGCTTTTAGAAGGGTTAACAAGGGATAGTATGCAAGAATATGTCCATGTGAACAAGATACTAAGTAGGAGTCCATATGAAATTATGCTTATCTGGAAATGGAGTCATGTCAAACAGATATAATTAGTTTATATTGGGAGGTAAATAGGAACTTGGATCAAAGCAAAGCAGTAGATGTAGTCTTTTTGGGGTTTTGAGAAGGCATTTGATACAGGGCCTCATAGAAGGCTAATGTGCAAAGTAAGGGATACAGGAAATGCAATACATATCTGCTCATGGATTGAAAACTGGTTAAATGACAGGAAGCAAAGGTTTGTTGTAATAAACATACTCAGATTGGACTAATGTTGGTAAGTGGGGTTCCTCAGAATTCAGTGTTAGGTCAATTTTTATTTACTAATGACTTAAAAGTAGGACTGGAAATAATTGTATCCATATTTGCAGAGCACACTAAGTTTTGCAAGGTAATTCACAAAATGATGTACTTTCACTACAAAGGGATTAACATAAATTAAAAGAATTGGCAACTAAACAGCAGTTTAGATTTACCACAAATAAATGTAAGGTTATTGATTCATGAAGGAAAAATAAGCATGCAATTTAAACTCAAATTAGTACAAACCTACGGGTATCAGACACTGAAAGAGATTTGTGAGTGCTAGTAGAAACTCCTCTAGGTAACAGTGCTCAATGCCAAGCAGAAGCTGCAAAGGCAAGCAAAATATTATCATGTATAAAGAAGTTTATAGAAGCAAGGGCCTCAAATGCCACTATATAAATCAATGGTACGCCCTAATTTGAAACATGGAGTACAATTTTGGCCACAAAGGATATTGCAGACCTCAGCAAACCTGTAACCTTCGGGCCTCACGATGAGCTCCTTTGGCGCTCATTACACATGCACAAGCCCATAACTTTTAACATATAGTTACTAACAAAAGTGCAATTACGACAACTATATATATGATAATCAGGGCCAATATAAGGATTTGTCAGCAGAACTTTGAGTGTCAAGAGGATTTCAGCTGACAAATGGTCATCCCTTGAAGTTAGAAGATAAAAGATTCCACCTTAAGGAAAGAAAATGGTTCTTCAGTCAGACTTCGGAACTCTCCAAAGGACCAAAGGTGCTATAACAAGCACATACAGAGAATAATCTCATTGCCAGTATTTGGTGTCAGGAAGGATTTTTTCTCCTTATGAGACAATTGGCAACGGTTTAATGGGGGTTTTGTTTATCTTACTCTGGATCAATTAACAAAAAAATCACCTATTAAAAAGATCAGAGGAGATCTAAATAAATTGAACTTGATGGACTAATAGTCTTTTTTTTACTTCAATGTCTATGTTACTATGAATCTAATAGACTATATTTTTTCAACATCATGTGTAGTTTATAACTATACAACTATGAACACAATGTAAAGTGGAAATTGATACAGATATTCTAGTTGTATTAACTCATACATTCTTGCTAGGAAGAAAAAGAATATATATATATATATATATATATATTTTACATAGTTACATAGTAATTAAGGTTGAAAAAAGACTTTCAGTCCATCAAGTTCAACCTGTTAAGATCTCCTCTGATCTGCAATATGCGGATTAGTTATTAATTAAATTATTGATTAAATAATTATTAATAGTATAGTATTGGAGAATGAATAAAGAGTTAGTCCATCAAGTTCAACCTTTTTAGATCTCTATTGATCTTTTTAATTTGGACTATTTATTATTATTGTTAATTGTTAATTATTGTTAATTGTTATATATTAAAACATGTAACTTGATAGCAGACAAGTCTTCAATGATGAACCTTCTAAGGGTAATTCAATGATATATATTGCTTCATGCTATAAAATGCATAGTACTCCATGGCTTAATTAATGACCTTGATCAGTAATGATGTAACCAACACAGGTAGATGAGCCACACAAAATAAATGTTTTTAAAGGTTTTGCCACCTTGAATTGATAATAGGCTCTAGACAAAAATCTGTAAAAACTAACATTTATAATTTATTTTAAATATATGGGATAATCTTCTGCACAAGAGTTTTATAATAAACTGAATATGTAGGACTTGGAATGGCGATGTGACACTGAGGAGTTTGTTAGCCTTATTAAATTGCGATTTGGCCAATTGAATAGGGCTCTATATAAGCACAGAGCATATTTTTGTTACAGAAGCTTTTAGTTAGTGAAGACCTTGCTTTTGGATAGAAGTTCACTAACTAAAAACTTTTGTAAAATAATATGCTATGTGCTTATATAGAGCCCTATTCAATTGTCCGAATCACAATTTAATAAGGCTGTCTATGTTAGGCTCATATAGAGTTTAGTAGTGACTATTGTATGGTTGGGGAGAGTGGCGGAAATGGATGAGTTCAGTAAAACAGTTTTTAAAGGGGATATCTTTCCGTCCTATTTGAGGGTAGATTTTATTTTTCTTCTTCATTTTTTTACATTTTAATATTTGCAGAAATAAAAAATACACATGAAAATAAACATATTTGCAGCTGATCATTATTAAAAATTCCATTTGTGTATAAGATTTACTCTCTGAGGAAATTGTTTTATCAACAGCAATTCATAAGGATTAGCTCTGGAGGTAATAAAGAATATTTAATTGCTGTCAATAATGTCATTACTTCAGAGGGTGGATCTTTCTGATAATGTATATCAATGTTAAGGCAATTGTTTATACATACAATTACAATTATGAAAAATGGGACCGTTTCTGTATGTTTGCAGTGTGGAGAGGAATTAATCATTTTTAACCATCGAAACCAGTCTGACTCTTTGTGACCTCACCAGTAGCTTCTTCTCTGTGATCTTATTCATTCATATTGAGTGCTTCTATCCATCTTATCCTTGACTGCTCCCTCTTCCTTATGTCCATCTTTTCCTGCCTTCTCATTATGTTAGCTTTACTATTAATTCATCCATTGAGCAGTCTGGTTATATTTCCTGGTCTATGGATTGTTTTAATAATTTTTTTTTAATAGTTTCCTCCAACACCACAATTGAAAAGCATTCATCCTCCGGAAGTTAGCCTTCCTTATGGTCCACCTCTCACAGCTGTATATTATTATTGAGAAAACCAAAGCTCTTACTATACAGACCTTTGTTCACAATCTGATGTCTTCATTCTTTAATAGCTCCTCGATATTTTCCATAGCCTTCCACCTAAGAAGGCAAACCAGTGCCCAGTGTCTCTGACTCTTCTGAATCCATCTTGTATGCCTGGCATTTCTTGTTCCATAAATTACTGGAGCTAACTTGCAGGACTTTGGCAAGTGAAATGAGTGCAACTGTTCAATAATTTGAGCATTTTTTAGAATTTCCTTTTTTCAAATTTAAATTTAAATTGACCTTTAAAACTCCAATGGCTGCAGCTGTGCTTCCATATTTGTTGACATGTTGCATGCAAGACATTGAGAGAATCTTGTAAAATTTTTAACAATGCAGGTGAGATTTCATCATTTCCTGGTGGCTTGTTATTACTAGTCCTTCTTAGTGCCCATTTAACTTAATTCTCCAAGATGTCTGGCTCTAAATACGTAAACACTCCATCATAATTATTAGGGTCTCAGGCATATTATGGTCTTTCCTGTATAGATCCTCCATATATTTTTGCTATCTCTTCTTGTTTTTTTCTGAGCATTTTGTTGACCATTATTCAATTAAGAATGGTTTCCTATCTCTTCTTAATGCACTCTGGAATTCTGCAATTCATTGATCATATATTTCCCTATCACAATTGCCTTCCACTTTGTTTCTTTCTTTGGCTATTCTAAAGTCTCAGCAGACAACCATTTTGCATTCTAAATCTTAATTTTATGTTAGATGTTTTTTGTTGCCGCCTCCTGGATAAATCTTACAGCACTCTATCTACCAGATGTAATCCCGTCAATCTCTTTTCCATCTCCACTGCATAAGGAATATTGTCGAGTTTGTATCTAGTTGACCTGGTGTTTTTCCTATTTTCATTAATTTTATTCTAAACATTGCAATTTGTAGCTTGTGATCCGAGAAACAGTAAACTCCAGGTCTTGAGCTCCTCCACCTTCAGCTGCAAAGAATAGTCAATCTGATTATGGTTGTGGCTGGTGATGCCCATGTAGTTTGTTAGGTTTTAAAAGAAGGTGTTTAACTAATTATTGACTAGTGATTTTATTAGTTTATGCACCACTTCATTTTAAACTTCTAGACCGTAGTCTCCGATGATGAAAACAATACCTGCTCAGATCCCTGAGGATTAACAAGGGCGGAGGGGATGGGTGGCATATATTCTACTTCAATAGGTCTTAATTACTTTAGGTATGGTTAATTATTATTTTTAAGACATTGCAAGAAATGTTATGGGCTACAGAAGAGAACGGTGTGATATGATAGAAGAACAAAAGGATTTTGGAAATTGGGAGATATTGTATCGTAGTAATATAAAGCCTCATTCAAACTTACACAGCCAAAATGTGCTCAGTAACTTTCCCCAGCTATTATGTTCCCCCCTCTCAACATGATTGTGAGTGTGGTAATTAAAATGCCTACGAGTAAACAAATTGGCAATATTACACCGGCATCCCCACCGATTTTCTCACATCAGAAATGTTATGAGTAGCTTGAGCTCCAAAAACCTATTCAATTCCATATTACTTGGTACTTGCAAGTACACGCAAAGGCATAACAATTCCTTTGTGACTTCCCACTTTTAGGACCCCCGTGGCATTGGGGTTAATTGTAGGTCCAATAGGGTGGGTTTGTGCTCAGTAATATTACTGTGCACAACCTTACTTGTAATCCTGAACCTTGTAACGGTACTTCCGAGGCTTTGGTTTACAAGGTGTGGGTGTGCTCATTAATATTAATTGTGTGGAGCATTGAATACACATGTAACATTGCTGCAAAAAGCTCCAGCAGCCAAAATTACACTTGGAAGTAGTTTCCTTGTCTCAAATAGAGTAGGGCTTATAGTAATTAAGGCTGACTTTTAGTCCATTACATTTAACAATTTTAGATTGCCTCTGATCCTTGTAAAATGTGGATTAATTGGAACCTATATTTAACCCCAATACATTTAATAGGGAGTTTGCTCAATATTATAAGAAAAAGAAAGGCAAAGAAAAAACTCCACATTGCGACATTGCCAAGTGCCTCATGAGGAGGAAACTATATATGCTATAAATAAGGTCAACACAGTTTGTGGCCTGGTATCTTTTTTGCAAGATTTAAATGGAAGAAATGATGCAACTATGTTTATGGAACCTATATTTAACCCCAAGTCATTTAATAGGGAGTTTGTTCAATATTATTTTTTTTATATATTTTAACAAATAAGCAATATGTATACATATTTAATTATTCTCCCTACAAAGCTAAGTGACAAGAGTACAGTGGATATAAAAAGTCTACATACCCCTGTTAAAATGTGAGGTTTCTGTGCTGTAAAAAAATGAGAAAGATAAATAAATTCAGAACTGTTTCCACCTTTAATGTGCCCTATAAACTGTACAACTCAATTGAAAAACAAACTGAAATCTTTTAGGTAGAGGGAAGAAAAAATATAAAAATAAAATAATATGGTTGCATAAGTATGCACACCCTTAAACTAATACTTTGTTGAAGCACCTTTTGATTTTATTACAGCACTCAGTCTTTTTGGGTATGAGTCTATCAGCATGGCACATTTTGACTTGGCAAGATTTGCCCACTCTTCTTTGCAAAAACACTCCAAATCTGTCAGATTGCGAGGGCATCTCCTGTGCACAGCCCTCTTCAGATCACCCCACAGATTTTCAATCGGATTCAGGTCTGGGCTCTGGCTGGGCCATTCCAAAGCTTTAATCTTCTTCTGGTGAAGCCATTCCTTTGTTGATTTGGGTGTATGCTTTTGGTCATTGTCATGCTGAAAGATGAAGTTCCTCTTCATGTTCAGCTTTCTAGCAGAAGCCTGAAGGTTTTGTGCCAATATTGACTGGTATTTGGAACTGTTCATAATTCCCTCTTTCTTAACTAAGGCCCCAGTTCCAGCTGAAGAAAAACAGCCCCAAAGCATGATACTGCCACCACCATGATGCTTTACTGTGGGTATGGTGTTCTTTTGCGCCAAACATATCTTTTGGAATTATGGCCAAAAAGTACAACCTTGGTTTCATCAGACCATAACACCTTCTCGCACATGCTTTTGGGAGACTTCAGATGTGTTTTTGCAAAATGTAGCCTGGCTTGGATGTTTTTCTTCGTAAGAAAAGGCTTTCGTCTTGCCACTCTACCCCATAGCCCAGACATATGAAGAATACGGGAGATTGTTGTCACATGTACCACACAGCCAGTACTTGCCAGATATTCCTGCAGCTCCTTTAATGTTGCTGTAGGCCTCTTGGTAGCCTAGCAAGACAAGTTTTATTATCTTTTCATCAATTTTGGAGGGAGCTCCAGTTCTTGGTAATGTCACTGTTGTGCCATATTTTCTCCACTTCTTTTGTACCCTTCTCCTGACTGATACCTTTTAACAATGAGATCCCTCTGATGCTTTGGAAGCTCTCTGTGGACCATGGCTTTTGCTGTGGGATGCGACTAAGAACATTTCAGGAAAGACCAACTAGAGCAGCTGAACTTTATTTGGGGTTAAACATAGGCACTTTAAATGATGGCAGGTGTATGCTGACTGCTATTTACCATGATTTGGAATGGGATTGCTTAATTCTGAACACAGCTACATCCCCAGTTATAAGAGGGTGTGCAGACTTATGCAACCACATTTTTATTATTTTTAATTTTTCTTCCCTCCGCCTAAAACATTTCAGTTTGTTTTTCAATTGAGTTGTACAGTTTATAGGTCACATTAAAGGTGGAAAAAGTTCTGAAATGATTTATCTTTGTCTCATTTTTTTACAGCACAGAAAACCTGACATTTTAACAGGGGTGTGTAGACTTTTTATATCCACTGTATATATATATTATATATATACTAGCGACTTGCCCGTCAAAAAATGACGGCAATGAGATGTGTATGTTTGGAAAGTTGTTTAATTATTAATATCCGTATTTGACATTTCAGGAACTGTTTCTAGAAAATGACGGTCAATAAAAGAAAGTGTTGAAATGCTGTTTGTCACACAATGTAAGTGTACTGTGTGCCTCAAGTAACTAAATTCCTCAAAAAGCAGAAATCTACATGACATAAAATAAGAAAAAGTAAAATCACCAAAAATAAAAAATGTACATTACAGAACCAAAAAAAGAAACCTAAGTGACCAAAAACAAAAAAAGGAACATTACAGAAAATAAAAAAGACATTACAACCTCCCGTCACTACAATTGTTTAAAAAAAATTACACACCTGAAAATGAAATACATATAATACATACATATAATACAATACAACACAATTAAATTAAATAAAATACAATACAATTAAATAAAATACAAAACAACCCTATGTAATATACATGCCACTATGTAATATAAATGCCACTATGTAATATACATGCCACTATATAATGTAATATACATCCCACTATGTAATATACAATACTATCTAATAATACATCCCCCTATCTATGTAATTTAAAATACATGCTATCTATATATATATATATATATATATATATATATATATATATATATATAGCTACCCTAATTGTAAGGTACAATAAAATAATTAAGACCACTTACCTTTGAGATGTTTCTTCAGATCAGCAACATACGGTAAAAAAGATTCCAAAAGTTAATACAACATGTTTACATGAAATACCTAAACATGCTAAACATTGTAAACATTGTAAACATTCTAAATATTCTAAATATTGTAAATATTATACTCACCTTTCCAGCATGTCCCGTTCCAGCATGTCACTTCCTCCATGTTCCTTCCGCCATGTTCCGTCGGCCATCTTTGCGTGTTGTCCGGCGGTAGTCCTGTAAAAAAAAAAAAGACACAAATCCACCCTGGCGGATGTCTCCGACGCTAATGACCTTCCTATGGAGTGTTCCAGAGTAAAATTGGCAATGGCGGCTTCTGATTGGCTGAAAAGGCTGTCTATCAAATTCAGCCAATGAGAAGACCCCATTTGTGAACCAATGAGAAAAGTATACACCCCAAAATACAACGCTTATTGGATAACACACCTTTCAATCTTTATTTGACCCAATCCTAAGGCTTTATTTCCATCAGCCAATCACAATGGAATATACCACCACGTACTGATTGGTGAAGACATCTGCGCCTTCCCATTGGCTGTAATATTGATTGATTTTAACAGTAGCCAATGAGAATGCGCAAATCCTTCACCAATCAGTACGTGAGGGTGTATTCCATTGTGATTGGCTATTGTCAGTTCAGCCAATCAGAATGCGCAGAGGCTCCAACCAATCACCCTGTGGAGATGTATTCCATTATGATTGGCTAAAGGCATCTGCGCCTTGTGATTGGTTTAAATAAAGATTGACAGGTGCATTATCCAATCAGAGTGTGATTTTAGGGTGTATCCCTTTCTGATTGACTCACACATTGGCGCCTCCTGATTGGGTGAATTTGATAGACAGCGTTTTCAACCAATCAGAAGGCGCCATTGTTTATTTTCTTCCGGAAAAGTCTCCTGGAGCCTCATTAGCGTCGGGGATGTCCGGGAGTGCGGATGTAAGTATATATATATATATATTATTTTTTTTACAGGGCGTGGCAGAAGAGGAGGCAAGTATAATGTAGATTATGTTTATTTTATTTTGATGTATGTCTTTTAATGTTAGGTTGTTTTTAACAGGTGCTGCGATGGAGAAGGATTAAAAGAATGCCGGACGGGACATGCAGGTGAGTAGAATATTTAGAATGTATAGAATGTATAGAATGTTTATTTTATAACTGTAAACGTGTTGCACTAATTATTATTATTTATTTTTTTGTAGGTGGCTGATCGCAATGGACATCTGCAAAGGTAAGTGGTCTTAATTTTTTTATTTTAGCTTAGACTTAGATTAGTTAATATATAGATAGCATTTATTGTATGTTAGCTAGGGGTTTTATATAGATAGCATAGGATGGATTGTATATTAAATTGTGTTATTTATTTAGATAGATTGGGAATGTATTATTATATAGATAGGATGTATATTAGATCATGCTATTTATTTAGCTAGATTGGGTATGTATTATTATATAGATAGGATGTATATTATATTATGGTATTTATTTAGATAGATTGGGTATGTATTATTATATAGATAGGATGTATATTAGATTATGGTATTTATTTATGGTATTTATTTAGATAGATTGGGAATGTATTATTATATAGATAGGATGTATATTAGATTATGCCATTTATTTAGATAGATTGTGTAATGTATATTAGATAGTGGTGTATTGTATTGTAATTGTATGTAATTTTATTGTAATTGAATGTATTTGTATTGTATGTATTTGTGTTGTATGTATTTGTGTTATATGTATTTCCTTTTCAGGGGTGTATTTTTTTCTCTCTGTAGTGAGTGGGGGGGGGGTGTAATGTTTTTTATTTTTCTGTAATGTTCCTTTTTTTATTTTTTGTGACTTAGGTTTTTTTATTTTGGGTAATGTAGTTTATTTTTTTTGTGAGTTAGTTTTTTATTTCATGTAATGTAGATTTTTTTTGTGTGACTTTAGGCTTTTTTATTTTCTGTAATTAGAGTGGTGGCGGTTAATAGGGGGTAGGTAGTTTCGATGTTAATAGGTTAGTGTAGAGGGTGTTTAGTTGATCTGTAATTTTTTATTGGGGGGGTCTAGTGCAGTATAGTGTTAATACTTAGTGTCATGATGGTCCTTAAGGACCATCATGGCACTTATGTGGTTAATGTAGTGTTGTAACAGGCCCATAATGGTGTTAATATACCCTTATGGGACTAAAGGGGTTAAATAGAGATTTATGGGGGTCTGTATTGCCCCCCATAAGTGACAGGGTTAATGAAGGGCTTATGGGGGGTCTGTATTGACCCCCATGAGTGACAGGCTTAATTAATGGCTTATGGAGGTCTCTATTGACCCCCACGAGTGACAGGGTTAATGAGGGTTTTATGGGGGTCTGTATTGACCCCCATGATTGACAGGGTGACAGTGTATTTTTTTTTTCTTTTACAACGGGTCCTTTAAGGACCTTTACGGTCCTTTAAGGACCTGTAATGCAGGAATTTTGAATTTTGATTGCAAAGGGGGTCCCCGATCGCGGGCAATCGGGACCCCCACTGCGATGGTTAATGTGGGGTTAATGCAGGGCACGGAGCTTATCTCGGATCCCCTGCGTTTAATCCGGGTTTCCGATTTTATCTCGGATCCCTTCTTGGGTAAGTTGTAGGTGGCTGAGCGGTCCTGGGTCTTTGAGCCTCGTTTTCATTTTTTTCGGCGGCCATTTTTTCTCTCGCTTAGGGTGTTCATGTGTGTGAACTCGGGAATTTGTACTTAAATGGAGGTGTAACTTCACTTTTAGAGGTCCTGGGTGCCCCCCCCCCCCCTTGCTATGGGTAAGCTTTTTATGTTATTTTTGTTAGTATTTGGTGTGTTTTGACTGTTTTTAGGTGCATGCAGTTCCGCCATTTGTCGTGCGTGTGGGTGTTTGTTATGTTAAGGTTGGTTCTTAGGTTAATGCAGGTTTCCGAGGTGAGCCTCGTTTTCGTTTTTTTCGACGGCCATTTTTTCTCTCGCTTAGGGATTTTCGTGTGTTTAAACTCGGGAATTTGGACTTAAATGGAGGTGTAACTTCACTTTCAGAGGTCCTGGGTGCCCCCCTAGCTTTGGGTAAGCTTTTTATGTCGTTTTTGTGAGTATTTGGTGTGTTTTCACTGTTTGTAGTAGCGTGCGGGACGGCTGTTATAGTGGGATTCTTAGCACGTGTCGGTGTCTGTTACGTTAAGGTTGCCTCATTCCCTAAGTGCTTTGCAAGGACCCGCATTTGCAGCGGCCCCTCGCTTCGTGAAGACCCGCATTTGCGGAAGCGAGGGCCTCAGTTGCTGTGATGGAGCGCCTTCGGCCTTCGGCGCTCCATGCCAGCTACTGAGGCCCTCGTCCGCGGTGTGTGTGTGTGTAACCTGTGTGAGGCGCCTTTGAGATTTTTTTTTGTTTAAAAGTCGTGTGTGTGTGTGTTTGTGTTAACACAGCCGACGTTGAGCCTCCACCTCCGCAAATGCAGACCCTCGCTTCGCGAGGATCCGCATTTGCGGGGACGTTGGGATGCTCCACCACCGCAAATGCGGCCCCTTGCTTCGCTAGGACCCACATTTGCGGGGAACTGCGTCCCTCGCAAAGCGAGGGACGCAGTTCTTTCGGGCTCGCTGCGCAAGCCTGCAAGCGTGAGCAACGGCCCGCATGCTCACAACTATATATGTGACTAGCGAATTGCCCGTCAAAAAATGACGGCAATGAAATTGTAAGGTAGCTAAATTAGTAAATGAATATAGTGTACCTATTTTGAAGCATTGTGATGAAGAGCTGGCAATCTGTGTTGATGTTGCTGCAGCATTAGTGGTGTGGAGCTGCTGTATAAGCATGCTGAATGTGTGCAGTGTAACACTGTGCGTGCGCGAGACCAAACCGTTAGCGTAGTCGTGTACTTCCGCATTGGTGTAAAATGGCGAGTAATGTGTGGTATAGGTCTGTATCGGAATATCCGTAGGTGTTTTGTGGTGTTTTGCGAGTTTCTTGTGGTGTTTTGCGAGTTTAGAGTGCTGTAGCCTCGTTTTCGTTTTGTTCGGCGGCCATTTTTTCTCTCGCTTGTTTTTTTTTTTAGTCTCTAAAGTGTTTTATTTCGAGTAAAATCGAGGTGTAAGTTGCATTTTTGAGGTCCTGGGTGCTCCCTCTTGGTGTAGGTAAGTTTTTTATGTATGTGCTGTGTGTATGTATTGTGTTTTAAATGTTTGTATGTCGGCGTGTTGCGTCCGATGTTTGCGAGGTCGTAATGTGTGGTAACGTGTTTCGTACGTTGTTTGCGTGCCTCGTAAAATTTAGCGAGTGTCGTAATTTGTGTGTCGAGTAGCGACGTGAATTTTGCGAGGGTTTGAGGCCCTTGCCCAGTGACCTCGCCAGCAACTGAGTCCCTCGCTTCGCGAGGGGCCTCAGTTGCTGGCATGGAGCGCCTTTGGCGCTCCATGCCAGCAACTGAGACCCGTGCCCAGTGACCTCGCCAGCAACTGAGGCCCTCGCTTCGCGAGGGGCCTCAGTTGCTGGCATGGAGCGCCTTCGGCGCTCCATGCCAGCAACTGAGACCCGTGCCCAGTGACCTCGCCAGCAACTGAGGCCCTCGCTTCGCGAGGGGCCTCAGTTGCTGGCATGGAGCGCCTTCGGCGCTCCATGCCAGCAACTGAGGCCCTTGCCCAGTGACCTGCTCAAATTTATCAGAAACACAGTATATGCACTGCATTCTGGGAAAACTGGGCGGGACACGCAAATGAGGTCACATAATGCACCATCACTCTGTCAATTCAAACCATTTTAAACATGGCTCCTTTAAAGCATATGCTTACTGTATTTCACAGTTTTAGACATAGCAACGGATGGATTTTTCACAAACCAGGTCACTTAACCACATACAGTACTGTTTCACGGTTACTGCTGATCCTCAGTATGGTGTGAGGGCCTGGTTTGTGTGTTGATTGTTGTAAAGAGTAGTTTTATACAGCAATTATTTCACATATGGTGGGCTAAGAGTGATAGAAGCCCTCCACCGTACAAAGTACAGTAGTACAAATGAGGAATAGTACATTAGTGATTCCACTTGAATGTCTAAAAATAAGTTGATAAATATATATGCATGTATTCTGGGAAAACTGGGCGGGACATGCAAATGAGGTCACATAATGCACCATCACTCTGTCAATCCAAACCATTTTAAACATGGAATCACTAATGTACTATTCCTTATTTGTACTACAGTACTTTGTACGGTGGAGGGCTTCTATCACTCTTAGCCCACCATATGTGAAATAATTGCTGTATATATGTATATATATATATCCATATATATAGTATATATCATTTTATATATATAGTATATACTATATACTTTATTCTATGTGTAAATTAATTTTAAAAATTCTGAAAATGTATTTCATTTAGTTTTGAGTACTGTGTTTGATATAGAGCATTACTGATACATTTCATATCCCTACAAGCATATATTCTATGACAGGAAGGGGGAGTGGGGGACATTTATTAAGTGCTCCATTATATGACAGCTTTACATTAACAAAGATTATCTTGTTTATAATCTCCACTGTTAAGAACACATAATGTGAAAATGATAACTGATTCGGCTCTCAGAATTAGACTACATCATTAAATGCCCTCTCATGCATTTTCAGGCTGTCATTCACTATTATTTTACATTTACTTTGAAAGCTCCTCACAGTATGGGTTTTGATACATAAATCTAGAGCTTTAGAGGCCAGTTATGTTGTGTCTCAATGCTAAAACTCTAAAGTGCATTTTGTATTTGCTGATCTTTTTTGTTAATTCACCAAGGCAATGAAACATTAAAGCCAATACATGATTTACTAAGTGAGCCATCAAAGGCTGCTGCCATGAGGATGTGACGATAACTCGTCTTGCTGTGCTTCGAACTACTGAAGGAAATATTCATTGGAGTGTTATGAATGTCATCCTATAACTAATAAAATATTGTCAGAAGGGACATAACCTAATTTAATTCACTACCTTGGAGCTGTGGAGTGGCACAATATGCATCATTCTCTGGAATGAACAACAATGCAACTTACTGCCAGGAATAAATATCTACAGCACCTTGGACAGAGGTCAACATCAGGAAATAACTTTGAGCACCTTGGAGAGCGTTCCACAGAGTTACTGTATTAAGAGCCTGAAAGTTACATAGTTACATAGGGCCTCATTAATTTATCCCTCGTAGTTCTCTCGGTCCTCGCAAAAGGCAGTTTTTTTGCTGTTTGCGATGACCGAATCTCTCGCAGCCTGCTTTGCGAGATGACTCCGAAAAATGGCCGAGAATAGGCTCTGAGAGAGCTACGGAGTCACACGCAGACATAAATCTATGAGTGATTCTTGCACCTCGGAAGAATCCCTACGGGCACAAAAAGTGCTTGCAAGGGATCCTAAAGCCTCTACGTGCTGCCTCGAAGCAGCCAGAGACAGCCGTGTGATGCTCCCCCTTGCTCCCTATACACATCCCCCAATTCCAGCCGCGGCAAATAAAATTAACCCCCCTCTATGATGGGGGGTCCCCATCGAGATCCCCAAAGTGTCCCCACATTAACCCTTTGCAGCAGGGATCCCAGAACTGCATAGATCAGGGCCGCGCTGCATTTAAAAATTGTAAACTCCTTAAAGGGCCTGCGGCACACTATTAATAATCCCGGCCGGGCACCTAAAATGAACCCCCCTCTATGCTGCGGGTCCCCATCGGGACCCCCAAAGTGTACCCACTTTAACCCCTTGCTGCAGGAGTCCATAGGGACCCCCGCAGCCCCCCCCCCAAATTAACCCCTTGCAGCCGGGGGGCCCTGATCGGCACCGATCGTGACCCTGCTGCATTTAATTTTTTTAATTTCCCACCTCGCGGTTCGTTAAAGGGCCGTAAAGGTCCTGAAAGGACTCGTACTAAAAAATATTAACCCCAGGCAACTAAAATTAACCCCATAACTCATGGAGGTCAATACCCACCCCCATAAGCCAATAATTAACGCTATAACTCATGGGGGTCAATACAGACCCCATAAGGCCAATAATTAACCCTGTCACTCATGGGAGTCAATACAGACCCCCATAAGGCCAATAATTAACTCTGTCACTCATGGGGGTCAATACAGACCCCCATAAGCCAATAATTAACCCTATAACTCATGGGGGTCATCACAAACCTCCATAAGGCCAATAATTAACCCTATAACTCATGGGGGTTAATACAGACCCCCATAAGCCTCTATTTAACCCCCTTAGTCCCATAAGGGTATATTATGACCCTTATGGGGCTGTTAAAACCCTAACATTAACCACATAAGTGCCATGATGGTCCTCAAGGACAATCATGACACAAACTACAAAAACTACACTATAACCCCCAGTAAACCATTAAAGCTAAACTAACCCCCTCTAAACTAATTTATTAACACTTACGCTACCTACCTACACTCTACCTACCCCCTAATAACCCCCCACCACTCTAAATAAAAAAATAAAAAAAACTATCTTACAGAAAATAAAAAAACCTAAGTCACAAAAAATAAAAAATCTACATTACAGAAAATAAAAAATACATTACAAGCCCCCCCCACTACGGAAATAATAAATAAATGACACACCTAAAAAGGAAAGACATACACAATACAATACATTACAATACATATAATACAATACATTACAATACATACAATACATGACATACAATGCATTACATACAATACATTACAATACATACAATACAATACATTATATACAATACAATACAAATAACATACAATATACTATCTATCTAACATACAATCTGTTTAATATACAATAAATCCTAACTACATACACAAACCCTAATTCTAAGCTAAAATAAAATTCTAAGCTGTACTTTTCTAATAGCGCTTTTGCAAGCCTTGTTGATTTCCTTGTACGCCTGTAAAGCAGTCTCTGTCCCCTCTTGTTTGTATAATTTAAATGCCTGTTTTTTACTCTGTATCTTGATCTTTAAATCATTGTTAAGCCACATTGGATGGGATTTACTCCTTTTAATTTTATTCCCACATGGTATATGCCGATGTGTATGTATATTTAGTAAGGGCTTAAATGTTGTCCATTTATGTTCAGTGTTTTACCTATCAGTTCTCTGTCCCAGTCTATACTTTGTATTGCTGCCCTTAGACCGTTAAAATCTGCCTTTTTAAAATTAAGAGTTTTTGTTGGCCCCTTAAAATTTAGTTTTTTTAATTCAATCTCAAATGAGACTGTGTTGTGATCACTGTTTCCCAAAGGTTACCCTATTCCAACATTTGATACTATATCAATAGTATTTGTAATGACTAAATCTAAGATAGCTTCATTTCTAGTAGGCTCTTGTATAACCTGGGCCAGATAATGATCTCTGAGTGTACTCAAGAACCTGCTCGCCTTAGATCAACTGCTGGTCTCATTTATCCAGTTTATTTCAGGGTAATTAAAATCTCCCATTATTAGAACTTGCCCATGCTTAGCTGCATTTCCAATCTGTAACAATAATTGTATTTTCTCACTTTCAGCTATATTTGGGGAATTTGCTGCTCCGCTATTTAACTCTACCCACAAACATTCAACTTTATCACTAGGTCCACCATAAATATCTTCTCTGACTATAGGCTTAAATTCATGTTTAACATACAGACAAATCCCTCCTCCTCTTTTATCATTGCCTCTATCTTTCCTAAATAGGTTATAACCATCCAGATTAACAGTCCAGTCATGAGATTCATCCCACCAAGTTTCGGTAATGCCTATTAAAGCCATTTTTTCATTAATTTCTAATATTTCTAACTCTCCCATTTTTCCTGGCAAGATTCTGGCATTAGCAAGCATACACTTTATGTTATGAGTCTGTAGTTCTGAAGTGCCTGCCATTGTACTTGAGTTACTTAGTATTACCTCCCTATTGACTATACTACCCCTCCCTCCATCTCCTCCCCTATGAGTTGTTAATTCATCCCTTATACCCTCTACACTTTCTACCCCATTTTTTATATCTAGTCCCTCCCCCCACCTACTAGTTTACTACCTACCATCCTATCCCCTAGCACAAAAGCTCCCTTATCATTAAGGTGCAATCCATCCCTGCTGTAGAGATTGTAACGAAGTGAGAAGTAAGCTCGGTGCTCTAAAACCCCAAACCCCTCCTTAGTGCACCACATCTTTAGCCATGCATTAACCTCCCGAAGCTCCTTCTGCCTCCCTGGGCTAGCACATGGCACTGGTAGTGAGGTTGGATGACATAGACATCACATCAGTAAGTTGAAATATAGTAATTTGACAGTATTTTTGATTATTGTAAATCTGTGTGAATGTCACAAATTTTGCATTCTTACCATACTCTGCAATGAGTTGGCCACTACTGTAGTTTCTCACTTTTGGGTAATAAATTGATACTGTTTAATTTGTAACTAATATATTCATTGTTGTTTTAATGGAAGGAGACATTTACTTTTATTCCTAACAATTACTCACCTAGAACAGACCTTGGATGTAGGTTAGATCCCCATTCAATTCTACTTTAAGAGGTACTTAACTATATGAAAAGGTCCCAGTTGATGCGCCCTTCTCCTTAGGCTTTTGCTATGAAAGCTGCAGAGGTCAAACATGGAAGTCATGAGATACAAGCAGAATTGTATTTTTTTCTAAAATGCTTTTATGCTGATTGTTTACATAACTATTGTCACAACCCTCTTTTTAGGGACAAAGTGGAGCCCTTCTGACTCCCATCAACAATAGCTCTTCAGGGCCAAGTGCACTATGGACAGGACAAATGTCTCTAAGACAGTAAACAATAATACAGGACTTTGGCCATAGAGTTCTATGGGAGAAAACATCCTATGTTAAATCCCATAAGCAGTAGGCCCATTCAAATCTCCATTTCGAGTAGGCCCTATTGGGATAGGTTGTCTTTCTATCCAGAGGAAAAACTCACGCTGGAGCTTCAGTTTTTTCTCCTGGATTGGCACTTAGCCAATCAGTAAGATGCGAACCTAGGAGAACCCTGTTTAGCCCAACTGTCATGATCCCCTGGACTCATAGACTCTTTTTGGGTGACCACTGGACCATTGTGGCCTGTAACTCATGTGATTTCCAACCTCCAGGGGCTTTATAAGGTCACAAGGGTTTACCCTAAATGACTATGACACTTTGTCCAGTTATGTTTGGTGTAATGTTGGTCCTCAGGCCCTGTTTATGTACACTGGGCCTCCAAGTGCCAATTTCTGTGAGTTATTTGGGCCTACCTGGCTCAATGACGCTTTTGTAATGTTTAAAGCATTTATGTTGTGTTCAGAATATGCTCTAGGATATGACACTGTTTTTTTCAGGTATTAAAAACATATCTAGTGCAGTGACATAGTACTACTGCATGTCATTGTTGTTACATAGAGAAAGCAATTACTTCTAAGGACTGGAAATAAGAAATAATAGTGGCTTATTTAGTAGTGACTGTGGGGATTTATTTAACAAGTTAGTTATTAGCATCAGTAATTACTGCACTCTTACTGCACTCTTACTGCACTCTTCACAATTCACTATACAATCTTTTAAAGGTATCTATTTTGGCTACATTGTTGCTCCTTGGAAACAAGAATTTTCGATGAAGGAAAAAAACATTATCCATGTTTCTACATCTTATATTTAGTATGCTGTGGTGTTAGTCTTACTTCCATTTTGTTACTTCCTATGGCAAACTTACTGCATAAGGCCCCACTCAGACACTCTGGCTCCAAAGCGACTGTTCACCCATGTTGTGCGGAGATCCTGCCAGAGGAAACAGGATAAGCAGGTCAATGGCTAATTAACCCCTTTTGTGTCCATAATCCTGCCAGAAGGGGCATAAAAGTCAGTATCACCGGACTCTCTGGCACCTAGGGGCAGGGGAGACAGGACAACTCTAAATCCCTGGAGCTAACCTTACCACATGTTGGGATCATTATGTCCAAGGGGGTATATTCTGGTTAAAACAATTGTTCTGTGAGGTTTGGCCTGTAGGGATGTTTGAGGCACATATACATGTGATCCTTAGATTGTAAGTTTGCGAGTTTTCAATCTTGTGTCAGTGCCTTGGAAACAAGCTCTATGTACATTTGATTTTATGCTCAAAAACAGGGCCCTCCATTCTTTACAAGGTGTATAATTTGTTTTCTGCTATGTACTCAACCCCTGTACAGCGCTACGGAATATGTTGGCGCGATATAAATAAAGATAATAATAAATAATAATTATAATCCTGTGTTCTTGATTATCTACTGGCTATCCTGATCTACATGCTGGTTAACGAGAAGCCTATCCCCTTATAATCCTGAGGGTGCATTATTGGTGCATTAAGTTAGGAATTTGAGGGTTAAAGAAGTCCTTTCTCCCATGGATGGTGACAGCTATTTATGCTGTTTGTTTGTTTCATAGTTTCCAAAAGTGATGAATATATAAACTACATTGTTATATTTAGAAATTATTATACTACATTATTATATAAAGATAGGTTATAGCCTTTGGAACCATAACTCATAACTTAGTATTTAACTTCATGAGAGTAACACAACATTCTCCAAAAAAGGTTTGAGTCAGGAATCACATTACACCTTCTGCAGCTCAAACTAAAACCATATAAATGGAACATAGTCTTTCACGTATGCAAAAAGGTTCCCGCACTGATATTAATCTACTCCTAACTAACAGCTTGAAATCCTTTGCTGGTGTAAGTTGGAAAGAAAATAACATTGGATTTTTATTCAGCTTGTTTATTCTTTTCAACATTTTGGATTACTCATTGGTGATTTTGGAAAATAAATAAGAAAATAAAAATTTCAGGTGCCATCTAACGAAAAAATAATTAAGGTGAATGGCCACAAGCAATTACAGTCTAATGATGAATATGTCCATATTTGCAAGCTCGTACTAATGTCACAAGGCCATATTAGTTAGTTATGGAGCTTTGTCTTTGTATTAATAATACATCTTACCCAGCATATTTGCATTATAATTTGACATTTTTGCAATTATTACTTTTTCTACATGAGGGAATCACAGTGCCCTATGAATAGCCAAAGGGAAAAATGAGAAAATCATTATAATTATTAAGGTAGCTTTTTCATAACTGAACTCTTGTTCTTTCTTATAATAGAAAGTAATTTCCCACATCAGAGGAAATATTTTTATCTTGAGGGTCATAAAAAATATCCACAGCAAATAATCCAAATATAGTACAATTTAAAATTATAGGTAGTAACAAATGTTTAATTAATTTAATTATTTTTAAAAATGTACTTTATCATAGTGAAATTACATTTTAAAGGACCACTGTATAATGAAAAAATATATATGTTTTAAAACTTGGACTAACTAAGAGCATAATTAAGCATGAAAAAAATAAGAAAGGTAAATGTTAATAAGAAAAAATAAAGTTTGATGACTCTATGGGACCCTGGACTATGGTATATACTATGGAATTGCATAGGCAACTTCAGGCAGATTGCTGCCCCTGAAAGATGCACTGACTTGGGCCTGGGACTTGTGGGTCTATATAGAAACACACCCATGACCCTGGATGTGCTTTACAAACACTGGGCACTATGCTAATCAGGTGTGTAAAGTTGGCTGCGGGAGCATTTTTCCCTATGTTTCACATTTATGTTAATATTTTGCTCCCCCACATTACGGCACTCAGAGCACATCCATAAATTCAGGCTTATCCTCAAGAGATTTTAGTGTTGGTAGTACCCAACCCGAGCTTTACGGATGAGAAACGGCTTTAGGAGCCAATAGGAAATTTCATAATTATTATAATGTGTTAAAACAAGTGCCATAACTGCAATAAGGAACCGTAATACACACATATATATATATATATATATATATATATATATATACTGTATGTGTGTGTGTATATATAGATATATGCAATGCATTAGAGCATTTGATCCTAGGCAATGTGGTTTCTTGACTTGTATTAGCCCCTTGCGTACTGGGTTGTGTGTCTAATGAAACGGGCATGATAATACAATATCATAATTTATGATGACATATTGGACTGTTAAGTGTTAAATAAAGTTGAAATATCATTTTTAAGCATATTTAGGTGCTATGTTGTCACTTTAACTGGTGCTGTGGTACTCAGCAAAGGTTTTCAAAGTCTTTGCGTGTGGTCTTTGGTACACTTAATATTTCCTTCAGCTTTTTGAAGTTGCTGCAGTGCAGTTTAAAAACCAGCTTTGTGTGCAGTCTCTGGTAGCCATGGGCGGAGCTACCAGTGGTGCAGATGGTGCAGTGCACAGGGCCCTCATCTGAGGGGGGCAAATGCTGTGTCTTTTTTTTTTCTGGATCATTTCTACTGATGCTCCAAGTGGTGACAGTGTGGAGCAGTTCAGCATGCTGGAGATGTGTATCAGGGAAGAGGATGAGTTCTGTGAGGTGGATGCCAAGAGGGGTTGAGTGCTGTCTGTGGATGGCTGCTGAGAGGGACTGGCTACTATGTAGAGATAGTATATGTATATATGTGTATAAATGTGTGTGTCACTCACACAGGAGATAAGGGAAGGGGAGCAGCTATAGAAAGGGCCTTGGGGGGAGCAGCTATGGGAAAAGGTCTTATGGGAAGTGGACTTAGGGAGGGGAGCTGTTATCGGAAGCGGTCTTGGAGAGTGCACTGAGTGAGATGGTAGCTGGTGGGAGCTCAGTGCAAGCATTTTTTACAACCCCCTTGAGGGAGTGGGCCTTCTATTCTCTAGCTCCACCACTGCTGGTAGCAGTTCTCCTACAATGTTTTATGGATTGGGAATAGCATAGCTAGGTAGGATTTACTTTGTTACGAGGGCACCTGTAATTGCAATAGAGGGGTTTACACAGGGCCTTTGTTTCTACTTAAGTTACAAAAGCCTGTTTAAGCCATTTCAGTTCTGGAGACTATTGTATCAAATGTATATATTTCTTTCAAATACTGATGCAAACCAGTTACATATTAGCTTATTTTTTCACTAATTAGTGCTGGCTGGCTCTGCAATCATATAATTATTATTATTATAATCAAATTATTGTAGCTTCTAATGCCTATTATTTAATCACAGTTTTTCTCCCGTTTATATGATTTGTTTACTATGTTGTTTACCCTTGAGACACAGGCTTCCTCAAACATTCCAGAAAAAACTATAAAAAGCTAAATGGCACAGGTGAGACTTCAAATATGGTATACATTAGAATTATAGGTAACAATGGAATTGTGTAAAAAAAAAAATTCTCTCACAGTATATTCTGTTATCACATTCTCATTGGTGAATATTGCAAATAATTGTTAATGACCCCCTGAGGTTCTGGCTGTACAGTTTTCAGTGTAAAATAGATGGGGAAGAAGTAGAGGCAGTCACAGATTTTACTTTCATGGGCAGTTGGTGACTGCAACCATGAAATGAGTAGACATTTGCTTCCAAGGAGGAAAGCTATAGCAAGTCTGGACAAGCTAATAATAAGCACAGATATAGCATTATAAACAGAGATCTGCATAGTTAGAACTATGCTATTCCCAGTGGTAGCTGGATGTGAGAACTGGCCATAAAGAGGGCCGAGAGCTATATAATTGATGCCTTTGATTTGTGTTGTTGGAGAAAACTGCTTAGAGTCCCCTGGATTGCAAGACGATCCAATAAATTAGTACTAAAGTGAATCAAGACAAACCATTCACTGGAAGGTTTGATCAAATATCTTGGCCATATCATGACAAGACAGGATTCCCTAGAGAATGACTCTGATGCTGGGAAAGGTACACGAAGGAGACGGCAAAGGCAGAGATGGATTAATGAGGTCAGTCAAGCAATGAGCATGAGCTTGATGGCGCTCAGAGAGGCAGTGACTGACAGATGTACCTGATGTGCTGCGGTCCATAGGGTCACAGACTGTCGGATACAACTGAATGACAAATCAACAACAACAAAGTGTTGTAGGGTTGTTCCTTTAGTCTGATTTTGCTAATCTTTATTCAGCACCATGTTGGTTTCTATATCATATTATCTGGATACTTTGTCTCTCCATACCACTACAATATCTCAAGTTTTTAAATGTGTTAAATATAATTTTCCTTGGAGTGTCAAGAGAATACAATAACCTTACTATAAATGTATTCTATTTTTTAATTTAAGAGGCTAAAAAATTCACTTAGATTACTTCAAATTTGATGCTCAAGGAAAAAAGGCAAAAGGCAAAGGTTGCACAGTATATTTAGAAAGGTTCATGAAAGAGATTATTGCCTGTGTACATAGCAGTTTTATGTGAAATATTCATTTGCCTCTGTGCTTATTTTGTGTCTATTCCGGACTCCTCTCCTCCTCCCAAGAGATCTAATTTACTTTTACAGCCGGGCAGACTACTAAAGCCCTTAGAACTTCCAGCCCCCCGGCTGCTCTGAGCTTCCCTTCCTAACAAGGCCAAAGGCTTTCCCACAAGCTCTTGCATTCAGAATAAGGCCTGTTTTCTGCTTGGTTGGTTTGTTTTCTTGTAAGTGCTTGTAGGATATATCTGAATGTTAAAATGTTACCCAATGCTGTGTCTGTTTCTGACCTAAATTTAAAATAAAGAAAAATACTAAAAAATCAGACAGTTTATATAACTCATATAATTATAACCTATTACATGAAATGTCTTGTAGGGATTGACAAGTCTTAATATGGACAAACAGTTTGGGACCCCATGCAAATGGTTATGTTTTAGGAACAACAGGGGTTCTTTAAGGACCTTCATTGCATGGAGTTAAACTTTTAGTTGCCATGGGGGTCTCAATGGACCCCCATGGTTATGTAGATGCGGTGATGCCATTATGGTGATAGGGTTTGAGAGAATCCCCAGGGATACTCATTAGTTTAAGTTTGGTAGGGCTTATTTTAGAACTGAAACTATTACAGGATGTTTAAAATATTTTAATTGCACTTGCAGGAATTTGGGAGGGCAGTGCTGACAGATGAGCCTGGCATGCTGCGGGTCATAGGATCATGACTGAACAACTGAACAATAACATGTTCCTCCAGCCTTTCAATATGATGTGCATCCCTGTATTGACTATGCACTTCTCCCATTGTAGCTTGCGGCGTGGCCAGAAGCTATGCCCATTTTTGGTGTGCTAAGAGGGCAGAAATTAGAAAGGTGGTGGATGACAGGCCTTTTAATGAATGAGGAGGTAATTAACCTGGATGTTTGTAGTGAGCCCTCTCTCCCAATGTAGTTGGTGTTGTGACCAGAAGCTACACCCAGTTTTAGCTAAGAGGGAGAAAACCTGAATGAAAAGATACTAACTGAGCCTTCACATCGGTATGTTGTCTAACATCTGATTGTCATAATTTATGTGGGCTAGGGTATGATTTTGGATGTGTCTAATGCTGCTCTGATTCTGAGTAACCAGAGTAAAGGAATGGTTGCATCCTTATCTAGTGAATGTGAATTGTATGTAGTGAATGGATGTGGTTGGTTGGCTTGCGAGGTTAGGGTATGATGAAAGAGATTTAAACAAGATTTGGAGAGGGCAAATAAAAGCACAAGATTTTGGAGGAGAGAATGGAGAGCAAGAACCTCACATTAGCAGGAGATAGGAGAGAAAAGAAAAGCATGATCAGGATGATCGAGCTGTGGAGATAATGGTGAGCGAGATT
The DNA here is from genome assembly GCA_027410445.1 of Discoglossus pictus. Classification (NCBI taxonomy): domain Eukaryota; kingdom Metazoa; phylum Chordata; class Amphibia; order Anura; family Alytidae; genus Discoglossus; species Discoglossus pictus. The sequence goes on along the minus strand of CM050165.1, from coordinate 22,435,336 downwards.
ACCATGTAAGGAGGCAAACATGTGAGGATGGAGAGCATGTTCTCCTCATTAGGGGAAGGAATAGAAAGCGAGAACACCAGCTGAGCAGGGAGATGTGTGAAAATGGGGAGCAAGTGCCCCAAATGAGCAAGGAGATGAGTGGGAATGGAAAGCATGGTTCCGGCGTGTGTAGGGCAGAGAGAGTGAAAGCATGAGTCCTGTAGAAGCTGGGAAAAGAATTGAGAGCGAGATCCTTGCTTTGGCAGAAAGGCAGGTTAAAAGTAGTGCAATATTCCTAAGAATCGTGAGAAGGAATGGTGGACGAGTTTTCCATGAGAGCACAGTGATGAGAGGGAGAGAGAGATCTTTGCATAAGAGAAGGGGGGGGGGGGGGAGTAATGCATGGTCTTCACATGAGCAAGGGAGAGAGAATGGGAGTGAGATTCCCATAGGGAATTGTCCCGAGGTGGTTAGTGACAATACTGGAAGAATAAGAGGTAGGTTGGGTGGAGATGAAGTGGGATATGAGACATCCGAGAGAAATGACCGTCATGGAGGAAAAAGTATGTATGGCTTTAAGACAGTGAATAAGAATGAAGGTCAGAGATAAGGTGAGAAATGGCGAGAGTAGAGTGAGAAGTGTGATGGATAGAAAAATTGGAGGGTTTAATGGTAGAAAGGTGATGGGGCTCAGAACTAATGGGTGAAAGATGAAAGAGTGGAGAACGATTATCCTGACCTAAAACATAGAACTGAGTGAAATCTATAGCCAATATTTCTCAAATGAAAGGAGGTGCTGCTAGACAACAGGGATGTGGCATGCAAAGATGTATCCTGGTTACCTAGTGACAATAACACCAATTGGACAAAAAAGGCAAATGCAAAGCCTCGAAGTAGAAAGACAAAGGCGGGGGAATACCATCACAGAGGGCACAGAAGGGGTAAGGGAGGATGGGGGAGGCGGAAGCTCCAGGCAGGACAGCACAGGGAAGGAGAACTAGCAGGGGACGGACAAGAACAGTGCTGAGAAGGGGAGGGAAATGAGAGAGCCACAAAAGCATCCATCTCTACATAGCACCCAGTCCTTGTCAGCAGTCATCCCCTCTCAGCATTGATCCCCACACAGCACCCAACCCCTTTCAGATCCCGCCTCACATGCCCCCCATGCCAGCTATACTTTGCTGTCACTTTGCAGCCTTTGCTCTCTTAACTTCTTTCCTGATCCACATCCCCAGCATGCTAAACTGCAACACAGTTGGAGCTTCATTAGAAATGCTCTTTTTCGGCCTGGGGGCTGTGAGGCCAAGAACGCCTGCGAAGCTGTAATGGGTTGGGCTGGAGTTGGTAGCTCGGCCCCTGGTGCTGTCAATATCTATTTCAATTATAAATTGAAACTGTATGTTTTTCAAGTGGTGCTAAAATATTTATAATTAGTTTCTTTGCTGAGTATTTCCTGCAGTTTGAAGCTTCAGGCCATGACTCTCCATTCACCAATAACATCAGCCTTGTTTGTGTTATTAATTAGCTCCCTCGTGTACCAGGAAGGTAGAGCGCGTCTTACTTACAGTCAATGTCTCAGCAGAAAGACTTTTTAGTGCAACACTTCATACAGCTGCTGTGAGAGGTAACCTTACGATTGTAGATGCCTCAATGCACGGCCAGCGATGAGGAACCAGACGCAGAGAGAAGTCACAGCTCTCAGGGGGGAGAATAATTACAGGAGATGTTGATTTGTTAATAAATTGATGAGAAGACAGGAAATCTGAAGCAGTGACAGCAATATCCCAAGTACCGCAAAGGTCACAAACATTTCATAAACCTCCCAAGGGTATAAAAAGCAATATACTACTGAGCTGAGACATCTGTACAAGCAATTTCTGCAGTGGGGCTACTTGAAATAAATAAGAAGCAGTCTTTAGAGGTCAAGGTCGCAGCAACCTGCTCCTGAGAAATAAAGCAAGGTATATGATAGTTTGCTGTGTTTAATTATTTCAAAATAAGACTCCAGAAATGAGTCTGGGATAATAAGGGAATTGCATATATTTCCCTTGGGTGCACATTAAAGGGACATAAATGGAACACAAATGGTTTTCTTCTGCTTTAATGCTACTTTATACAAGTATTTCAGTGACATTTTTGATTTTGCCTAAAATGATCTAATATTGTTGTTTAAAATTGACAATTTGTTGTTTTGCATTGTAGTCACAGAGCACTTTTCTCTACAACTTTGCATGTTAGGTGTTACTTACCAAGAAAAGAAGGATAAACAAACTTCTAATGTAGAAATACAATAAATGACAAATCAACAGATCGAGGCTAAAGAGATGAAAATTTTCACTGATGGAGGGTTAAGCAATGCATTGCTGGTCTCTATGCCAGTGAAATGGTTAAAAGACTATGAGCCTCATACAATTGGCCGCATTTAAAATAAGGAGGCCCGTAAGTGAAATCGCAGCAAATTTGCTATTCAATTGGCGTATTTTAGCAGGCTTGGATCTCGTTACGAGTTACGAGCTTGAGAAAATATCGGCCGTCCAACTCCCAACTTACACCATCCAGAAGCCTTTGATCTGTCACTTTCGCAGGGATAAAATCGCAAATCGCTATTCAATTGCTTAATTTCCCCAATCTCGCAAACTTATCCACACTTGTAAACCACAAATAGAGGAGAAAATCCTATGTGTACTTGAGAGGACCCGCAAAGGGGTTAAACACCAATTTGTAGCACTGTAAATGCAAATAAAACAGTAATACTGCACTGTAAATTATGGGGAGAGCAATGACAGACATTAGAATTAATTGCACAACAGTCTCAAGCTCACAAAACTGCAGGACATTGATTTTGATGTGTCATTTCAGGGTTAAATTATCTTGGGTACCAATGAGTTGATACATATCAGGCCACCCACATGGACTAGAACAGTATTGTCATTCATTTTCATGATTCTTTATTTTCAAAGTTGTGCGAGTCCGGTCGCATATAGGACCCCCAAACCTGATTGATTGACACGTAACCTCCACGTTTTACTTCCGTAATTATGACAGTTTCATTTTCTATTGGCCGATTTGAAAGGGGCGGTTACGGTCTCAGTGAATTGATATGGTTCCCGCACACAACTGCTCTGAACCAGTGCATGGTTTACGGAGCTGGCTTCAAGATCGCAACTCGCGACTTGGAGCAATTGAATAGCCTTGTAAAAAAGTCCAACGTGAGCCCGATTGCAGACATACGGCTGTCTGCTAGCAAGTTGTGGGCTTTCAATTGAATGAGGCCCTATATTTATAATATCTACTTTTCAAGAACTTGATTTGATAATGGGCAAAATATTTTCAAGTAAAAATAAATGCAAATAATACTCTATTATTTTATTTAACTGGGGAGAGATTTTTTTCCTAACCTGGAGCCCTATGGAAATCAGTTGCTCTAGCAGCCCTATTAAATTCCTCTAACGTGAAAACCTGTAGCCCGTAACGGAGCCCGCTAGACTTCTGACTATTAAATTGGCCTCTTACAGCTACCCACAAATGCGGGTTACAGGCAGAAAAAGACTGCAGGCTATCGAAATTGGAACTCCGTTGACGCAAATTCTTTGATCTGTTGAGCCCGTAAATGTTACGTTCGCAAATCGCTATTAAATTGCTACAAATCCACTGGCGTTCAAACCATAACCTGCAAATAGAGCCAAAAAGCCTATGGGTACTAAAGAGGACCCGCAAGGGGGTTAAAGTCCTATCCGTAGCACTGCAAATGCAAATATCAACACACAACTGTATTTTCAATTAAAGGGAAAGTGATGTTAGGTATTAAAATGAATAACACAACATTCTCAAGCTCGCCAATCTGCAATATAAAATACTTTTTTTTCTGTTTTCTGTTTAATTTCCGTGTTATATCGATCCCGGCAATCAATATGTTAATACATATAATGGAACTCGCATGGACTAGAATATAATATTTACTGATTTATTAATATTACATAATTTCTGGAATGCGGGTTTGATCGTAAGTCGTAATTCAAACCCGTAAGGCTTTGAAATCTAACCTCCATTTTTCAGTGACGTAAAACCGTAACAATAGGTTTGACTAATTGATCATGTTCATGGCTGCACGTGCAACGTGTGCAAGAATTGTTTACGGGTTTGGATGTTGGCCACATCTGTTGCGGGGTTGCCTAATTTAATAGCTCTGTAACTCTGCCGAATTTCAATTAATTACACATATTTTGATATTGGATTGCTAAGTGTCAAGTAATGTTGAAATTTCATAATTTTGTTGTTCTTTTTTTTGCTATACTGTCACTTTAAATGCTTCTGGGGGACTCAGCAAAAGTTTGAAAACGACTTGTGAGTGGTCTTTGGTACACGTAAATCTTTCTTCTGCTTCTTGCATTTACGGCAGTGCCCTTATTTGCGAGTGATCTGAAAAATTGTATTAGCATAGTGTTTGGATGTCAAAGTCTAACGGTGTAACTCGTAATTTATTTTCAGTGCAAAAGTCAATGGATATTTATGCTTTGCTTTTCGGCTTTGTCGTGAAGTTCACTCGGAGCAGTGACACATAGGAGTTCTTGCAATGTTTTAGAGATGGGGGATTAGGATAGGTAGGTAGAATTTTTTGAACCACTATGGCACTCGTAATTGATTTTGCAGAGATGTACATAAGGCTCCTGATTTGTTACTTGGGAGAGATCTTTGATTCAGATAAGATGCCTAGTCAGTTCTATAAACATAAGTGTGACAATGATGTGTAAAGTACCATCAGATTATATAGGAGTGTAACTTACAACAATCAGATTCCCATGCCAGGATACAACCCAGGAAATTAAATAAATAAATCATCACTAAGTAAGTAATACTAGAACGTTAGGTCTTTTTTTATTTTCTAAAAACATGTTTTCCATTATCAAGACTACTTTTTAAAAGTGCTACTATAAATGTGGGGTTTAAAAGGTTCTATGAAGTATGATACAGACTATACTGGTTACATTTCAAGAGCAAAGCATGTATTTGCATAATGTCGATACATTAATAACTGTACTGTCCTTCAAAAGAATGAAAAAATATGTATGCCGGAAAATATTGAAGGTTTCTAAGAGCATATTTAGGCTGGTAAACACAAAAAAGAGGTAGTTTTTAAGACTCTGGTGCTGAGAAATATTGAAGGCACATAAAGAAGGCAGAGTTGGAGGCGGAGATGAGGTCACTAAAGCAATGAACATGATCTTGACGGAGATCGGAGGGGCAATGGCGGCTGAGGTCCATAGGATCACGGAGATATGGTCTAAATAGAACTTCTAACCAACAAAAACATTTTAAGTAGAATAAGTGATGCCACTACTGGCCCTGGAGTCATCCAGGATACTTTGATGAGGGTTACATATATAAGAGGGGAGATTATATTTCAGTAAGAGCATGACTTACAGTTAGCCTTCTTAGATGGCTGCTTCTAACCATATAAGGGTCATGGGGGTGGTGTTAAATTTAAAAAGCTCCAATTATGTCACAAATCTGTCTCCCCAACCCCTCTCTCTACTGAGAGATCAGATAACCCCAGCCCCTCCTTCTCCACCATATCAGTACATCCTGAAAAAGAAGGAATTGCCTACATACAAATTATTCCAAAACATGTTTTTCCCTAAAAAAAAATTGTATGGTCAAGGCTTACCATGCATAATGTCATTAGTTTGTTAGATACTCCAGAAGTACAGTGGAACCTCTATATCCATCATGAATGTGTTCCTGAGGGACGGATACTGAATGGGACGAATATAGAATCCATTATCAGTGAATTCATTTATATTTTGATTACCATGTCGTGGGTGACCGTTCATGATGAATTGGATTTTTGGACTAATAAAAACATTTTTTTGCCATAAAACTATGACAAATATTGGATTTGACAAATATAGGGGCTGATGAATATAGAGGTTTCACTGTATATGAATTGATTCACAAATTATAATAGTCATTTAACTCAACTGCTTGTGGCATTATCAGTTTAAGCATGAAAAAGACTAAGGGCCTCATTCTATTATCGGCCGCAGCCGTTGCGGGGCCGCAAGGACCGGCCGCAAGCTATTCTGCTATTCTATTCCCTTACGGCCGGGGATTCCGGCAGGCTTGCGGCCGGTGCCTTGCTATCTCTTGCGGCCGCTCGCGCCGGAGGAAATCCTTTGATCTTAAACGGCCGCAAGGAAATCGGCCGTAAGAAATTCCTATTTGCAATTCAATTGCTCCGGGAACCCTCTCTGCAAGGCTAAAAGCGAGCCGCAGTTACTTGCAGGAAAAAGGTCTCGCTAGCACCAATTAAGCACATAAAATAGCTCAAATAAAGCCATCCTGCACTTTGAGAAGACTATAAAGGGATTTTAGGTGTTAGAAAAAATAGCACATAATTATCCTGTACTCAAATCCGTAAAATATTTTATTTTTAATATCCGTAAAATATCCATGTAAAAAGTCCAGAGTGCTTGGAGCACCTCAGACCCGCCCACGCCGCAGCCGGAAAATAAACAGTTAATGTAAACTCGGATTTGGGCTGATGTGCAAGCTTGAGAGTGGGTTCCTTTTAATCCTCATGTCCCCCAATATGATCCCTAGCATTTACAGAGCTGTACAGTGCAGGCTTGAATTTATTTTTCAGTTTTTATATTTCACAGATTACGGCCGGTTCCAAGATATGCGGCCGGCCGTAAAAGGAGATCCTTGCGGGGCCGTATAATAGAATCGCGAGTTAACTGAACCCTCGCAAGGAATCGCAGCCTTACGGCCGATTTACGGCCGATAATAGAATGAGGCCCTAAGCAAGGAGTGTGGGAACATATTAAAATATACTGTGTACTTTAACACGGGTCAAGAATGTCTTGATATTCTATAGACACATTCATAATAGTCATAAAAAATGAAAATATACTTGGAAGGGTAGTTTTTTTTTATATTGGATATATGTAAAAATGAAATGGCATTTTCCCAAGATCAATCTCAAGCACCACAAACAGCGCAATTGGGAGAGAGAATAAAATGCAAGAGGTTTAATGCAGCGGAGACTGACTCATATAACCCATTTGCAGCCACGGGGGCTGCCCCTGCTAGCAGTGCTCTGCAAGCCCCCCTGACAGTGATGGATCTGATGCTGGATCTGCAATGCTGCGCTGTATGTTCCATTTGTCTCTAACAGGTAGAGCTGGGCAATACAGGGCTGAGTTATTATAGAGCTTCGTTGATGTAAAAATAGCAACAAGAAATATTCTTGGAGGGAGCCAATGAATCAAAATGTTAGCGTTTCATTTCACATTGCAGGAAACTGTTCTGCTCATCCAATAGGCAGGCGCAGTCATAGACAGACCTGGGTCCAAATCAGGATCTTCAGCCCCCTACTTCTGCATCACCACTGCTTTACTGCATTTTGTACAACTCCATCAGGATTAATCTAAATCTAATTAAGCTATTAGTTGATTTTTTTAAATTTGTTTTCCAGTTCTCTGTATATGAAGTTCCCATAGACCCCATACTAATGTTAATGAACAAAAATGTGTGTAAATCATTCCAGATTTGTCCCAGATAGCTGAGAGTATTAGCTGTACAACTCACCCTACGCATATTGTTAGAACATTATCTGTGGCTATACAGTCTATTATTATTATTGTTATTACTTTTATTTGTAAGCGCTAACATATTCCGTAGCGCTATACAGGGGAAAAGAACAAGGAAAAATATAATTTTAACAAACGGCAAAAAATGGAGGGCCCTGTTTTGAGCTTAGAATCTTTGTAGAAAGGTTTTTTTTCCCAAAGCACTCTACAAGATTGAAAACTCTCTACTTACAAAATAAAAATGGGGATGGAAGAGGCAGATAAAGTGAAGGAAGTCAGGAAGAAAGTGAAGTTTCATTAGGTAGGAAGGTATGCAAAGTTAGAATGTTTTTTTTCATATAGAAGGAAAAAGAAAGCACCTGAGAAAGTAATTTGGTAAGTGATCCTAGTATGTAATATCTTATCTGGCCCTAGTGGTCAAATAGTTTAATCTGCGAGTGGGAGGGGAGGGGCCAGTGTTAGGAGGTATGTCCCAAGAAGCCAGTAGAAGAAAGAGAGAGAGGGAGAGGAGGTGGGATTTGGACTTGCAGAAGTGTTTCTGCTTATGAGCTTTAGAAGGGGGAGGAGATAGTGAATGGAGGAATGAGAGTAGCACCAGGATATGAGACAAGCAGCCATGAATATCAGCAGATCTCTGAGAGGGAGACACAGAGTTGAAGCTTAGATCTTAGATGAGATTTCAAATGAGTTTGAACAATAACTTATTTCCCTGGTGAATTTCATTGTTTGCTCCAAAACCATTTTACATTACTTTCTACCGTAGTTATAATAATTATCATGTAAAATGGTTTTGGATGTAAGAGTTGGCTCCTACTTTTTGAAACAAGTAAAGAATATGCATTCCTGAGGTATATCATAAAGTAGAAGATGGACCATATTTACAGTTCTTTTTATTATTATACTAGCCAATTGCCCGTCAAAAAATTACGGTCATAAAATTGTAAGACAGGTAATGCTGTTTGCCACACAATGTAAGGCTTTTGGTCCTCTGAGTAAAAGTCTTATGTACCTGGCGGTGTTTTGCTTGGTTATGGGTCGTGTAGCCTCGTTTTCATTTTTTTCGGCTGACATTTTTTTTGTCGCTTCGGCGATTTTCGAGTGCCGAAACCCGACAAATTCAGTATAAATTGGCATGCAACCTCACTCCCAGATGTCCTGGCTGTACCCCTGTGCTGTGTGTAATGTTTTTTTTATTTTGTTTGTGTTTTTGGATGTGAGCGGTTCGACTGTTAACGGAAGTCCCGCGGCTTGTAATTTTTTTTTTCTGTCCCACTTTCCTTTGCAAAGTGTTGTGGGCCGTAATTTTTCCCTGCTAGTTTTTCAAACTGCTACGGGTCTAGCATTGTGAATTGTATAATTGAGATTTCTTTTGATCTGTAGTCCCGCTGGTCATAGTGATGAGTGCCTACTGCTTAAGTAGTTCGGGGTCGTAGCGATGAGCGCCAACAGTGCTCATCTCCACCTGCCTTCTTTCTCTCCATCTAACTGTAGCTTGAGGGGAAGGTTTATCCTATAGAGCCTTACTCTGCCCTTGAGTTTTGTTGTTATTGGGCTATTTGAAGAGATCATAACTGAACCCACTGTTCCTTCCAGGCCGTAATTATTTATTATGAATTATGAAAAAAACATTTTGCAAATGGTCAAGTTCTTCAAATTATGATACTATGAATATGATCTTTTAATAAATGTCTCTTTGACAACTTATTATTTATCCGACTTGGCGTGTTCACCTGCCATTTATGGCCATACATAAGTTACTGAAAGAGAAGACCTGCAGAGATAATCAATGCCTAAAACTGTATACTTTACCTTCAAGCACAATTATCTAACATTTCTATTCATTAAAAAAAAAAACTATTGCACTTATATTTCTTTATTTGTGTACTTTTGTACTTATATACATTATCTGTACTCATTACCTCTTTAATATGAGAAACCTATAACCGTACACATTGCAGTGTTTCCTACAACTTCCCCGGCTATATTCATGTATCACTGAAAGGTAATGGTAGGTCATGGTCTGTAATTGCCATGTGGGAGGAAGTCTAGTACTTCATTACAGCAGATGACTTTTATATATCTTCTTAGCCACCTAGAAAGTATAATTCAGCATCCAAACCTTCCTGTCTGGGACATTAAATTTGATGCCCTAAAATTCTTAAATATTCAGAAGATGTTTCGGTTTAAAAGATCCAATAAATCTTTTGGAATTTGTTACTTTAAAGGCCACTGCAAAATGAACAAATTTATGTTTGAAACCTTTGAGTCTGACTAAGTGCATAATCAAGCAAAAAAAGTAATATAGCAAGTTTTTATTTAGAAAAAAAAATGTTCATGCCTCAACGGGTCCATGGATGATACATTAGTGGAAGTTTGTGGGTGAAAGGGGTGTTACATTTCTGGGGGGCAGTTGTGGTTGCATCCTTTAGTGCAATTTCCTTCTTCTGGGCCAGTGAAGGGAAAGGGGAGTGGTGTCCATTTCAATCATATCCAGTTAACAAATGCTCTCGACTTCTGCCTGTTCCCTGTATCCCTGCCCATCTTTCCACTGATAATTACAAACATCTCCCAATAGTACCCAGCTGTCAGGATGTGATGTAACAAACACAAAAGGGATTCCTATACTATCCTTATAAAAAATTCAGGACCACACAATTTTGGCTCCAAAAGTCATCATCCTGCATGCCTAAAATGAAAAATAAGACTACCCTATATTTCACAGGGAGCTTCCATATTGAAATATGCACTTGAACGCACCTCTGTCTATTCGCTATTAAACATAAGCTATAAGCATTGCAAAAATGTTCTCAGAGAGCAGAAAGTAGGTATATATATATATATATATATATATATATAATCTCACAAAAGTGAGTACACCCCTCACATTTTTGTAAATATTTTATTATATCTTTTCATGTGACAACACTGCAGAAATGACCCTCTGTTACAATGTAAAGTAGTAAGTGTACAGCCTGTATAACAGTGTAAATGTGCTGTCCCCTCAAAATAACTCAACACACAGCCATTAATGTCTAAACCGTTGGCAACAAAAGTGGAAATGTCCAAATTGGGCCCAAGGTGTCAATATTGTGTGCGCCCGCCATTATTTTCCAGCACTGCCTTAACCCTCATGGGCGTGGAGTTCACAAGAGCTTCACATGTTGCCACTGGAGTCCTCTTCCACTCTTCCATGAAGACATCACTGAGCTGGTGGATGTTAGAGACCTTGCACTCCCCACCTTCTGTTTGAGGATGCTCCACAGAAGCTCAAAAGGGTTTAGGTCTGGAGCCATGCTTGGCCAGTCCATCACCTTTACCTTCAGCTTCTTCCGCATGGCAGTGATTGTCTTTGAGGTGCGTTTGGGGTCGTTATCATGTTGGAATACTGCCCTGTGGCCCAGACTCTGAAGGAAGGGGATCATGCTCTGCTTCAGTATGTCACAGTACATGTTGACATTCATGGTTCCCTCAATGAACTGTAGCTCCCCAATGCAGGCCCAGACCATGACACTCCCACCACCATGCTTGACTGTAGGCAAGACACACTTGTCTTTGTACTCCCCACCTGGTTGCCGCCACACACTTGACACCATCTGAACAAAATAAGTTTATCTTGGTCTCATCGGACCACAGGACATGGTGCCAGTAATCCATGTCCTTAGTCTGCTTGTCTTCAGCAAACTGTTTGCGGGCTTACTTGTGCATCATCTTAGATGATACTTCCTTCTGGGACGACAGCCATGCAGACCAATTGTGCTGCGCTACGGTCTGAGCACTGGCAGGCTGACCCCCCGCCCCTTAAACCCCTTGCCGCAATGCTGGCAGCACTCATACATCTATTTCCCAAAGACAACCTCTGGATATGACGCTGAGCTTATGCACTAAACTTCTTTGGTCGACCATGGCGAGGCCTGCTCTGAGTGGAACCTGTCCTGTGATACCGCTGTATGGTCTTGCCCACCGTGCTGCAGCTCAGTTTCAGGGTCTTGGCAATCTTCTTATACCCTAGGCCATCTTTATGTAGAGCAACATTTCTTTTTTTCAGATCCTCAGAGAGTTCTTTGCCATGAGGTGCCATGTTGAACTTCCAGTGACTTCCAGAGAGAGTGTTAGAGCGATAACACCAAATTTAACACACCTGCTCCCCTGAGACCTTGTAACACTAATGAGTCACATGACACCGGGGAGTGGAAATGGCTAATTTGGCCCAATTTGGACATTTCCACTTAGGGGTGTACTCACTTTTGTTGCCAACGGTTTAGACATTAATGGCTGTGTGTTGAGTTATTTTGAGGGGACAGCAAATTTACACTGTGATACAGGCTGTACACTTACTACTTTACATTGTAGCAGAGGGGCATTTATTCAGTGTTGTCACATGAAAAGATATACACTCACTTTTGTGAGATATATATATATATATATACAAGGGGAGAGACCTGGGCACAAGGCCCTGGGCACATAAAGCATGCATTTTAAACTGTAAAACCAAAAGGATACAATCTTTCATTGTACAAAAATATTAAGCAGACAGGTACTTGTGGATATGAAGGGAAGGAGTTCCAGAATTGTCTTTGGTTCTTTGGCCAGAGACCAACTACAGGTCCTATTACAGGAATAGAGAGGGCAACTCTTCCTGTTAAGAACCCAAATCAAAAATGAATGCTTGAGTCCTCAAAAAAAGTCTGGTCTAGAGGGGTGTATGTTTGTGTTGTTCAATCATTACTTCATGGACCTTAACACACCATGCTGATTTTTTTGGTACTCATGAGTGGGTTTCTTATCCAGTGGGCCAAAGCATACAGCTCCTGGTTTTCCTAGGTGGTCTCCCATCCAAGTAATGACCAGGCCCAACCCTGCATGGCTTCAGGGTGGTGTGACCTCTTGGTTTCCTGACTGAAATCGAACCCAGGTCACAGTTGTGAAAGCACCAAATCCTAACCACTGGACCACCCGGGGAACCCAGTCTAGAGGGGAGGGATAGGCTAACGCTTAGTTCCTGTCCTATGCAGAGGGCAGATAATAACCCATTGGTCATTTTTTTTATTCTTTTCATTTTTTTATAATTATTTTTACATATTGTAGTGTTAGTTTCTAAAGCCCCCAAAACTGTTTACTTACTGTGCCTATTATGTGTCCTTCAGTTGCAAAAGCAATGTACTAAACTTATAGAGACAAGCTGTCAGGTCCTGAAGGTAGCATTACAAGCGCTCTCTACGTATTTGTGAACTCTTCATTGCAATGTTACGTTTCATTTTTCCCTATGTGTTAGTATGTTTGAAGAAAAATCTGGCGCGTTTCTGATGCAAGAAACAATGATCATTGCAATTTGCCGGGAGCTCATGATTTTTATCCTCTCAGAACTTCCAAAGTTAAAGGCAAATGGAATACTAAATGTACTAGCCAATCACAGACTGTGTCTCAGGAGCTATTGCTATAATGCTGCTCAGACAGTCTGACAGGCTAGTACATCTAGTACTATAGAAACATTGGGCCATATTCTATTAGCTGCTCGAAAATGCCTTGAACTCACAAATTTGTCTGCTGTGTTTTTTTTAATAAATGTTTAGATGTATTCTATTGACTCTACCTCGCAAATTCCGACCACAAAGCTGAACTCGTACACCCTGGATTTTAGGGGGCATGATCATATGATCTGACAATATTTAAGCATGCCCGTAATTTACTTCTTAAACAATCGCAATACAATCTAGCACTCTATAAAATGCATTAGATCAACTGTTCTAGTCCATGCGGGTTCCATGATATGTATTAACCCCTTAAGTCCTATGACCCTTTTTTTCACACAAAAAACCCATATAGAAGATCATTTTTAATTGCAAATTTGTGAGTTTGAAATTATTGTGCAATTAATTCTAATGTATTTCTTTGCTTTCCCATATTTTGAAAGTACAGTATTGTGTGTTTAATACCTGTTAAGGTTTTAATAATTGATCGAAAAAGTCCTTGCGAGTCATCTTGAGTACTCGTAATATTTTTGACAGAAACGTGATACTTTTCTCATTTGCGAGTTTCAAATTTTTGCGAATTAGAGTTTAAGTCTAATAGAATATTGAATTTGTGTAACCTTAGTTGGATAGCTCTCGTTAATCTTGAGCTGTGCTAAAACCAATGGAGTTTTCAGTTAGGATTTGCGAGTTTGGCTCGCCAGTAATGATTGCGGTTGGTCTATTTGTAAACGGTTTGCGAGTAGCTAATAGAATATGTGGCAATTACGAACTGACTATCAGTCCTATTAAATTCCTCCTACTGAAGAATGTGTAGCCCGTAAAGGAGCCAGCTAGACTTACGGCTATTAAATTGGCCTCTTTCAGCTACCTGCAAACGATCTGCAGGTTACAGGCGAAAAACCCTACGGGCCATCAAAATCGGAGCTAAGCCTTTGATCTGTCAAGCCCGTAAATGATTAGAACGCAAATTGCTATTAAATTGCTATGAATCCACAAGGACGAACTGGCGTTCAAATTGTAAATGGCAAAATCAGCCAAAAAGCCTTACCATATTGGTCCGAATATAAGCCGCACCCGCATATAAGCCGCACCCGTAAAGTTCAAGGGGAAAAAATAGAAAAAAGATAGTACTCAAATATAAGCCACATCCGAAAAACTGGAGAGAAAAAGACTCTCAAAGTGATTAGCCATTGCAAGAAACAGGCTTTCTAATTAGCACTGTAGCTTTTTTTGCAGGTTACAAGCTTTACAGGATGTTAGAATCACTAAAACCGCAAATCGCTATTCAATACCGCAGTCTCAAGCACAAAAATCGGCACCCTTAACTCGCAGTCGCGCAAATCGGTAGTAATTTTGGGTTCGCGAATAGAAGCCGCACACGTAACAAGCAAAGTTTGCAAATCAATAATTATTTTTTTTACGTCGCAAATATAAGCCGCACCCTTAACTCGCAAGCTCAAAAATCTGAAAAAAGGTGCGGCTTATATTCGGACCAATATGGTAAATCTGCAATATAAAATATTTTATTTTAGTTTTTAATTTCCCTGTTATATTGATCCCGGCAATCAATGTGTTAATACATATAATAGAACTCGCATGGACTAAAATATCATATTTACTAACTTATTAATATTGTATTATTTCTGGAATGTGGGTCCGATAGAAACTGATGCTTCAACCCCGTATGGGATTGAAACCTAATCTCTATTTTTCAGTGACGTAATGATGACGATCTCTTTTACCATTGGCTCCTTCTAAATCCATAACCACGCATTTGACTAATTGATCATGTTCACAGCCGCAACTGCAACATGCGCAAGAATAGTTTACATCTGTTACGGGCTTGGCTAATTTTATTGCTCTGTGACTCCGCCGAATGAGTTACATGGGGTGGACCTTTGAATGTACTGTTTAGAAGATTTCACTGAGTAAAACCAGAGCTTTTAAGCACTTATTTATAAAATGATGTCTAGGCATGCAAAAAAGCACGTTAAGTAGATTATTTTAATATTAGAAACTGGGAACCTTCCATATCCCTTCAAGGAAGCTCCAGACAGCAATAAGGGATGATTGTTGAATGGCTGTCTGTTATGTAAATTGTGTTATAAATCAGTGAAATGCTCGACAACTTCTAAATTCTAAATAATTAAAGTTCAGTGCTGAGTAGAAAGATGTATAGCCAGTGGTGGAGGTACCGCCGAAGCAAGCGGTGCAATGCACATGGGCAAAAATAATAATCTTTTTTTTTTTTAATTTATAGTCGGTTTGCCATTCCCTCTTCTCAGCCCATGGCCTTAGGCTACCCTGGACCCCCTCACCCTCATCAGGATCCCCCCTCTTTTACTCTGATTGGCATTAGTCCATGTGGATATCCCTTCTGAGGCTCCCCTGCCGGCCGCTGTGTAGAGCAACATAAGTAAGTTTCACTTTAACATTAAATATGATACTAAAAGAATGTGTATTGAGAAAACATTTTTCTTCTCTCTGTCATTAATAATATCAGTCCCTCTACCATTATACTACTCTACTGGAATACTTATGTCAGAATATCTGTGTCATCAACAAAGCTTCGGTCTTCCTAAGATGATGTTTTACAACTTCAAACAGTTTCCGTAGCCTTTTAAGATTTGATATGATTCACAGTACTGGCATTTCACATTTCAAATTATTTATAATGATGGGGACAGAAGCTTTGGATGTGATACAGGATGCCATGACATAGATAGTTGGAGATAAGGACATATGCACTGGATCATGATAAACCCACGGTGGTTGCATAACGCTCATATGTATTAGTAGCTATAAACGAGAAACAAATTGGCATAGTCTCCTCAACCTTATTTCTGTCAAAAACACATCAAACGGGAACAAGAACAAAACAGAGACACATTGTATATTAAATAAATTAATACCATTTATTAGAATAATGCAATCAGAAGAATAGAATAAAATCAGGATGTCAATGAATAACTCAACACATCCAATGGTATTCAGTGTTCCTTTCCAGGTTGGTGTGTATCTGAACTACATTCACTGGGAACACCATATTTGAATTTCTGAGGGAGTATAGACTAAAATGGTTTATTATAGACCAGATGTTTATATAAAGTTCCTTTACCACAATAATGCAATATGTGTCACCCAGCTATTCTTTTTCTTGTGGGTACATTCATGGCTCTTTAAATAAATAGTATTCTTTAAATGTTCTGCTCTATGACTGTTTTGCACTTATTTATGTTTTATGTACATTTGATTAGAGACGTTGTAGGGTTGAGCAACCACAACCAGTGATCAAGAACCTTTTAGGCAGTTGAATAAATATAGAACATACATTTCTACTGTTTAAAGGACCACTGTAGTTAAAAATTATATATTTTTTGTCAGGTATGTACCAAATTAACAATATTAGCAGCTCTGTAAGACATGGAAATCATTTGAAGACTCTGTTTATGAGTACAGGAGTCCAGTTTGTGTTTGTTACACCACATGCTGAGAGCTGGATGATGGAGGTGTATGTTTGTAGTTATCATTGTATGTTTGTAGGTATTCTTCCACCTCACTGGTCAAGAAGAAGACCCCTTCCATCATTCATTGCAAGGCTAACCCTCCAGAAATATAAACTCCCCTCTCTCACACACAACTTCCATCAATATATCATCGATCAATAGTCTTCTAAAATGTTCATGTCCATGGCTTACACAACTGCTAATATTGTTTGTTTGGCCCATACTTGACAAACAAGTGTCTTTTAAATAATGTTATGATCTCATCGTTCTACCATGTACTCTTTGCTTATTAAAGGAACACTGAAGTCTGAATATTGTATTAATTACAAAACAAATAACATGTCTCTATTGGACCCTGAATACATTCATGATCCTTTGGTGAAGTCATGACAGGCCATCTTGACAAGCTATTAAAAAGCAAAAATATTAAATTATCAACAAAGGCCTGCATTGTCAGAAATATGGTATTCCCAGTAGTAACATCCAGATGTGAGAGCTGGACCATAAAGAAGGCTGAGCGCCCGAGAATTGATGCCTGTGGTGTTGGAGAAAACGGCTTAGAGTCCCTTGGACGTCAAGAAGATCCAATCAATCAATATTACAGGAAATGAAGCCCAAATCTCCTGGGGTGGGGAGGATACTTTGACTGGGGCCATGATTTTAAAAGACATTTGCTTCGTGGGAGGAAAGCTGTGGCATGTCTGGACAAGCTATTAAAGAGTAAAGATATATCACTATTAACAACGGCCTGCATAGGTATTCCCATTAGTAATATACAGATGCAAGAGCTGGACTATAAAGAAGTCTGAGCGCCAGAGAATTGATGCCTTTGAATTGAACAGAACAGAAAACTACTTAGAGTTCATTGGACTGCTAGAAGATCCAATCAATCCATACTACTGGAAATCAAGACAAACTGTTTACTGGAAGGCTTGATCATGAGGCTAAAGCTTAAATATTTTGGCCATATCATGAGAAAACAGGAATCCTTAGAGAAGACTGAAGCTGGGAACGTTTGAAGGCACATGGAGAAGGGCACGACAGAGATGGATCGATGAGGTAATTGAAGCAATAATCATGAGCTTGATGGAGCTCATTGCGGCAGTGGATGACAGATATGCGTGGCATGCTGTAATCCATAGGGTCAGACATGACTAAACATCAGGAAGTACTTAGATCAGACAAAATGGATAAGTGTGGTAACACAATCGTTGAAAATCAAGCTTTTCTCCTAAAGGTTACATAGTTACATAGTTACATAGTAATTAAGGTTGAAAAAAGACTTTCAGTCCATCAAGTTCAACCTGTTAAGATCTCCTCTGATCTGCAATATGCCGATTAGTTATTAATTAAATTATTGATTAAATAATTATTAATAGTATAGTATTGGAGGATGAATAAAGAGTTAGTCCATCAAGTTCAACCTTTTTAGATCTCTATTGATCTTTTTAATGTGGACTATTTATTATTAATTGTTAATTGATCCAGAGGAAGGCAAACAGAAAAAAAAAAACATTGAAACTTTGCCAATTGTCTCATAAGGGAAAAAAAAGCAAAATTCCTTCCTGACCCCGAAACTGGCTATCAAATTTCTCCCTGGATCAATATTCCTTGCTAGTTATCTAGAATAGCCTTGAATGCCCTCTTTATTCAAAAATATATCTAACCCCTTTTTGAAGTTGTCTATCGAATTCGCTGTCACCACCTCCTTTGGTAGAGAATTCCACAGTTTAACCACCCTAACTGTGAAGAACCCTTTTCTTTGTTTAAGGGGAAATCTTTTTTCCTCTAACCTAGGTCTAATGCTGTTACTCCACAAGCATGTGAGGATTTTCCCAAAATACAGTACTCCTCTAACCACACTGTCAAATGGATTTAAAATTAAAATGTAAAGCATTTCCTTTTAAAAACATGGGTCTGCCCACTATGACTTATGGAGACACCGACTCTGTAGTGTATAAGCCTATCAGGGAACAAATCTCAACATTCTGCAAAATGCTGCTGAGATGTGGCCCCTGATAGGCTAGGACATTGCACTGCACATCCATTCCTACAGAGTCTGTGTCTGCATGTGCTGCAGTGGGCAGACCCATACAGGGACTATTTGTTTGTGTTTTAAGCAGTAAAAACAGAACTAATAATCACCTCTTAATAAAATAAAGTACATTAAAGTACATAAATACATAGGTATATTATATACCTGGAAAAATCAAGAAACCTTTATCTAACCCCTTCTAGATGTTATACTATTTATCCGCCAGCGGATAAGTTAAATGGATGTGGAAAACTCAGGAGAAACCATTATTATTATTATTATTATTATTATTATTATTATTATCCACCAACATATTCTGATACAGGGGTTAAGTACAAGGCAAAAACAGTACTAACAATGCAAGAATGGAGGGCCCTTTTTCAAGCTTAAAACCAAACATTTACAAACATTTCTAAAGCAAACTCAAATTTACAATCTAAATGGCAACCATCTGCATCACTAGGCATCTTGGTATTTATGGCTTAAGTCATAGCCTTAAGAATCAGTTGTGAACGTTTTTTAAATTAATAAAAAATGTACTTAAATCTATATCATTTTAGATATGTAGGACTCAGTTGTTCTGTTATACTGTAACCCAAGATTTGCATCATTGCACATCATACACACAGCAATACAACAGCAGGCAGATTCTTTTATTTTTTACCTTTTAAATCAAGACACAGATACCTGCATTGGATTTAGAGAAATCAATAGAATCCAGGGGCTCATAAATAATTTAATATCAGCATAAAGCATAATAAATATCTCTCTATTTCACCAAGAGCTCCTATATTTACTGCTGAGACGTGATGGAAATACCAGTCATGGAAAATGGCACAGCAATGACCCAGAGGCGCACAGGATATTCTGCTGCCTGCTGCATAATCTACAGCACCTGTACACATCCCCATCTGCTGGGTCGTAAACAGGTAGATAAAAAAAGCAATAAATATCCAAACAATGCAATGCAGTGACAAAGATGGATCCTCTGCAGGTCTATAGTAAAGTGAAACATGGCAGACCGGGTACACAGACAACACAAAGCAAACATATATATGTTTTAAAACGTTGAGTTGACTAGCAGCATAATTAAGTAAAAAAGTAAAAAATATTGTTTTTAATCAGAAAAAAATATTGTTGTACTGGATCCTGGAGGCATTCATAATACTTTGGTGGATGAAGTGTGTGTGAGAAGGGAGTTTACATTTCTGCAGGGCATTGTTTGCATTTCCTGATGCAAGCAGGCTGCTTCTAGGCCTGTGAGGGGGAAGAAATGTGGTGTCAATTTCAATCAGATCCAATTATGTAGCCTTCTGATCTCTCCATGTTCCTCTTCTCCCATCTCTTACTCCACTGATAGATCTAAAAAACACACCTTTATGATCCAGCTCTCATAAAATAATATGACAAGCACAATAATATAGTAATATAGCAATAATCACATAATAGATGCGCATAAGACACCACTATCGGCACATGCACGTTGCGCACCGCAAAGGGATGGGACAGAGGGGAGAGGAGGAGAGACAGTGGAGAGGGTGGGAGAAAGACATGGGGTGGGAGAGAGACATGGGGAGAAGGGGGAGACAAGGGGAGAGAGACGGGGAGAGTGGGAGAGACACAGGGGTGAGGGTGGGAAGGAGAGGGGGAGAAAGAGACACAGGAGAAGGGGGAGAAGAAACACAGGGGAGGGAGAGGGGAGGGAAAGGGGGGAGAGACACAAGGGAGGTAGAGGATAGAGACACAGGGGAAGGGGGGAAGAAACACAGGGGAAGGAGAGGGAGAAAGAGACACAGGGGAGGGAGAGGAGGGGAAAGACACACGGGGAAGGGAGAGGGGGACGAGAGACATAGGGGAGGGAGAGGGGGCAAGAGACATGGGAGGGAGAGGGGGGAAGAGACATGGGAGGGGGGGAAGAGGCACAGGGGAAGGAGAGGTGGGGAAGAGACACAGGGGATGGGGGGAAGAGACAGGGGGGGTAGAGACACATCAAATATTACCCCACATTTTTGACTGGTAAGTTATTAGTAATATAATAATATATCAAGC
This sequence comes from Discoglossus pictus, assembly GCA_027410445.1. NCBI lineage: Eukaryota > Metazoa > Chordata > Amphibia > Anura > Alytidae > Discoglossus > Discoglossus pictus. The sequence continues at coordinate 22,414,704 of CM050165.1, read as the reverse complement.
ACTATAATATAATAATACAATAAGGCAAATATAAATAAAATAATAATATAATATAATAACATAGCAAGCACAATATCTATTCCTCTGCTCATAAAGGGTCTTCAAACATTCTAATGTTCTGTAAAAACTAGTTTACAGCTGATGTTATTAGTTTGTTACACAGTTCATGCACAAGTCCCTTTTTCTTGAACTTGGTCTTTTAACGTTTTTAGGAAAAGATGCTTAATCAAAAGGATTATTAGAAGTTATTATCTTTAAATGTAAACTTAAAAACAACATTTTAAAATGAGGTAAAATTCATCAACACTTCTCTACACAATTGAAAACTAAGGGATTTTTGCTATAATTATTGCATATTCATCTTTTTATGAGTCTTTATACAAACTGGTTATTCCTCCAACTGCCCTTCCTGCCGAAATGAACTTGGTTAACTTACTAGAAGGGTCTGATGGGACCAAAGATCCCACACTAAGGGCCTCATTCTATTATCGGCCGCAGCCGCTGCGGGGCCGCAAGGACCGGCCGCAAGCTTTCCGGCTATTCTATTCCCCTCCGGCCGGGGGTTCCGGCAGGCTTGCGGCCGGCGCCTTGCTATCTCTTGCGGCCGATCACGCCGGAGGAAAGCCTTTGATCTAAAACGGCCGCAAGGAAATCGGCCGTAAGAAAAGCCTGGTTGCGACTCTATTGCTCCGGGAACCCTCTCTGCAAGGCTAAAAACGAGCCGCAGCTTACTTGCAGCAAACAGGTCCCGCTAGCACCAATTAAGCACATAAAATAGCTCAAATAAAGCCATACTGCACTTTGCAGAGTCTATAAAGTGATATTCGGTGTTAGCAAAAATAGCACATAATTACCCTATACTCAAATCCGTAAAATAATTTCTTTTTAATATACGTAAAATATCCATGTAAAAAGTCCATAGGGCTTGGAGCACCTCAGACACGCCCACGCCGCAGCCAGAAAATAAACAGTTAATTTGAACTCAGGTTTGAGCTGATGTGCAAGCTTGAGAGTGGGTTACTTTTAATCCTCATGTCCCCCAATATGATCCCTAGCATTTACAGAGCTGTACAGTGCAGGCTTGAATTTTTGAGTTTTTAGATTTCAGAGCTTACGGCCGGTTTCAAGATATGCGGCTGGCCGTAAGGGGAGATCCTTGCGGGGCCGTATAATAGAATCGCGAGTTAACAGAACCCCCGCAAGGAATCGCAGCCTTACGGCCGATTTACGTCCGATAATAGAATGAGGCCCTATTTGTCCATGCCCTCTATTTTCCTGCAAAGCACAGTGTCATTTATTTCCCTTTGGTTTCTTTCAACATAGTAGCACTAATATGATGAAAACCCTGCAATGTATTGTTGCAGTGAGATGATAATATAATAATTCAGAGGGAGCTTATACTCTTACAGGAATTGATAACTAGTTCCCATATGCCCAATATACTGGCCAGTTGATTCAGGGCTTTCACTGCTGTGACCTCGGTTTGAATCCAGTCAGGGAACCAAGAGGTCACACAACACTGAAGCCGAACAAGGTTGGGCCTGGTCAGTACTCGGATGGTAGACCACTAAGGAATACCAGGAGCTGTATGCTGTGGCCCACTGGCGAAGGAACTGCCTCCCCCCCCCCTCCATAAAATCTCTGCCATGAACACCAAGCGTATCAGCATGCTGTGTTGTCAGTTATTCACTTACTATAGCACTGTGGGACATTTTGGGAGACATGGCTGGCATTATTACAAAAAGATGAAATATATGTATGTATATATATATATATTAATTAACAGATTCATTTTACACAGTTGCATTGCTATATTACTACTTCTCACAAATACTGAAGGTGTTAATGACACAATGTATTGTTTTTGCATTTCCAATATAAATGCTAATACAGACCTTTGGTATAAATTAGTTACAATACTCTGAAGTCCATACCATGTTTCAAAGCTGAAAGAAATAATTCATTAAAGGCCTCTGTTGACAATACATGGAGATTTTTATTTTATTTTCTTTGATGTAACTAACCCAGTAATAAACCTTATCTAAGTCAAACCACTATTATATATACTTGTAAATTGTGTTTTCAGCCATGTTCATTATCCCTAGTTTCAAATATCAATTGTTATTTATATTTATAAAACATTTTTTATACATTTATTTATATTGTATTTATTTTTATTGTATTTACATTTGTATATAGCGCCTTATCTAAGGCACTTTACATAATTATAGAGGGGTAAATCATTTCTTTGCTGTGTATAGGAGCACATTAACACACATATGAGTCGAAGCACAAAGTGTAGTTTTTGCTTGTTACTGAAAATAGCAACAGGCCAGAGGGAAGATTTGGTCATGGACACAATGGGATCAAGTCGAGAGATCAAGAGAGACTTAGTATCAATACTTAGAGCCACATTCAATTGAGCGAATTTGAGATCCGGAGCCCCGTAAGTGAGGTTGCAAGTTAATTTGCTATTCAATTGGCGTCTTTTTGCAGGCTCAGAAAGGCTTTCGAGTTACGAGCTTGAAAAAATGTCGATGTTAGACTGGTAACTTACAGCTTCCAGAAGCCTTTGATCTCTCACTTTCGCAAAGGCTAAAATCTCTATTATATTGCTCAATTTCCCCCAGCCTGCAAATGTACTCACACCCATGAACCTCAAAAGAAGGAGAAAATCCTACGAGTGCTAGAGAGCACCTGCAAGGGGGTTAAACAGCTATTCGTAGCACTTTAAATGCAAATAAAAAATCACTACTGCACTGTAAATAACTGGGAAAGTGATGACAGACATTAGAATTAATTGCACAACAGTCTCAAGCTCGTAAATCGGTAAGAAATTAAAAAGATTTTTTATGTTTCATTTTGGGTTTAAATCAATCTTGTGTATCAAGGAGTTAATACATATCAGGCCACCCACATGGACCAGAACAGTATTGGCATTGATTTTCATAATTCTGTATTTTTTTGGTTTTGCGAGTCTGATCACATATCAGACCCCTGAACCTAATTGATTGACATGTAACCTCAATGTTGACTGCCATAGAACCTATAAGCCTTACAAAGAAGCCTAAAGAAGCCTACTAAAAGTGGTACACACAAAATAGGATTGTACCAAAAATAACACAAACTAATAGCAAACTAAATTAATATTCTGCTTTAATGTTTAAGAACCTATAAGCCTTACAAAGAAGCCTAAATAAGCATTCCAAAAGTGGTAGACACAAAATAGGATTGTACCAAAAATTACACAAATAAATAGCAAAGTAAATTAATATTCTTCTTTAATGTTTAAGAACCTATAACCCTTACAAAGAAGCCTAAATAAGCATACCAAAAGTGGTGGACACAAATAGGATTGTAACACAAATCACACTAAACAAATAGCAAACTAAATTAATATTCTGCTTTAATGTTTAAGAACCTATAAGCCTTACAAAGAAGCCTAAATAAGCATTCCAAAAGTGGTAGACACAAAACAGGATTGTACCAAAAATCACACAAATAAATAGCAAAGTAAATTAATATTCTTATTTAATGTTTAAGAACCTATAAGCCTTACAAAGAAACTTAAATAAGCATAGCAAAAGTGGTAGACACAAATAGGATTGTACCAAAAATCACACAAACAAATAGCAAACTAAATTAATATTCTGCTTTAATGTTTAAGATCCCATAAGCCTTACAAAGAAGCCTAAATAAGCATTCCAAAAGTGGTAGACACAAAAATAGGATTGTACCAAAAATCACACAAATAAATAGCAAAGTAAATTAATATTCTTCTTTAATGTTTAAGAACCTATAAGCCTTACAAAGAAGCCTAAATAAGCATACCAAAAGTGGTGGACACAAATAGGATTGTACCAAAAATCAGACTAAACAAATAGCAAAGTAAATTAATATTCTTCTTTAATGTTTAAGAACCTATAAGCCTTACAAAGAAGCCTAAATAAGCATACTAAAAGTGGTAGACACAAATAGGATTGTACCAAAAATCACACAAACAAATAGCAAACTAAATTAATATTCTGCTTTAATGTTTAAGAACGTATAAGCCTTACAAAGAAGCCTAAATAAGCATTCCAAAAGTGGTAGACACAAAATAGGATTGTACCAAAAATCACACAAATAAATAGCAAAGTAAATGAATATTCTTCTTTAATGTTTAAGAACCTATAAGCCTTACAAATAAACTTAAATAAGCATAGCAAAAGTGGTAGACACAAATAGGATTGTACCAAAAATCACACAAACACATAGCAAAGTAAATTAATATTCTTATTTACTGTTTACCAAGCTATAAGCCTTACAAAGAAGTCTAAATTTGTATACCAAAAGTGGTGGACACAAAACAGGATACTGCTAAAAACATTGCAATCATATCCAAAATAAGAAAAACATTAATAGTTACAGTATAAAAAAAGAATAACTGGAATATACAAATACATTTAAATTATTTTTAAAAGGTTACACTAAAAACAGCATAGCAGAAAAAATCACCATAACCGATACAATACACCAAAATAATGACATTTTTAATTTATTACAAATACATTCAAATCAAATAACATTTTATTTTTTCTTTTACAACAGACACTGCGTAAAGACCATCGGACGAGGACTTTCAACAGAGGACCACACCATCGGACGAGGACTTTCAACAGAGGACCAGACCATCGGACGAGGACTTTTAACAGAGGACCAGACCATCGGACGAGGACTTTCAACAGAGGACCAGACCATCGGACGAGGACTTTTAACAGAGGACCAGACCATCGGACGAGGACTTTCAACAGAGGACCATACCATAAGACGAAGACTTTCAACAGAGGACCAACAAACATTTGGATTGAAATCACACTTCAACCAAGGTACAGTATAAAAAGTAAAAAATGAGAAAACTAAATAAACATGTTTGTTCTGCATCCATGTCAACACAAAAAAAAACAAGAACAATCACTAACTATGGCCCTCATTTAATTGCAATGTTGCCAATTCAATAGAGGTCTAAATAAGCACATCACATATTTTTAAAAAAAGTTTTTAGTTGCTAAACATCTATACACAAAAAAGGTTTTCACTAACTAAAAACTGATTTAAAAAAAAAATGTTATATGCTTATTTAGAGCACTATTGAATTGGCCAAATCGCAATTGAATGAGGGCCTATAACTTTTACCAAAATATAACTGACACATTTCTGATTTACCTCTTATTTGTCTGTTATGGACAAGAATGTTTAACAGTAAATCCAAACTTCAATCTAGCCCAAAAAATGTTTTAACACCATACTCCACAAAAGTCTAAAAACATAAACTAAATAAAATTTGACATTCTAAATTACCAGTCGTAATGTACAATATTAAGCATAAAACCTAAACACACACAGAAAATAGAATAGTACAACAAATAGTAGTAACACCGCAAGAAAAAAAAAATATTTAATTGACCCAACATATAAGCTTTTAAATAAAAGATCAAAATACTATTAGGACAATCACCTGTACTAAAAATTACAAAGACTAATTTTTGCCCTCTACTATGTCTGTAACTTAAAAGTACAACAAAAAAATAAATTTCCAAAACAACTAAAATATTAATATCAATTACCTATTAGATGTAGAAGAAGGTATACTGTCAGTTTCTTCTCTGTGCTATTCATCTAAGCCTGTTGATAATAAAAAATGTACAAAACAAACTTAACATCTCAAACTAAACTAATTATAAATTATTTTCTTTTACAGATTAACATGGCTACTAACGAGAGCAAACAAGAGAAGAAAAGACGTCAAACTAAAGACAAGAGAGATGGGCCAACCAGCAGACACCAGAGGACATCAGCTGCAAAAATTAAAGATACGCCAAAAAAAGCTACCAAGCAAATAAAGCATTTACAACCTGTTCCTCAAACATCAGATGACATTTTACCTGAAAAATAAAAGAGATACCAAAAAAAGCCATGAAAAAAACAAAGCATTTAGAACCTGTTCCTGAAACATTACATGACATTTTACCTAAACCAATACAACATATACCAAGAAAAGCCACGGAAAAAACAAAGCATTTAAAACCTGTTGTTGAAATATTACATGACATTTCACATGATGAATATGAAAGTCAAACTGCTATATGCTTTGCAAATTGTCCTTTACTCAAGTCTTTAGCAGTAGAGGTTCATAGTTGTGGGGACATGACTACTCAATGTCAGTTTTGTGAGGCTTATTATTTTAAACAGGAGAGACCCAGAGATGGGCGGTTTATTAGTTGCTATCAAAAAGGCAAGTTCAAACTTCCAGAAAGAAAAACAATTCCAATCTATTTACAAAACATTATGACTGAACCTACTTTTCCAAACTACAAAAATGTTAAGACAAACATAAGATCCTACAATAGTGCCATATCCTTTGCATCTATGGGGGCAACATTAGCTGCTAATGTACCAGGACATGGCCCTTACTGTTTTAAAGTCCAAGGACAAATTTATCATCGCACTTCACATTTACATCCAGAGGAAGGAGAGCAAAGAAAATTTGCTCAACTATATGTCCTAGATACAATGGAAGCTGTTGACCAACGTATGCAGCTGGAAGAAAATAAAAAATACTTACCCAGTTTTTTTATAGAGCTAAATAACATTATGGACAATAATCCCTACAGTAAAGCTTATACAAAATTGGCAGAAGTAGAAAATGAACAACTACTTCATGCACAAAGACACCAATTACCAATGCCAAAGGTTAATATGGTGCTTAAAAGAGACAGACTTAATGATAAACGTTGTTATAACTTGCCAACATCAAATGAGGTTGCAATGGTGTTTCAAAATGATGAAGGAGAACCACCATTTCAAAGAGACATTAGAATATATCCCAGAAATGAGGAGCAACCATTCATTAATATGTGCATCTTAAGTCCAAATTTAGATCCAATGACATATTCCATTTTTTTCCCACATGGAGAAGCAGGTTGGCAACCAAAATTAGCACTTCCCAGTTACCCAAATGCTAAAGCCAGAATCTGAAATAATGTTTCTATGCTTGAATTTAAAGTAGTTCAAATTGCCATTCGAAATACATTTAATCCAATTTTATGTGGTGGAAAACTAACACAACAATGGATTATTGATTCCTATTTGCAAGTTGAGGCCAATAATTTAAACTTTATAAAATATCAACAAGATAAACTACGTGTAGAACAATATTCGGGACTAATGTACTATGTTGCTGACGTGGCTACAAGCAGAGACATGACAGCTGGCAAAGCCATCATTTTACCATCTTCCTTTCAAGGATCTCCTCGAAATATGAGAGAAAGATACAATGATGCTATGGCTATTGTCACAAAATTTGTGAAACCCGATTTCTTTCTTACATTTACATGTAATCCACAATGGCCAGAAATTACACAAAATTTACTTCTTGGACAAAGTGCTTCAGATCGACCAGATTTAGTAGCCAGAGTTTTTAAGATCAAATTAAATGAATTAATACGTGACTTCACTATAAATCAGTTATTTGGCAAATGTCTTGCTTATGTATATACCATTGAATTTCAAAAAAGAGGCCTTCCACATGCACATCTTCTGATAATACTTCAAGAAAAAGATAAATTAGATACTTCTGACAAAGTGGATGCAGTCATTGTTGCTGAACTACCAGATCCAGAACTATATGGTAGACTATATGAGATTGTTACTCATCGCATGATTCATGGACCCTGTGGTGATCTTAATCCACAATCACCATGTATGGAAAATAATAAATGTTCCAAAGAATTTCCAAAAGATTATAGAGACAAAACCTATGCCAATTGTAATGGCTATCCACTTTATAAAAGAAGAGAATGAGATAGTGCCATTATTTGTGGGAAAAAAGTTAACAATAGATATGTAGTACCATACAATCCCCATTTACTCATGAACGCCACACTACACTAACTGCATGGTTTGAATTAAATTCCACAGATTCAGAAGCAACACAATTCTTATATATTGAAATTCCATATCACTATGTTTTTGTGAATGGATTATGGAGACCGAGAAAAAGCAGAGGCAATAAAATATTCCCAAGAATTTACAAAGTCAGTCCAAGAGATGTTGAACATTTTTGCTTACGGATATTACTTTTAAATGTTCCTGGAGCACAAAGTTTTGAACACTTAAGAACTGTTAATGACATAGTATATGAATCCTTCCATTTAGCTGCAAGACATAGAAACTTACTAGCTGATGATACAGAATGGGAAAGATGTTTAGAAGAAGCAGCACAATTCTAAAATGCTCCAAATGCATTAGCTTTGTGGGAGACATTTAAAAGTAATATGGCTGAAGACTTTATGCGACGATACAATGAACCGATTGCACACTTAAAAGCGTTAATGGAAATCCAAGAAGTATTTTTAACTCATGGATTAAGTTGTGCAAGTTTTAATTTGCCTGATCCAGGTCTTATAGATGACATAAACTTTGAAGACTATGACATTCAACTACAAGTAGAAAGAACAGAAGAAAGACTTGCAACTTTAAATACGTTACAATTGGAAGCATTTAATGCTATTAAAAATGCAATAGATGATGACATGGTGACAGAGCGTTATTTCTATCTTGATGGACCTGGCGGATCAGGAAAAACGTATCTATATAATTTATTAATGAGTTCTGTACGAGCACAAGGTCAAATAGCAATGGCGTTTGCCACTACTGGAATTGCTGCACTTTTGTTAGAAGGTGGAAGAACTGTTCATAGTGGATTTAAACTGCCAGTGCCTATTTTAGAAACTTCTGTGTCAGATATTCGCATGACATCATTACAAGCAAAGAAAATGAAAAAATGTAAATTAATTATAATAGATGAGGCCACAATGATGTCATGCTATGCCCTCCAATGTATTGACCGTTTGCTTCGTGAAGTCATGGATAATGCTTTTCCATTTGGTGGAAAGGTAATGTTGTTAGGTGGCGATTTTAGACAAACATTACCTGTCGTTGTACATGGAAATCGAACTGACATTATCGAAACCTGTATAAAGTCAAGCACACTATGGAAACATTTTACCCATCTTCAACTGCAACAAAATATGAGATCAGAAGGCCAAACTGATTTCAATGATTCACTTATCAAAATTGGAGAAGGCAGAACAGAAAAAATACCAAATTTACCTGATGACACTGTAGAGATCCCACCTCATATGATTTGTCAACAAGATATTATATCGGCTATATTTGAAGGTAGCATAAATAACCAGGAATATTCAGGGCTTGACAACCAAGTTATACTAACGTGTAAAAATAAGGATGCATTAATCCTCAATAATGAAATCTTAAAAAAAATTAATGCACCACAAAGAAATTATCACAGTGCTGATTCTGTACTTGCTGATGACAATGAAAGTCAGGCTAACTTTTCTACTGAATTCATAAACTCACTAACTCCTTCTGGAATGCCACCACATATTTTGCAGCTAAAGATAGGTGCAATTGTCATGTTACTGCGAAATATAAACCCCAAAAAAGGCCTATGCAATGGGACAAGATTATTTGTTCAACAATCAAAGGACCATTTTATAGAAATTTTAACTGGTACCCATAAAGGAGAGAGAGTTTTCATACCAAGAATAGATTTAGCACCAAGTGAAAGTAGTCTCCCTTTTATACTTCAATTTCCCATTATTATGGCATTTGCCATGACCATTAATAAATCACAAACATTCAAATCTGTGGGTATTTTCTTGGAAGAACCAGTATTTGCACATGGTCAATTGTACGTTGCGTTGTCGCGGTGCAAAAATCCACAGGCTATTAAAGTTTACATTGAAAAGAATGAAAGTCAAGGTGATTTATTAGAAGATGGACGTATTTTTACTAAAAACATTGTCTATTATGAAGTACTATAACTTTTCATTAAAGAAATAAAACCCAAAACAAATTTAAAAGCATTCAAAAATACAAAACAATAAACAATTCAGTCATAATTAATGGAAGTACTGTTTATGGATGATTCGCCTCACAAAACACTTGCCTTGCATTATTTTTACAAATTATGTTAAAATGTTAATTAACTATGTTACTGTTTCTAATGTTACAAGTTTAATAACAATATCTTCAAGTTCTTTACTTCAACGTATTACAAAGTTCATGTTAAGAGCTCAACCACGTTTTAAGTCACAATGTAAATATTGTCTGTTATGTTAAGATTACTCCCTGTATTAATGTTTATCGACAGTTCATGGGGTCAGGAAGAAATTAATTTAATTGGGTACGTTTTAAGGAGCGTTTTTACTGTTTGCCTTCCTCTGCATTGAATGTATATTGAAGTTAACAATTATTCAGATAGAAATTGCATGTTAAAAAAACATTACCACAAGTTTACAATACTGAGTAGTTTAAAGTTCAACTGTTTTTACATTCAAATGTTAATACTTTTAATACAAAATTATGTTAAAATATTAATTCACTATGTTACTGTTTATAATGTTCCAAGTTGTAAAAATGTTTTTTAAAGTTCCTTAGTTACACAGATAAGAAACTTCAAGTTTCAAAAAATATTATGTCAAGTTTCTTACTTAAATATATTACAAAGTTCAGGTTAAAATTTGGTACGTTTCAAGGAGGGTTTTTACTGTTTGTCTTCCTCTGGATTAAATGTATATTCAAGTTAACAATTCTTCAGACAGAAATTGCATGTTAAAAAACCATTACCTCAAGTTTACAATACTGATTAGTTTAAAGTTCAACTGTTTTTACATTCAACTGTTAATACTTTTAATACAAAATTATGTTAAAAAATGAATTCCCTATGTTACTGTTTATAATGTTCAAAGTTCTAAAAATGTTTTGTCAACTTCCAAAGTTACACAGATAATAAAGTGCCAGTTTCAAAAAATATTCTTTCAAGTTTCTTACTTACATATATTACAAAGCTCATGTTAAAATTGTGTACGTTTGAACAAGGGTTTTTACGGTTTGCTTTCCTCTGGATTCAATGTATATTGAAGTTAACAATTCTTCAGATACAAATTGCATGTTAAAAAACCATTACCTCAAGTTTACAATACTGATTAATTTAAAGTTCAATTGTTCTTACATTCAAATGTTAATACTTTGAATACAAAATGCTTTAAGACTTATTGTTCACCAAGAGAACATTTTACAAAACTAAACATGTTTAATATCACAATACTTACAAGTGTCAAATATGTATATTAATAACTAAACAACTTTTCAAACATACACATCTCATTGCCGTCATTTTTTGACGGGCAAGTCGCTAGTAAAAAAATATTAAGCAAAACCTGTTTAAAATTCACTGAAACTATAAAATGCAGATTGCAATATTTTAGTTGGTAGTTCTCATTGGCTGACAGAGGACAAGCCCCAGAGAGCAGTTAAACTTGTGAATATGCTTTTGTATTCTGGGATCTTTTTTAAAACGATACATTATCAAATACTGTCTATCTGATGAATGGAAGAAAGAAACAACTTTTTTTCTATGTCCATTTAGGATATAGGTAACAATAATGATGGGGAAAAAAAACATGGCTTACATTAAATATTACTGCATTACCTTAATAATGAAACAAAAGTGGTTGTAGTAATAGTATTAAAAGTGTCCAGAATATTCAGATATCTCCCAAAATGCACAAAATGCATCTAACCCAAGGCCTAAATGATCAATGTTCTTTTTTTTTAGAATAACTAAAAAAAAAAAAATAAACACAATCAAATATATTTTGTAATTTTTTATAGGCAATTATTCTATACTGCATGGCTCCATTTTGATTTCTTCCTTTTTTTCTTTCTTCTTTGGTTTCTGCCTGTTATTTTCTCTGGAGGGTGTGTCCTTTTAAACTAATTAACTTCTGTTAATATTGAGAGCACTGACAGATGTAGCTGCCACATTTTCACTGTGTAGATGTACACTTCATAACCCTCTTTAGGACGTTGATCTGCTCAAGCCAAAATATCAGATTCTAAAGCAGCAAAATTCAATATAAACATACTCAGTTAGAAGCTGTATATTTTTGTTTGTCAGCATATAACATAAGATTTAACATTTGTTTATGAATATTTTGATATATACAGTATATATAAGGGAGAGAGAGAGAGAAGAGAGATAGAGGAAAATAAAGAGAAGATAGGAGAGGAGAAAGAGTGAACAAGGGGAGAGATAATATGGTGAGAGAGGTGGGGGTAGAAAGAATAAGGAGAGCAAAAAGAGAAAGGAGAGGCAGGGGAGAAGGAAAATATACAGAGGGGAGATCGGAGAGAAAAGGAAACAAGGGGAGAGAGAATGATGAGAGGAAAGGGAAGGAAGTTGATGAGAAAGAGTGAAAAGAAAGAGAAGAGCTGGGGAAGAGAGAAGGCGTGAGAGATAAGAGGAAAGGGAGAAAAGAGAAGAAGATAGATAGATAGACACATAGACAGACACACAGACAGATAGATAGATAGATAGATAGATAGATAGATAGATAGATAGATAGATAGATCTATAGATAGATAGATAGATAGATAGATAGATAGATAGATAGATAGATAGATAGATAGATAGATAGATAGATAAGGACACGTGAACCCTCTGTATGAGAGTAGAATCGGGTTGAGTAATGCTACTTTGTTGCACAGCCAATCTCCAATCTGCATAAAACATATTTACTAATGAGAGACTATTTATAAAACATTCTAATGACAGAACATTTATAGCAACACAGAACAACTGCAGCTGCTGATCCAGCTCTGTGTAAGAATAAACCATCACAAGAAGCTATCAGGGGGAAAGGAGATCCGGCGTCTCTCTAAGTCATTTGCTAAGTGCTTTTTAGTGGCAGTTTTCCTATAATCTGCTGAGTTTCAGCTAGTCCTGAGAATACAATTGATTTGTTTACTGCTTCTTTTCTCTCCTTTCCCTAGAATAATAATATGCTGTATTTATATGTGATTCTAAAAACAAACATTACAAATATAGAAATACCAATATATGTATATTGTGGGATTTTGGGTTCTGGCTACTGATACTGCTGGGGTTTCTCATTTGTGTGTGGCTATCCTCAGTGGAACAAGGTTGGGATATGATGACATTTCAGGAGGGGCTGTGGGTTATCACATAGCAAAGATGCAAGTGATTCCATCAGTGATCTCTGTATAAGGAGGTTATTTACCAAGTTAAAGGGACATCACAGTCATGTAAATTGATGTGCCCAATAAGGTAGCGGCTTGAAAATCATGTGGGATATTTACATGCTTACATTGGTCATAAATTTACTTAGGTATTGCCATTTTAGACATCCATTCCATGGCTTCCTTTAGGAACTCCTTTAAGGCTGACTCGTAACTTCAGGAATTTTTACCTTCATTCCTTGGCTCTTGTAAGAATTGACATTTAGGCAAACATCCTGGGTATGAGTCAGTAAGTGTTATGTGCTTCTATTTTCCAGGAGTGCTTGAATAGCTCTGGTACTTAGCTTTTCAAAAGTCCTATAGTTGCGGGTAAGCCTTCCTTTTACGGGAGCCATGGAATGGAGGCCTTGGTTCCTTTCTTATGGGAGCCATGGAATGGAGGCCTCAGTTCCTTTCTTATGGGAGCCATGGAATGGAGGGCTTGGTTCCTTTCTTATGGGAGCCATGGAATGGAGGGCTCAGTTCCTTTCTTATTGGAGCCATTGAATTGAGGCCTTGGTTCTTTTCTTATGGGAGCCATGGAATGAAGGCCTCTCTTCTTTTCTTATGGGAGCCATTGAATGGAGGCCTCGGTTCCTTTCTTATGGGAGCCATGGAATGAAGGCCTCGCTTCTTTTCTTATGGGAGCCATTGAATGGAGGCCTCGGTTCCTTTCTTATGGGAGCCATGGAATGAGGGCCTCGTTTCTTTTCTTTTGGGAGCCATTGAATGGAGGCCTTGGTTCCTTTCTTATGGGAGCCATGGAATTAAGGCCTTGTTTCTTTTCTTATGGGAGCCATTGAATGGAGGCCTCGGTTCCTTTCTTATGGGAGCCATGGAATGAAGGCCTTGCTTCTTTTCTTATGGGAGCCATTGAATGGAGGTCTTGGTTCCTTTCTTATGGGAGCCATGGAATAAAGGCCTTGTTTCTTTTTTTGTGGGAGCCATACAGAGTTGGATATTCTAGTTCCTATATAAGTTTTACCTATTTATAAGTATAAAGATTGTCCTAGTATATTAACTATTCTATGTATATGTATTGTCCTTTTATTTTATGTGCCTGTTTACATTATTGGTTATAGTCAGTCTCCTATAGAGAGTGGGAATGGCTAGTCTATCTGTATACTGCTTCTTTGTAAAAACATAGTTAAAACTTATTACTAGCTACCTATCCAAGTATAAAATAATATGAACCCATTAGATCTACTGTGGGGGGGGGAGTATTTGACCCCCTGCTGATTTTGAATGTTTGTCCACTGACAAAGAAATGGTCAGTCTATAATGTTAATGGTAGGTGTATTTTAACAATGAGAGTCAGGGGAGTGCACCTAATCCCAGCTCGTTACCTGTATAAAAGACACCTGTCCATAAAAGCAATCAATCAGATTCCAAACTCTCCACCATGGCCAAGACTAAAGAGCTGCCCAAGGATGTCAGGGACAAGATTGTAGATGTACACAAGGCTGGAATGGGCTACAAGACAGTCGCCAAGCAGCTTGGTGAGGTGACAACAGTTGGTGCGATTATTTGCAAATGGAAGAAACAAAATAACTGCCAGTCTCCCTCAATCTGATGCTCCATGCAAGATCTCACCTCAGGGAGTTTCAATGATCATGAGAACAGTGAAGAATCAGCCCAGAACGACACGGGAGGATCTTGTTAATGATCTCAAGGCAGCTGGGACCATAGTCACCAAGAAAACAATTGGTAAAACTACGCCGTGAAGGACTGAAATCCTGCAGCGCCCGCAAAGGTCCCCCTGCTCAAGAAAGTGCATGTACAGGCCCGTCTGAAGATTGACATCTGAATGATTCAGAGGAGAACTGGGTAAAAGTGTTGTGGTCAGATGAGACCAAAATCGACCTCTTTGGCATCAACTCAACTCGCCGTGTTTGGAGGAGGAGGAATGCTGCCTATAACCCCAAGAATACCATCCCCACTGTCAAACATGGAGGTGGAAACATTATGCTTTGGGGGTGTTTTCTGCTAAGGTAACAGGACAACTGCAGCGCATCAAAGGGACAATGGATGGGGCCATGTACCATCACATTTTGGGTGAGAACCTCCTTCCCTCAGCCAGGGCATTGAAAATGGGTCGTGAATGGGTATTCCAGCATGACAATGACCCAAAACACACAGCCAAGGCAATAAAGGAGTGGCTCAAGAAGAAGCACATTAAGGCCCTGAAGTGGCTTAGCCAGTCTCCAGACCTTAATCCCATAGAAAATCTGTGGAGGGAGCTGAAGGTTCGAGTTGCCAAACAAGGGTTTTGCCATCAAGTACTAAGACGAAGCGGTCAAATATGTATTTCCCTCATTGACCTGCAAATCAATTTATAACTTTTTGACATGCAATGTTCTTGTTTGTTTTTTTTTGTTATTCTGTCTCTCCATTAAAATTATAGACTGATAATTTTTTTGTCAGTGGACAAATGTTCAAAATCAGCAGGGGATCAAATACCATTTTCCCCCACTGTAAAACTCATCCTCTGCCTTGAACCCTAGAGTATAGGTATCTCAGGTTCTGTAAGTATGTTAAAGCTTTTGATTCTCACTGGGGTATAATATATTATTTGAGACTATTTTCCACTTTTGAGTAAACAAAAACAAACAAACAAAAAATAGAGGAGCTCAATAAGAGAACCAAATAACCTCAATAGGTTAGTTCTATGGACATGATAACCCACACTGAGAGCAGCCACTTTTAGCCACTTCTGCCCATCACAAGGAGAAATATCCTGTAGTGTATCAGTTTCGTCTCACCCAATAGAGTGATCTAGCCCCAAAATTCCAGGGATTTCTAATCTGAACAGGAGAAACCGCAAACTCCAGTCATACATTTCAGCCTTCATTGGTCTTGCCAGTGAGGTGTAGCTGATAACTCCCTAAGGCACAGTGAGCAAGGGGTCCATGTCTGAAGTCCCCTATCACCCTTGAGGAGAGCAATCCCTAAGCGTCATTTGAATAAACAAGAAAATAAAACAGAGGTGCTGAATCAGAGAACAAAATAACCTTAATTGGTTCGTTCTATGGACATGATAAGGCACTCTGAGAGCAGCCTTCTTTATCCACTTGTGCCCTTAACAGGTTCTCTGATGAGCACCTCTGACTCTTTTTGTTTCGTTTTCCTCCCCTTACAGGTGATAGGGGCATCCACACATTGACTTAGGGGCGGATCTACAAGTGGTGCAGGTGGTGCAGTGCTATGCAAAAAAAAATATTTTCTGTAGTTTAGGTTTTCCTGGGCCCCTACCTCAGCCCAAATCACCACGGCCCCCTAGCCCCCTTTTTGTCTACCCCTGGGCCTTCTTAACCTCACCCATACCATGGAAATTGGTGCATGTTTATATAAAAATTAGCATTTCTGCTGAAGCTCCATCAGGTGGCTGTGTGGAGCAGTTCAGCACACTGGGGATGTGTATCAGGGAAGAAGATAAAAGAGCAAGGGCTGCAAAGTGAGAGCAAAGTAAAGGGGAATGCGTTCTTTGAGAGGGAGCAAGGTAGATAGCGATGGGAGCTATTTGTGGTGGGTGCTGTGTGGGGATGGATGCTTAGAGGAGCGGGTGCTATGTGCTTTGCACAGGCAGGAGGTAAAAGAAGGGGAGCAGCTATGGAAAGGGATCTTAGGGGATAAAAAAGCAATGGGAAAGGGTTTTGTGGATGGGGCTCTATTATGGTAAGGGGTCTTAGGGAGGTGAGCTCCATTCTCTAGCTCCGGTACTGCATTGTCTCTTCGCTCACTTTTCCTTAGGGAGTACAGCTGCACGTCACTGACGGGGCCCACAGAGGTCGAAATGTACATCTGTGGTTTGCTGTTTCTCCTGTTAATGGTAGAATTGCCTGGTATTTCAGGGCTGGGTCACTCTTTTGAGTGAGACCAGACTGATATACTACAGGATATTTCTCCCTGTGAAGGGCACACGTGGCTAAAAGTGGCTGCTCTCAGAGTAGGTAACCAGACCTATAAAACAATTATTTTTATTGTTTGTTTTACATTTTTGCCTTTTATTGCTTAAAAAAAAATCAGAATTTTAGAGTATGCAGGAGATCTAAGTTTAACAGAAGAAATAAAGCAAACTGACAGTGGGGGATTTACTAATGGATTGTCGATGCTAAAGTGCCCACAATAGCCCAAGTTAGCCTGCTCCTAGCCAGTTGTAGTGATCGGAGTGGGTTATGGGAAAGGTAGGGGTTTGTATTCTGCATCTATCATAAAAACCCAAGTTTACCAAATGTACTAAACACTTACCTTGCTTTTTTATACTTGTGATGCCGATATTCAGCATTGCATGTTTCAACTCCTCACTAGCAGTATATTTTATATTTACATACAATAATATAACTAATATTCATCCATTAATATACAACATACACTGCTAGATGTTATATATAGGAGTGTATGTTGAAAATATAAATAGGTAAATATAATTTAAAAAATATATATATATATAAAATATAATATACTGCCAATGCCGTTTGCCACACAATGTGAGGCTTTAACTCCTCTGAGCACCTTTGGTGCTCGTTGCGAGCCCCATGCTGAGCGCCTTAGTCGCTCATTGCGAGCCTCTCCCCCATGTAATTCAACTTTCCTGCTTTGCACTGATCACCTCATTGTGAGCCTTTCCTCCTGGCTACTGTACGGGCCGCTCATTGCAGGTTTTGTTAACATGCAAGTTTGTGCTTGGGAATGCCATGTGTGTCTTCCCACCATCTCCTCCCTGTGCCTTCCCTGTGTCTTTCTCCTCTGTGTGTATGTTTGCGTAGCGCACGGTGACTGACGTTTGTTTTATTTTCCCAGTCCCGCGTGCCTGGCATTGTGGGTGTAAGTGTTACTGTCTTTGCCGTTGTGTATTTTCAAAGTCCCGCGTGCCTGGCTATGCTCAGCTTAGTTTTCATGCAGTTTCAGATTTTTTTACATTTTTCTACTGCCATCTTTTTTCCTTGCTTAGCCAATTTTGGATTGACAAAAACCTCCAAATATGGCTCAAAATCGCTTGCAACCTCACTCCTAGTGTGTGAGTGTGTTATTATATTTGTGACCCTCACTGCGCCGGTGGCTGCCTTTAGCGCTCCTGCAGCCTAAATACTGTGCCGCTGCCTGCAATGAGCGCCTTCGTGCTGCACAGCTGCTTCTCGTCGCTTCTTTGCAAGGCTCGCATGTGTTAAATCGCACAGAGACTCAAGATTGGGTCTCATTGAACGGCCTCTTAGTAAATTCCCCTCCCCTAACTTAAATGCACAGTTGTAATCGGGTTCAGAGGTTAGTTGGTTTGTGGTTATGTTGAGTATCTGAACTTTGTCCGGCTTCGTATATCCTGAGAATGATTACATATTTTGTCATCTTCATATCTGTCTCTAGTGCTAAAGGTGACAGACCCTCTTGTAGAAGGTTGAATATTTATTTTAATATTCTGCAACAGTAAGAAACCCTTACTTGAAAATGATTATGAACAGCCTCGTACAACTGGGGCCATTTACCAAAAATCCTAACTGTCGTCTGAAAAAAACAGAACATTTTGCTTCCAGGCTCTCAGCAGACTTGCAAGTTAACAGAAGGTCAGCTTGTTACTCGCTGAAGGTTTTTTTTGGCATTTCGTTTTCTTTCCTTTTCTTCAGAATAAACAACAGGGTTCCATTAAAATCTGTGAAGAAATGCCACTTTCCTTTTACACCTCGTAGTGGAAGAAATGAATAGCAAAGGTGTAAGAAATTAAATTAATCTCAGCAGGTAACAGGCATATGCGCATTATTTTTAGTTGAGCATCCTTGAGTTTGTGAAGAGAAGGAACTAAATGTCACGATGTGGATCTTTAATCAGGCAGTTTCTGCAGGAATAAAATGATTGCATAAATATATGTCTGAGAATAAATAAAACATTTTTATTTAAAGGATCTCTGCAATCACATGTTTAAAAATACACTTTTCACAAATCACACTTAAAACCAAGCCAGCCTCTAATCTATTACTTTTTTTACGCAATTACACTGAAGTGAAATCTACCATTGTTGTTTATTCTGGGGTGGGGAGGAGACATTGACTGGGGCCATGAATTTAAAAGACATTTGCTTTGCGGGAGGAAAGCTATGGCATGTCTGGACAAGCTATTAAAGAGTAAAAATATATCACTATTAACAACGGCCTGCATAGTTAGAACTCTGTTATTTCCATTAATAACATACAGATGTGAGAGCTGGACTATAAAGAAGTCTGAGTGCCAGAGAACTGACGCCTTTGAATTGAACAGAACAGAAAACAACTTAATCAATCAAGACAAACTGTTCACTGGAAGGTTTGATCATGAGGCTGAAGCTCAAATATTTTGGCTATATCATAAGAAGACAGGTTTCCCTAGAGAAGACTCTAATACAGGAAAAAGTTTGAAGGCACACGAAGAAGGAGACGACAGAGGCGGAGACAGATAGATGACGTCATTGAACCAATGAACATAAGCTTGATGGATCTCAGTGGGGCAGCGACTGACAGATGTGCCTGGCGTGCTGCAGTCCACAGAGTAACATAGAGTTGGACATGACTGAATGACTAAACAGCAATAAAAAAAAGATTTAAAAGGTAAGAAAATTTTAGCTGATATAAGCGTAACTAAAAAAATATAGATCATTTTAACATAAAATCTTGTGCACCATGAAGTGCACTTACAGTGAGTTCAGTGGCCCTTTTATAATCAGCAAAATTATTTATAAAGCAAACTTCTACATTATTTTTTTTTTAAATGCAAGATGCTTTTTTTGTTTTGAGGCTGGTTATATATGCTACTTTCTCAGCATAGTGTGTCCTAGTAAAGTAATGAGCTTTAAAATACCTCTATTGAAAACATTAACAGTTTTAACTGCCACATTCCCACTGGAATGAACAAAAACTTCCTGTATATTCGAAATCTCCTCCCATGGCAGGAAGTTGATCAGAAAGAAAGATAGATTCAACTGCAGCAATATTGCATATAAAAAGGTGACAATTATTTTTCTTATTCTAAGGTCTCCAGCATGTGACGTCAACTGTCAGCGATGCCACCCAGCGATTACCTGTCCAATCAGTGATTATTATTTGTCGGCGCTAGCGTGATTGGTTTGATAAGCCGGGTTTGGGCCCATCAGTGTGTAAAATAATGTGCACTGCTTGGTGGGAATTTCATGTGTAGGAGCGGGAAGGGGCTTCCATCAGGGGGTACAGCACCTGGCTGTCTACCTCCCCATCTAGGTGCCGGTTACCCAATGTCCCTCATAGACTGTATCTCCGGTTGTTGTCTGGCCTCACCAGGGGGTGAAGTGTTACTGGGACTATGGAGACAGACTGTGTCTTGGTGGTTTATATGCCCTTATGGTCCCAGGAAGGTTAGTTTTTTTTTTTTTTATCGGGAACCCAGCGGAGGGTAGTGTGCTTGCAAGCGTGCTCATGGTGCCCTGTAGTGGGGAATGGAATGTAACTAGTACTCTATGTTCCAGGACAGGTTGGGCTAGTGGGTACCTGTTGCTTAGCCACCCTCCTTTCTGGTAAAGGTACCTTTATTGAGTCAGAGTAGAGTTGACTAGGATATTGGGGTAGCTCTGGGATATATGCACTTTTGATGGCTGACCAAAACTTCCATTGTATTTCTGGAATCGCAGATTCTTGGTTAGATTATATGGGGGGAGTGGGGGGTCAGGAACAAGGCTAGGGTCAGGTACATAGCAATTAGTAGTTAACCACAAGACAGAGGGTTAAAGGGATACCACTTGCAAAATGCTTGACATCACTTGATCTTTGTCTAATGAACCAAAGTGGTTCAATTGTTGTATCGCAGTCTAGTTAACTATACTTGATGGCTCAGTCAGTTCCGTATATCTATGCATAGAAGTCTATGGGGCCTTTTCCGTTGTTACCATTAGTTCATGTCCACCCAGAGACCTGGCCAGATCCCTGTACTGTGAGCAAACTGGGTATTGAGGTTGCCTACTCGAAGTGGCTTCTGGTTGCCCTTAAAGTGATACTAATCTAAAAAAAAAATGTATTTGCCCCACTTATTGTTCACACTCTGAAATAGTACAATCGATATAAAGTACCCTGTACTTATTTTATTCAATGGAATCTGTCTTAGGACATATAAACCAGGGGCTTGGGGGACATTAGGGACGTATGCCCATATTAAAAGTCCCTTTTGGTCATATAGCATTAGAAAGTGATATAGTCCTTTTGGATATTATAAAAGCCTTGGTCTATAGTGGTTGCAGTAGAGGTCATGTTGCCATGGATCAGAAACCCCTGGTTATCTAGGGTTGTGACAATCTGAATTTACAAAAATCTTCTTATTAAAAACTAAGTCTCATGTGAAGTAAGAGATATTTGTATTATAAACAAAAGTCATTGAGGGAAATTTACTAAGAGGATGTGCATTGATCTGCCTTCTACCTCAGCTCATCGCTCACTATCACAACACATCAATGTGTCATTTAATAAATATCCGCTATGATAATTAGTTCTGCTATGTGGTAATGTGCAGTAATACCCAATGCGGCATTATGTATCCACCCCTATCCACACCATTACATATCACAAACAGTGTAGCACATGTGCCATCAAAGGCGCAATATTGGTGGCAATGGGTGTGATGTCATTATTGATGTGTAATAACAACAAATTCAGCAAAATGATAAATATCACCAGAACCACATATTAATAACTGTTGTTTATATTGTCTGTTAATACAAATTAAATGTACACAGTCAATGTTCAATGTCACATTTTATATATATATATATATATATATATATATATATTGTAATTCATAATTTGTAATAATATTTAATTTTTCTATAAACTGATATTAAATTTAACTACTTTAAAAGTGAGTTATGTTGAAGGAGTTTTCTAGTTATACCTACTCAAATTTGTTCTATGTAATTGGCAGATTGTTGGTAGCATAATTTAACTTAACTATAAAATATACTGTTCTTGTGGGTTTTGCCACACTTGATGTTACATTGAGGATCACAGGTAGTTAAAAGCAACATTTGTGTTTAGTAAATTTGGAGTACTTGGGTTTCAGGGTACGGGATCCAAAGCCCACCCATAAGATACATTAAATACCACATTCACTGACACCACAACTGACTATGAGCTCCGTATGGTTAGCTTTTATTGTGGGAAAAGCATTTATTAAATCACACTATGACCTGAAAAGGTGGATTGCAGGTTACCATGCTCTATCATACCCATGTACGCACCCTTGATCCCCCGTTAAGTAAGTCAGGGAGCTCACTGCTGTTGGATTGGTTTGGCTCTGTATATAATATTACCAGGTTCTATTGCTTTTTATTAAGCTCCCTTTGAGTAGGAGGACTACTGTGCTTCTTGTTCTTGCTGATTATTTATACAATATTTAAAGTACTTTTTCCACTGTTTTTTAATATGAGTAATTACTATTATCCTTGAATTGTAACGCACCAACATATTCCGTAGCACTATAAAGGGGCAGAGTACACAATATTACATACAGGGTAGAGTACACAATGAAAACCACAATATTAACTTATGGCAAATAAGTGAAGGGCCCCGTCTTTGAGCTTAAAATGTTATGTACATGGTGGCTCTCCCAGGTCAAGGGTCCTCTTCTGTCACCAGTTTTTGGGTCTGCTTCCAAGGACCATCAATGCTTGAGTGCTTTAATGATGTGTCAGGTTGCATGCTGACAGGGGTGCTAGAGTGAGGATACAAAAGAGCAAGAGAGGCTGAGGTATGCCAGGAGAGTAAAGAGTTAAATAAGGACTATGTGTCTGTCGAAGCTGCGGTTAAATGCAGGTGAGCTGTACCATAAAAGAACAAGAATCATAGGTGGGTGAGTGTGCATGGGGCAGGTGTGAGGGCAAGTGGGCTCCAGTTGAAAGCAGCGGGCAGTTTAGATGGGACTGTGTCCAGAGTCTGAGGGAGAAAGGAAGGGTTAGACAGATGAAGTACATTGTTAGAAGAAGCTATAGGGGGGGTGTAGATGGAGGGAGGAGCGAGGCTAAACAGAGGACATTTTTTTCTAAGACAAACAAGGGAGACATTTACTAGATTTTACAGACACATAGAAAATGCGCACATTGCACTAACGAAATTGTCTAAATGTTGCAAAAAAACTATTTAACAATATATTATTATCATTTATTTGTGACGCACAGACATATTCTGTAGAGCTAAATATATTGATCACCATCTTAGCTGTTGTGCATCTTGGGTTCCAGTTGAAATCAGGGGGAAGTTTAAAATTGGACCTGTGTCCAAAGTCTTAGCTGGAGCGTGGATTCCAGTTGAAAACAGGGATCAGTTTAAAGGTGGGCCTGTGTCCAGAGTATGAGGGAATAATTAAGTATTAGACAGAGGAAATACATTGTTAGAAAGTAATTTGGCCTGGTTTTATTTTTTTTTTACTGATTTGTATCTATGCTGATTTCCATGTACATTCTGTCTCTTCAAAGCTACTGACTCCAATAGCAGCCTTGCTATTTGTTACCTTTCATTGGCAACTTTAAAAATGTACACAGTAATGCAATAATGACAATTAGTAATGCATATTAAAATGTCTAGATCGATCGAACAAGGACTTTCCAATCTCTAGTAGTTATTTTTATTATTTTTATTTTTTTATCAGAAGGCGCAGATGCCTTCAGCCAATCACCCCGTGGGGTTGTATCCCATTGTGATTGTCTGAAAGCAATAGTGCCTTCTGGTTGGTTTTAATAATGATTGATAGTTCCTTCAGCTAATCAGAATGGGAGATAGGGGTGTATCCTATCCGGATCGGCTCACACATTGGCGCCTTCTGATTGACGGACATTTGATAGACAGCATTTTTAGCAAATCAGAAGGCACCATTGCGTATTTCCTTCCAGAAAAGGCTACTGACTCCAATAGCAGCCTTGCCATTTGTTACTTGTCATTGGCAACTTAAAAAATGTACAGAGTAATGCAATAATAACAATAAGTAATGCATATTAAAATGTGGCAAGAAATGCATTATAGTGTAATGGTGTATGTTACCTCAATAAACTCATGAACCACACAATTACTGCCCATTGGCTGATAGGGACATGTCCTGGTTGGGATTATAATACGCATGCAAAGCAGTTTATTTAGCATTGGAACATTTGTTTTTACAAAGTAAACACTTTGTGAAGAATCATCAAGCACCTTTGCAATGCTACATCGAAAAAGGACTTTCCACACTCTAGTAGTGTTATTTTTTTACAAAATTTCCCTAATTTACTAGCTTTATTTGAGAAAAACAAAGGCCTCAGAAAGACAATGTAAAGAACCAAATGCATTTGAGGACTATAATGTTTTTGATACTGCAGTCCTAAATGTACTTAGTATGTGAGGAGACCCTCTGGAGACATATATCACTTACAGCAGAAAATATTAGACACATATTTACAACAAAGGCCAAGAATAGGAGCGAGGAAAATAAAGTAAATAGTAAAAAGTAATTTGTTTTTTAAGATTTATAGAGTCACATGAAAGTATTGTGGAAATAGCTCTACAGAAGGACATTATGTTATATACTTCCCATAAATATACAGACTCAGTGAGATTTGGCCAATGCATGCACTGCTCTGTAACAATTGTTAAACTAAAAGTTAAATGACTGTCAAATAATATATGAAATATATAGATCTATACTCAATGTGTTTTTATATATTATTAATGCATTTTAAGAAACAATCATTGAAGAGATTATAAGCTTACAATCTCTTCACTGGTTGGCTCTTTCAGTAGTCAGTGCAAGAAGGGCAACATTACTATATATCCTTATTTTAATTGGCGAACATTTAAGCCAATCAAAATACGATAAAATAGAGCCAACTGTCTGGTTAAAGGCTAACCAATCAGAATGCACAGGCTTCAATCCATGCATTACAATTAGCTGAGATCTTAACCAATCCGTAAAGGGGTAGTGGCCTTCTCAAAGTAAACCATCAGAGTTTCTATGTTCAAAAACTTGATTCTGATTGACTGAAATGTGATTGACACATATTTAAATCAACTAGAAGCCATAAAAATGTGTATATAATGTGATGGCTCGGTCAGAAAGCCATTGGTTTAGATAACTTTTTTAGAGTGGGATTTTTTCAGGTGTAGGTCCTTTCTGTTACCTGAAGACAGGAGCAGGGGTCTTCAAGCATGAAAGAAAACCATGGATTTTTACTAAAAATATGGATGCACCCTGTTATCCAAGGATGAAGACTTAAGATCACTGTTGGAAGATTGTCAAACAAAGGTTAGTATAATTTCTCCCCCAACCCCTGTATTTTTTGTACCTTATCGTTTTTTATTTTAATCTTTTTATTATTTAATCTGTATTTTTTTTGTTGTAGCTCTTGTTTAATTTTATGTAATTCTTTTTATATTTTATGTAACACTTTTTGTACATGTAATTTAGTTAATTTGGCATGGACTAAGGAGGCCCTTTTGCACCCCCATGGGGTGATAGGATTTATGGGGGCCAAAAGAACCTGTATGATAGTGATTAGGGGGTAGTGGTTAAGTTTAGGTACCATGGTCTTCTTAGCGAATTGCATGGTATAACTATTAATGTTAGGTGCCATGAGTTTCTATAAGGATAGCATATCATGGGGGAACACCCTAAGTTATGGGATTTATATTAGGTGCCATAGGGGTCCATAGAAACCCCATGGTTATACGTTATAGTACCATGTGGGTCCATACTGGCTCCTATGGTAACAGGAATAATATTAGGTGCCATAGGGGTCCACCCTGACCCCCAGGGTATTAGGTACATTTTATGTGTTCACACAATGAGCTGTGAAGCTGGATTTCAGATTAACGCAGCCTATCACAGATGTGTTAGTGCCAGCAATCTGTGAATTACCCCATGGGTATAGGAGCCAAAAAAAATCTGGGGGGATACTGCATATAGTATAAAAATACCACTATGGGGGGGATTTATGCCCCTCGCCACCCCCCCCACCCCCAAGTTCCTACACTTATGAATTCCTCCCATGGTGTTTGATAATGTTCCAAATAAGTTATTATACATATTGACCCTAAACAGTGTATCAATACACTCACATTCCAACTATACATTTTGGAGAGTGATCTTCAAATGCTTTTTACAATATAAAAGTGATAACTATTTCCCTCTCATTGGAAAGCACTTTCCTCAAATAATAGAACTGCAATTTCCTTAAATAAAGATAAGATAATGTATCCATTGAAATGCAAGAAAACGAGAACAGCAGCTTCTCTGAATGTAAGAAGTTCCTGTTAATAAGTAGCCTCCAGCAAATATTGTAACTAAATAGGTCAAAAAATTCCTAGCACTTCAGCTCAGTAATCATCGCAATTAAACAAATGCAGATAGACACACATTACAGTGTTTATATAGGATCATTTCACACAGCCACTGCAACCCAATTATTTATATATATATATACATAAAGTATCTCACAAAAGTGAGTACACCCCTCACATTTTTTTAAATATTTTATTATATCTTTTCATGTGACAACACTGAAGACATGACACTCTGCTACAATGAGAAGTAGTAAGTGTACAGCCTGTATAACAGTGTAAATGTGCTGTCCCCTCAAAATAACTCAACACGCAGCCGTTAATGTATAAACCGTTGGCAACAAAAGTGAGTACACCCTTAAGTGGAAATGTCCAAATTGGGCCCAAAGTGTCAATATTTTGTGTGGCCACCATTATTTTCCAGCACTGCCTTAACCCTCATGGGCATGGAGTTCACCAGAGCTTCACAGGTTGCCACTGGATTCCTCTTCCACTCCTCCATGATGACATCACTGAGCTGGTGGATGTTAGAGACCTTGCACTTCCCCATCTTCTGTTTGAGGATGCCCCACAGATGCTCAATAGGGTTTAGATCTGGAGACATGCTTGACCAGTCCATCACCTTTACCTTCAGCTTGTAGCAGAGCTTCATTTCTTCCGTGTTGTCACATGAAAATATGTAATAAAATATGTACAAAAATGTGAGGGGTATACTCACTTTGAGAGATACTGTATATATATATATCAGTAATATAGTTGTCATACTGCAAGTTTGTGTGTAACACTCACAAAGTTGTGCATGCGCATAGTGCATGCCGAGGCCTGTCATGGGCGCCAAAGGCGCTCATTGTGAGGCCCGTAATGGGCTCCTAAAGCTGTGAGTAGGGAATGCGCACTGGAATTAGTGGGGGGAGAAGGGGATGGAGGGAGGAGGGGAAAGAGACACATGAGAGGTAGGGAGGAGAGGAAAGAGACACAGGGGAGGAGGGGGAAAGAGACTCAGGGAGGTGGGAAAGAGACACAGGGAAGGGAGAGGGGAGAAAGACACAGGGGAGGGATTGAGGAGAGGGCTAGGGAAAGAGACCAGGGGAGAGGGAGAAGGGGGAAACAAACACAGAGGAGGGGGGAAAGAGACACAGGGGAGGGAGAGAGGGAAGGAGACACAGAGAAGGGAGAAAAGAGGGAAAAGAGACTCAGGGAGGGGAAAGAGATACAGGGAAGGGAGAGGCGGGAGAGACACAGGGCGGAGGGAGGAGAGGAGGGGAAAGAGACACATTGAAGGGAAGGAGGAGGGGGAAAGAAACACAGAAGAGGGGGAAGAGACAGAGGGGAAGGAGGGAGGGAAAGAGACACAGGGGGGAGGAGGGGGGAAGAGACACAGGGGAGGGAAGGGGGAGGAGACACAGGGGAGGGGAGAGGGAGAAAGAGACACAGGGGAGGAGAGATTGAGAAAGAGACACAGGGGAGGGGAGAGGGGGAAAGAGACACAGGGGTGGGAGTGAGGAGAGGACTGGGGAAAGAGACACAGGGGAGAGGGAGAAGGGGGAAACAAACACAGAGGAGGGGTAAAGAGACACAGGGGAGGGAGAGAGGGAAGGAGACACAGAGGAGGGAGAAAAGAGGGGGATAGAGACACAGGGAGGGGAAAGAGACACAGGGAAGGGAGAGGGGGAAGAGACAAAGGGCGGAGGGAGGAGAGGAGGGGAAAGAGACACAGGGAAGGGAAGGAGGAGGGGGGAAGAAACACAGAAGAGGGGGAAGAGACAGGGGGGGAGGAGGGAGGGAAAGAGACACAGGGGAGGGAAGGGGAAGGAGACACAGGGGAGGGGAGAGGGAGAAAGAGACACAGGGGAGGAGAGATGGAGAAAGAGACCCAGGGGAGGGGAGAGGGAGAAAGAGACACAGGTGAGGGAAGGGATGAGAGACACATGAGGGAAGGGGGGGAGAGATACAGGGGATGGAAGGGGGATAGAGACAGGGAAGTGGGGTAGAGACACCCGGGAGGGAGAGGGGGGAGGGAGAGAAAAATGTAAAATGATGCCGTCATTTTTTATGGGCAATTTACTAGTTTATATATAAAGTTGGTGTATGCGTTCATGTGCAGATAGAGAGACACAGGACAGAAAGAGATTACACAGAGAGTGCACAGAGGAAGAGCACGCACAGAGGGAGAGCACGCACATAGAGAGAATGCAGAGAGAGAGAGCACTGAGTGAGAGCACACAGATAGAGTGCGCACAGAGATAGAGCGCAGAGAAAGAGAGAGCACACAGAGTGTGCACACAGAAAGAGTGCACAAAGAGAGAGCACAGAGAGAGAGCACACAAAGAGAAAGAGTGCACAGAGAGATTATGCACAGAGGCAGACAGCATACAGACAGCACAGAGAAAGAGACATCATACTCACCACAAAAAGAGACAGCACAGACAATTCAAGATAATATTCTATGATACCATCATATATGACGGGCAAGTTACTAGTAAAATACAATGAAAGTACATATAATAATATAATAATAATTCTCAACAAAGACACACAATAATTATTTATATGAGAAATACCTAGGTATGCCTTTAAGTTATTTGTGTCTGAATCATTCAGCTGAATACTCAACTATATGAGTATGCCGCTGGTAACATTAAAGAACCAATGTAAAGCACTACCAGTATCAGCTAGTTGTCTTAATTATACATTGATTATCATTAGAATTTCTAGTCAGCTTCCAGTTGTACTGTTTGTCTCCACACTTGTAAGGTCATGTGTGGGTCTATATGGGAAACCAGAATACAGTTCTTTAACATCTGATTAGATATTAGACAATCATTTCCATCCATAGCTTTCTGCCAAGAAAAAACACTGAAAATAACCAATAAAAAGAACTGTCCTAATATAAGATTGTGCTCACCTACCAGTCAGATCTTCCATCCCAATAACCTTATAGGGAATTGAGACCAGCAGCAACTCACTCTTAAAAAATAAGTGTAATATGCAATTTTGCTTTTTGAATCATTGAATAGGAATTTTATTAATCATCAATGCCATTGATAAATCTAGTTCCTGTTCTTATTGCATTTGGATGCTCCAGTAAATACTTACATTTTTCCTATTTGTTGTGTATTTTGTAGTGTTTTGTTTCAGTATTCTTTGTATTATTGCTGTGATTTGTGATTAAAATCAAAATATGACTTTGCAAAGAAAATGACACTGAAGAAAATCTTCACATGTGTTGCTTAAATTCACTTCTATTTCCTTATGTTACTGCCCAGGTTCCCAAAGTGCAGTGCAACAACTGGAATTCTGAGCAGGAAATACATTACATTTTACTTATTTTTAGACATTCAAATGTTCTCTGTATGGTGGAGGATTCTATCGCTCTTTTGTCCATCATAAATAATGCTAAATAATGTTGTGGTAATTAACCTTCTCACAAAATTTAAAGCATATGTTTGTGTACAGATTGAAACAGTTCTATTTGTGGGTAGGTCTCCTGGTGGGCGCATATGCCATCTTATGATATGCTTTAAAGATGGGTAATACAGTGAGCATATGCTAAAAGGAGCCATGTATAAAGTAGTATTGGATTAAAGAATGAAAATGCATTGTGGACTCATTTGCACGTCCCGCCTGGCTGTGGCGAAGCGGAAATATAATTTGATTTTGCACTTCCCTGTACCCCTCTAGCAACAACTCACACAGTAGATATATATATATATATATATATATATATATATATATATATATATATATATATATATATATATAAAAAAAGATAGAAAGATAGAGATATAGAGATAGAGAGATAGACATGAAAATGTATTGCAAAAGAGAGCAAGACTAACCCTAAAAAAATTTTTTTTAAGTATATCAATGGAAAGAAGATCAGGAGGGAAGCTATAGGAACATTACAATGTGACACAGGCCATCTGGTAGTTAGTGACCAGGAAAAGGCAGATGAGCTAAATAGGTTCTTTTCTTCGGTATACACAAGGGAGGTACCAGTGGTTGGGACACTGCACCATAATGGGGCTACACTACCTTTGCCAAATAACTGGTTAACGCAGGAAGAAATTCAAAAGAGGTTGGGAAAAATAAATGTTAATAAATTCCCCGGTCATGATGGAATACATCCAAGGGTACTAAGGAAACTGGGTTCTATATTAGCAAAACCATTACATTTATTTTTTCAATATTCACTCAACACAAGGTCTCTACCAGATGACTAGAGAAAAGCAGATGTGATACCTATATTTAAAAAGGGAGCAAGAGCAAATCCGGGGAATTTTAGACCAGTGAGCCTCACTTCTGTAGTGGGAAAGCTTTTAGAAGGGTTAATAAGGGATAATATACAAGAATATGTCAATTTGAACAGGATTATAAGTAGTAGTCAACATGGATTTATGAGGGATAGGTCATGTCAAACAAATCTAATTAGTTTCTATGAGGAAGTTAGTAGGAACTTGGATCAAGGCAACTCAGTGGATGTAGTCTATTTGGATTTTACGAAGGCTTTTGATACAGTGCCACATGGGAGACTATTGTGCAAACTAAGGGATACAGAAATTGCAGCAAATATCTGCTCATGGATTGAGAGCTGGCTAAAATACATGAAGCAAAGGGTTGTTGTAAATGGAAAATACTCCAATTGGACTAATGTGGTAAGTGGGGTTCCTCAGGGTTCAGTATTAGGTCGTCTCCTTTTGAACACATTTATTAATGACTCAGAGGTGGGACTGGAAAGTAGTGTCTCCATCTTAGCTGATGACATAAAGTTGTGCAAGGTAATTAAATCAGATAATGATGTGCTTTCCCTTCAAAGGGATTTACATAAAATTGAGAAATGGGCAGCTAAATGGCGGATGAGATTTAATAGAAATAAATGTAAAGTTATGCATCTGGGAAGGAAAAATAGCCATGCAATTTATAATCTTAATGGAGCAAATATAGGGTTATCAGATATTGAAAGGGATTTGGGAGTGCTTGTGGACAACCACCTAGGTAACAGTGCTCAAAGCCAAGCAGCAGCTGCAAAGGCAAATACAATATTAGCATGTATTAGGAAGGGTATGGAAGCAAGGGAAGCAAATATAAATCTGCCACTATACAAATCCCTAGTACACCCTCATTTGGAATATGAAGTACAATTTTGGAAACGGTACAGAGGAAGGCAACAAAACTAATAAGAGGAATGGAGGGGCTAAATTATGAAGAAAGACTAAACAAATGAAACTTATTTTCTCTAGAAAAAAGGCGTCTAAGAGGAGATATGATTACATTATATAAATACATCCATGGTCAGTATAAAGAATTGTCAAGGGTGCTTTTTGTGCCACGAGGTTTTCAAGAGGACATCCCTTGAGGTTAAAAGTAAAAAGATTCCACCTTAAAGAAAGAAAAAAGGTCTTCACAGTAAGGGTGGTTAATCTGTGGAATTCTCTACCAGAGGAGGTGGTGACAGCGGATTCGATAGCTTTAAAAGGGGACTGGATTTATTTCTAATTAAGAAGGGAATTCAGGGTTATCCTGATTAATTAGAGAGAGTGTATTGATCCAGGGAGAAATCTGATCGCCAGTATCTGGGGTCAGGAAGGAATTTGTTTTTTTTTCCTTTGAGACGATTGGCTAAGTTTCACTTGGGTTTTTTCTGTTTGCCTTCCTCTGGATTGATTAATAATTAAAATAAATAAATAAATAAATAGTTGATTAATAATTAATTAACAATTAACAACTAATGAATAACTATACTCAAATTGCAGATCAGAGGAGATCTTAAAAGGTCGAATGGTGGAATGAATGTCTTTTTTCAACCTTAATTACTATGTTACTATGTAACTATGTAATATATACACAGTGGTACCTCAGTTCTCGTCCTTCATCCATTCTGCATGGCAAGCTGAGTTCCAAACAGGTTGAGTACCAAATTAGCATTTCCCATAGGAATAAATGTAAACTGAAATAATGTGTTCCGGACCTCAAATTTTTTATATTTTATTTTGAACTGAGGGTGTTGTTTATAGGTACAAAACCTTGAAACTAAACGTAGAAGAGGGGTAGGAGGCGACACGTTATGGGGGGCCATAGGTGTCTATAAGGGCCAAGGGAAGCAGAGGCAGACCATGTCAGGTTGGACTAGGAGCAGCACAGACCCCCCAGAGCAAGGTCTTGGTGCACTGCACCGGCTGCACTGGCAGTAGCTCCGCCCCTGCTGCCCAGTGTCCCAGAGTGCAGTGCAATAACTGTATTTCTTGGAATTCTGAAGAGGACATATGCTTTTTAAGAGATAGTGCTACAATTTAATATTTATAGCATCTCTGTATTTTGACTTGTGAAAAAAAAACTTGACCCTCACACTGGCATTAACCACACTGATATTCTAGTTACATTTCCCAGCAACCCAAGCTGGTATTCATTTTCCTACACTTGTAACTTAATCTAAAGCTTCACCTAAAGTGCCACGTCTACTTGAGCCAGCCCTTTCTAATATAAGAAATGATGCTAGTGAGTGGAAACAAACACTAAAGTACAAAAATACACCCGAAATGTGATGTTGATCATTGTTCTCCATTTTTTAACATACTCTGTTTTATTTTATTTTATAATATTTTAATATTTTACAAAGACACTTATTTTCTAGTGACATTGGTGTTTGTAAATTAACAAAGTAACATCAATTAATATTAGTCATATACATTTAATGTAAAGGCTGGGATTATTGATGTTTTTTTATATTGTGTCTTTTATTGACAGCTGTCAAGAGGAGGGACCAGATTGACCTGCCAATGAATGGAACTCACCAGTTAGGTCCAGGATCTGGGCAAGATGGCAAGATGGAACCCATAATGTTAGGATAATGTTCTGCTCTCATTCTTCTGAGCTCATGAGCCAAACAGCAATTAGCATCATGCAAAAAGCTAATGTTCACTTTTTCAACTGCCACTGTTGCCATGACAACCCACAACACCACAGCACTTCACTTCAAGATTCTCCCCCATCAAAGTTGTCATCACAACAACCAGTGATTTATTTACACCGTGCACACTTTTTTTAATGCTAATACTTTCTTCCAGCCAAGCTGCTATTTATAATGGATACCATATGACATTGCAACAAAAAATAGCTCTCAACCATATGGTATTGCAACAGTAAGAGTTCTCAACATTGATTATTTTCATAGATAGACTAAACAGACCCTTGAAGTGGAGTTGTTCGTAAAACATTAAACAGCACATGTCAGAAGTAATTTCCCTGACTAATACCATACATTTGTAACATGCTTTTAAAAAGGAGAGTTTAAAACAATTCAAAATGTTTTCTAACATGACAGCTAGTAATCTTAAGTCAAGAAAGTAAATAGGGATCCTTCATTCAGCACACAAAACAACTTCACAAGTATTTAGAGAGTGTATTCGCAAGGTACTGACATTCTGTCTTGTCCACATTTATCTCTGTAAGCTGTGGAGCATACATTGATTTCACTTTGACCAGCAAATCATAAAGTCTCCAATGCCCCTCGTCCAGCCAATAAGTCCCCACTGACAAAGTAGAGAGGGGGAGAGCAAAGCATGCAAAGTCATACTTGTGGACGAAATAACAACAAAGAAGAACACATTTAAGATTACTACTTTTTAATAGAGAAAAATATTTATTAATTAAAAATATGTCATTCTATAGCTACTTAGAATGTTGAAGTTAAGATCACTGTTGCATTTCTTCACAACTAAATGAACTACATCAAATAAAATAAGCAGTCAAAACACTCCATGGCCTGTAACGCTTCATGTTTGCCACAGGACTCACTACAGACGCCAGACAACGAATATTTTCTGTTGCACTTATATATTTCCTCATGTGTTATTTTGGAATGGCAGATTTAATTGCACGGGCTGGAAGGTTGCATTGTGTTTCTATGCTTAAATTCACACCAAGTATCCATATGGCTCCAGAAATGAAAGCATTTGCTTTGAGATGTAGAATACTAAACTCATAAGCTGATTCATAGCACAGCCAAATTAAATGGCCTCACAACCACCAACAGATTGGCCCAATTATAAAAACACTAACACTTGTCAATTCCATCTTGGAACGATGTTCAAAAGTTGTCTTGTTACAGAACAGGCCTGGAGCTAAATGATAACTTGAACTTCCAATGTAATAAACCTGTACTTTGAGAAAGAGAACTTTATTAAAAAGTAAATTATTATTACCATTTATTTATGCATAAGCCATGAATTCCTGGGCTGCACAGGTTGAGGGAATAATTATAAAATATAATATCATATAGAGAAAAATCAATAACATACTTTGTGAAAGATTATAATTGCAGGAGAATAGACATCACAAATCCATTCAACTTATTGTGTGCAAAACAGAGGATTAAATAGCTTTTTCCCAGTTACATTGCCTCAGTTAGTAATCAAATCAGCCATATATTGAGGAGTTTTACAAGAATTAAACAGTGTTACCTGTTGGTGAGGTAGGAAACTCATGCAAATCCAACTTGTGCTATATTATAATGGTAGGCACATGGTTTAAAAAGATAATTCATTCAAAAAAATAAACACACTGTATGGACACTTGAATATATGTGTCAAAATCCATAGAGCCGCATTCAATTGAGGCATTGGGAGATCCGGTGTTTGGAAATGGAGCCTGTAACTGGTTACAGCCTCCGGCCTACGATTCATTACGATGGTTACCATCGCAAGTTTATGCCTCTCCAAGTCTTTGATCTTTCACGGACGCAAGACTTTTGAATGCAAAAATCGCGAATCGATATTCAATTGCTCCGATTCCCCCTCGCTAACCACTCCGTCAAGCCGGCAAATGGCGAAAGTCTGTCCACAAGTTAAGGGTTCCAAGGAGGACTCGCGAAGGGCTTAAAGACATGTCCGGAGCACTTTAAATGCACATATACACACACTACTTTGCTTTTATTAAAAGGGAAAGTGATGTTAGGTCTTAAAATGAATAGCACAACATTTTCAAGCTTACAAATTGGCCCAGAAAATACTTTATTTCATGCTTAATGTATGTGTTTTATCGATCCGGGCAATCAATGTGTTAATACATATAATGGAACTTGCATGTAATAGAATATCATATTTAAGTTTTTATCGATATTACAATATTTCATGAATGTGAGTCTCATCGTAATTCGTAATTCAAGCCCACAGGACTTTGAAATCCAAACTCCATTTTTCAAAGCCGTAATGATGACGATTTCTGTTTCCATTGGCTGTTCCTATCTCCGGAGTTACAACCTTGGTAAATTGACCTGTTCAAGCTCGCAAATGCTACATACAATAGCATGGTTTCAGAATTTGGCCCTTAACTTGCGGTCTTCCCGAATTGAATGGCACCATAACTTGCGATCGATGCAAGCCCGCAGCAGGCCTGCAGACATACGGCCCACTACGATTGAGTTGCGGCCTTGCAATTGAATTTCTTTGTATTTTGAGCAGGAGCATGGTAGCCTGGCTGGTTATCCCAAGGGCTACCATGCTTTTTAAGTAGAAATAAGAGAATCGATGAATCTTTTGATCATCATTTGTGTGTTTCTACATTTAGACATGCCAATATACACAGACTTGTAACATTTTCTTGCAAAACAATGAGTAAGAAACAAAACATTGAGAGTCTTAGGTCCCTATTCAATTGAGCAATTGTAAGTTACTGGAGCCCATAATGTAGCCCATAAATTAATTTGCTATTTATTATCGCTATCCGCAAAAGATCTGAGGTTGTTAAAATCGTAACCCAGTTAAGCCTTTTATCTTGTAAGCCTGTAAATGTTACAATCACAAATCTCTATTCAATTGCTACAATTTCTCAAGCCCACATACACCCGTTAATGGCAAATGTAGAAGAAAATCCTACGAGTACCAGATAGGACTCGCAAGGGGGTTAAACACCTGATCGTAGCACTGTAAAAGCAAATAAAAAAATCAATACTGCACTTTAAAAGATGAGGAAAGTGATGAAAGACATTATAATTAATTGCACAACAGCCTCAAGCTCACAAATCTGCAATAACATTTTTTTTTTTACGTTTCAGTTCTGTGTTATATCAATCTCAGGAATCAATGAGTTAATACATATCAGGCCACCAACATGGACTAGAACAGTATCGCCATTCATTTTTATAACTGATCGCAAATCGGACGTGCAATCTCTAATTGATTGATGTGTAACCTCCTTCTTTTACTGACGTAATTATGACAGTCTCATTTACTATTGGCTGTTACAAAATTGGTAGTTACGGCCTTGCTTAATTGATCATGATCATGCTCTGAAATGCTACTTAGGGGTGCATGGTTTAGAGCTTATTCTTTAGGCCAGGTAGTTGTGAGGCTTTAGGCCAGGTAGTTGTGGGCTTGATCAATTGAATCACTCTGTAACTGTTGAAAAATTCAATTGCAATTGAATAAGACCCTTATTCAGTCAAGGGAGATTTAGTGCTTCTTGACTCTAGCTTGCAATTCACTTGCCTTGGAACTTGAACCTACATGCCTCTCCAGTTGCAATTCAGTTTGTAGAATTCATCTTCATTACAAATAGGTCAGTTGTTGTTCATGCTAAAATTGCTACAATTTGGACAAATCGCTAACTTCAATTAAATTAATGTGAATATAGAAGATTATAAATTTACATTCTTATATGGGTACATCTCTGTGTAAAGATTCATTATTTAATCATGGTCAGACACAATATAATATTGATATAACCTATATTGAAATAAAAGAATATAGAACCTCAAAGTTCATTTATCTGATTTGGAAGCCAAAAACATTATCAAATCAGTTTTTGGTTTGGGCAAAAACAATGCAAAAGCTTGCTGGTAGGATGTATATTTTTTTTGGAAAGATTGTATCGGATTGTTGTGACCTTTACCTAAATTTAAATATGATAGCTACAGGATCAAGCTACAGTGGATATAAAAAGTCTACACACTCCTTTTAAAATATCAGGTTTCTGTGCTGTAAAAAAATGAGACAAAGATAAATAATTTCAGAACTTTTTCCACCTTTAATGTGACCTATAAACTGTACAACTCAATTGAAAAACAAACTGAAATATTTTAGGTGGAGGGAAGAAAAATAAAAAATAAAAATAATGTGGTTGCATAAGTCTGCACACCCTCTTATAACTGGGGATGTAGCTGTGTTCAGAATTAAACAATCACATTCCAAATTGTGTTAAATAGGAGTCAGCATACACCTGCCATCATTTAAAGTGCCTCTGATTAACCCCAAATAAAGTTCAGCTACTCTAGTTGGTCTCTCCTGAAATTTTTTTGGTCGCATCCCACAGCAAAAGCCATGGTCCACAGAGAGCTTCCAAAGCATCAGAGGGATCTCATTGTTAAAAGGTATCAGTCAGGAGAAGGGTACAAAAGAATTTCCAAGGCATTAGATATATCATGGAACACAGTGAAGACAGTCATCATCAAGTGGAGAAAATATGGTACAACAGAGACATTACCAAGAACTGGAGCTCCCTCCAAAATTGATGAAAAGACGAGAAGAAAACTGGTCTGGGAGGCTGCCAAAAGGCCTACAGCAACATTAAAGGAGCTGTAGGAATATCTGGCAAGTACTGGCTGTGTGGTACATGTGACAACAATTTCATATGTCTGGGCTATGGGGTAGAGTGGCAAGACGAAAGTCTTTTCTTATGAAGAAAAACATCCAAGCCAGGCTATATTTTGCAAAAACACATCTGAAGTCTCCCAAAAGCATGTGGGAAAAGGTGTTATGGGCTGATGAAACCAAGGTTGAACTTTTTGGCCATAATTCCAAAAGATATGTTTGCCGCAAAAACAACACTGCACATCACCAAAAGAACACCATACCCACAGTGAAGCATGGTTGTGGCAGCATCATGCTTTGGGGCTGTTTTTCTTCAGCTGGAACTGGGGCCTTAGTTAAGAAAGAGGGAATTATGAACAGTTCCAAATACCAGTCAATATTGGCACAATACCTTCAGGCTTCTGCTAGAAAGCTGAACATGAAGAGGAACTTCATCTTTCAGCATGACAACGACCCAAAGCATACATCCAAATCAAAAAAGGACCAGAAGAAGATTAAAGTTTTGGAATGGCCCAGCCAGAGCCCAGACCTGAATCCGATTGAAAATCTGTGGGGTGATCTGAAGATGGCTGTGCACAAGGGATGCCTTCGCAATCTGACAGATTTGGAGTGTTTTTGCAAAGAAGAGTGGGCAAATCTTGCCAAGTCAAAATGTGCCATGCTGATAGACTCATACCCAAAAAGACTGAGTGCTGTAATAAAATCAAAAGGTGCTTCAACAAAGTACTAGTGTTATGGACTGGGATCCGTACAAAATGCATAACTGTATTCGTGCACCTACTTATATATCTTATCTTTGCAGTATTATCGTATAACCAAAGTTTTATTAATAATGGTGAATCATTGGGAACTCTAAGATGGAGGATTCACTACTTCCGCATACAAGATGCCGGTGGCACTACTTCCCGTCTAGCAAGGATGACGACAGCTACCACACCTTGGACACTAGAAGGAGAGCGCCATCTTTCCTTTGTCTCAACTTCTGAACCAATGGGAAGATAGACTCATCCCTTGTGGGATGAGACCTGAAGACTCCCTAAACTCCTGACCCAATGCCTGTCTAAGATCCTGTAAAAGCGGACACATTAGAACCAATGAAGTGCTGAATTAAACCTGATGTTTTGCTTAATTGTAACTTTTATCTGATTATTAAAAACGATATAAATGACGACTGACGTAATGAAATTAGGCAAGAGAAAGATTTATACCAGAACTCTGTGTTGGTGTATTATTTCTCTAGGGTGTGCACACTATATTTATATTGGTAATTTGGCCAGGGACAGATATCTCTGAAGAATACTTTTGTTCTCCCAAAACACTAGTTTAAGGGTGTGCATACTTATGCAACCATATTATTTATTTTTATATATTTTCTTCCCTCTACTTAAAAGATTTCAGTTTGTGTTTCAATTGAGTTGTACAGTTTATAGGTCACATTAAAGGTGGAAAAAGT
Organism: Discoglossus pictus; assembly: GCA_027410445.1. Classification (NCBI taxonomy): domain Eukaryota; kingdom Metazoa; phylum Chordata; class Amphibia; order Anura; family Alytidae; genus Discoglossus; species Discoglossus pictus. The sequence goes on along the minus strand of CM050165.1, from coordinate 22,375,234 downwards.
TCTGAAATGATTTATCTTTGTCTCATTTTTTTACAGCACAGAAACCTGAAATTTTAACAGGGGTGTGTAGACTTTTTATATCCACTGTAGATGGGAAATATGTTTTAAAAGGTAGGGATGCCTACTAGGGTCTCCATTCACTTTCTCATTTCATAAAGTTACACCACAAAAAAAAATCAGTAATTTTCCCTTACTATTCTATTCATCCTTCTCAAGATGATTTTGCGTGTACTACTCTCTATGCCTGTGATTAACCCCTACTCGCAATATTACACCTGCTTCCACATTGAGTTTCACCCAGTAGTAATATTATAAGTTGCTTCTCAAAATTACTTAGGACTGCCGAAATAATTACTAGTACAAATTAGCTGCTTTCCCCTTCCCCTCTCACACTTTGTCGCCTGCTCACACTTGATCCCTGATCAACATAACCATGGGGGTGCAATGTGACCCCCATGGCACCTAAAATATTCACCCTGTGTCATGAGGTCCTTAAAAGATGCCTGTGGCACCTAAATGGACCCCCACAGCACAAAGGGTTAAACCTGATGCACCATGGCATGATCAGCCTAATAAGCCATGGAGGAACTTGCAGGACCTCCATGGTAACTCTCCTACAATAATATGCTATGGAGGTCCTGGAAGTACCTCCACTGACCCTAATATTAACCCCCAATGGCATAGATGTTCTTAAAAGACCTCTGTTTCACTAAAAATTAACTACTGTAGGCAATCCCTGTGGATTCTCATTGGTGGAATGTAATACTACTAAGCACACCATTTCTTGTAATCCAAAGCCTTGTAACTCTACTTACAAGGCTTGAGTTTATGAGTTGTGGGTAATATAAGCATTATTACAGGTGAATGAAATAGGATGCATGGGTAACATTATTGAAAAAAGCACTCACAGTTGAAAATAGTCTTTTCAAATTGAATGAGTCTCTAGAGGCACGATAATATGGTTCATGTAAGGTGTCTAATGAGTGAAATGTTCTCATATGCTTAACTTAGCTATTATATTCTGCCACTATCAAACCCTAATGTATAAACCATAGCAAGTGATTGCTATGTATGATATGTTCCTTGTTCTGTTTGTGCTTTTACTTAAAGTGTGATTACATTGCTCCCACAAGAAATCTACCTAAAATACTATGTGTACCTATAAGGCTCTGCGGGTGCTCATAGTAAGTCTAAACCAGTATCAGCTGGCACCCCAAAATACCTAGGGAGCCATCAAGCCATCCTTTCCCCCACATATTTGTGCATTGGGTTGGGGTCACATATCCCCAAATTAACATCCTAACCTACCCCCAAAGCACAACAAAAATAGAGTTGCCCCATGTGGGTCCTAATAAGACCCCATAGACCCCTATGGTGTCTCTATCGACCCCCATAGACCCTTAAATGATCTACCATGGGGATCACCATACACCCCCATGCTCCAATAGTTAATCTAACACACAGGGTCCCTATGGACTCCCATTGCATTTCTAACTATCTCCATGGGGTACATGAGATAATGAGGTATAGTGTGAGTGCTTATTAACCCCTGAATTAACATTTTTAATTTGTATTGATCCCTTTCCTGCCATGGTAGGGGGTTACTATAGATAGATGGATGGGTAGCTAGATGGTAGGTTGCTATGGAAACTACTGAGTTTCAGACTGAGACTCCCCTACAGGTATATATAAGGCAAATTGTGAATATACAATACAGCAAGAATGAAGCCTGCAATATCCCCTAGGATCAAATCAGTACATTTTACAGAAGTTCTTTTATGGCATCCATGTAGTTACATTTTCTCATAAGACCTCCCGTAGCTACGTATCAGCATTGAGGGAGTTCCTAAAGGGATAGCCATATAATTGAGCTCTAGGTCAGTAAAAGATTAAGTGATGGCAGGCAGGGTGGCTCGCCACATTTACATTTCATCCCCAATCCCAGTTGCAAGTTATTTCCTTTCTCCTTGATCTCTCTTCCATTCTTTTGCCATTTTACCTTTCTCTGATTCGTCTACTTTACCATCTACCCCACTAGATTTGCTCTTTTGTGTCTTTTTCTTTATTTTCCAATATTTTTATCCCATTATTCATTTTTAGATGAATAAAAGGTATCTTAGTCCTGAACACTGCAGTCTCAGTTTCTCTCCTACATGGAAGGACCTACTTTCCTGTTTGTGTGCTCATCAGGGTTTGCAGAGTGTATGCCATGGGCATACCTATTTGTTACTGGCACAGTGATTGTTACATATGTATGTGAAGTTTGAACTATTTGCACAGGCATAGCCCCTACAAGTGCCACTGCACTGCAACACATTGTTAGAGGAAAAATCTGTTGTCAGTGTATCTTCTGCAGGCCTTATCCAAGGAAGGAGTCAATTATATAAAAGATGTATTCATATTTTTAAGAAAAAAAAACACAAGACTTGTAAAAAAATGTTCCCTCTTGTAGTGCACACCTATTAATCCCAATATCTTGAAGAGACATAAATAAATGGTTAAAATGTAACTTTTAATAACTTAATTAAAAATCTTTAAAATATTATTGTATTATATAATTTTAAAGATTTTTAATTTTTAATTAAGTTATTAAAAGTTAAATTTTAACCATTTATTTAGGTCTCTTCAAGATATTGGGATTAATAGGTGTGCACTACAAGAGGGAACTTTTTCTACAAGTCTTTTGATATATGTCTCTGACCCTCAGTGGCCCCCTATAAACAAATAATGTGCACCTAGAGACACCAAACCCCCTCCATTTTTGTTAGAAAAACACACACACACGTAAAACACTATCCTGATCACACAAACTAATTAACTCATTGTTGTTCATCAAATCAAGTTTCTTTTATTACAAGCTTGGAGAACACAACATTGTTCACATAAGTAAATGTGCAGTGGTCTGGTCTTATGACTTCGCTTTAGCCTTGTACAACATTTCTACATGGGGCGGGGAATATGGTTCCCAAAAGAAACATAAGAAAAGAAACATAAAAAAAACATGGGAAAAGCAAAAAAGCATCCATCATTTCAATATGACTTGATAAGGTGATTATTTATAATTTTTTGGACATATTTAAATTAATAATGAGTTTTGAAGTCTGTTCAGCTTTGTGTGTTTATTTGTCTGTGATCCTTATAAACCTTCTGTGAAGCCAGCTCATCTCCAATACAAAACTAAGCAGTTTTCTTGTTTCACCTCCCTTTGAATAAAATAAAAATGTGTCCATACTGTCATATCAATGATTTACTAGATTCAGTGCTTGAAAGCCATCCTCCCACTGCAAGCTGTAATATAGTCCTGCCATATTTCACAGTAATATTCATGTCTCGCTGACATATGGCTGTCATCAAAACTACAAGATACTCCTCTATATAAATCCTTTGTATAAACAGTTTGTGTTGGGTTTGAATGTCAGCTCACTCCCTTTTTCTACAAAGGTTTAATTCGGAAATATTAAATGAACATAACCTTGAAATCACACTAAATATTGCAGTAAAAGAGTTTTTGCTTAAGTAACAGTTTGTAACATCTATTTAAATATTGCATCAATTCTTTAAAATTAATTATTGATGAACAGAATTGTGATACATTATTTAGTGATGTGTGTTTTTATTAAATTGTAATTAACATACAATTGTAACATCCTTATGAATTACACGTCTTCCCCCGAGGACTAACACTTGCATCTTAAATAAGCAGAATTATTTAGCAGGTCAATAAAATATTCTTCGGGAGTAAACTTTGCTCCTTGCAAAACATTCACAGCCTTATTAAATTGCAATTCGGCAAATTTAAAAGGGCTCTATTTAAGCACAGAGCGTATTTTTTTTACATAAGTTTTTAGTTAGTGAACTTGTATCCAAAAGCAAGGTCTTCACTAAAAACTTCTGTAAAAAAATATATGCTATATGCTTAAATAGAGCCCTTTTAAATTTGCCGAATCACAATCTAATAAGGCTGCTAGTTTTTTTAGGCTCAGTAAATTCAAACCAGTTTATTTTTACACCAATCAATAAAAAAGCTGTAGAGGCTATGTAGTCCACATTAGTCCAATCTGAGTATGTTACATTTACAACAACCCTTTGTGTCTTGTCTTTAAGAAAAGTTTTTAGTCAATATCTATATATTTACTGCAAATCCTGTATCCTTTATTTTGTACAAAGCCTACCACTTACATACTGTAAGAAACCCTTTGCAAAATCTTAAAAGACTACATCGGTTGAGTTACTTTGGTTCAAGTGCCTGCTTACTTCCTCATAGAAACCAAATATATTTGTTTGATAAGGCACTTTCCTCTTAAATCCATGTTGAGCCCTACTTATTATCTTATTCACATGAATATATTCTTGTATACAATCAAAAAGCTTCCCCACCATTGACATGAGGTATACTGTAGGCCCCTGTAGGCCCCTGGGTTGCTCTAGCTCCATTCTTAAATAAAGGCACCACGTCTACTTTTTATCTTATAGTCCAACCTTAATTACATGTATTCCACTCTGTTAACCTTACAACAAATGTGACCCTATATAAATAAATACCTTTTTGCTACTCAGGGGCGAATCTACCTGTAGTGCAGGTTGCTTTAATTTCTGTAGTGTAGGGCTCCCCGTGGCTCCCCAATCCGGCTCAACAAGCCATGGCCCCCCGGCCCCCTCCTCGGCTGCACATTCTTCCCCACGGTCTGAAATAGGTGTGTGCCTGTTTAAATAAAGGTATTTCTACTGAAGAGGTGGCAGTGTGAAGCAGTTCAGCATGCTGGGGATGTGTATCAGGGAAGAAAGTAAGAGAGCCAGGGTTGCAAAGTGTCATCAAAGTACAGGGGGGTGGTTTCTGTGAGGGAGGAAGAAAGGAATAGGGCTGGGTGATATGTATGGTGGGTGCTGAGAGAGGTTGGGTGTTGTGCAGGAATGGATGCTGAGAGGGGATGGATGCTGACAACGATTGGATGGGGATGGTTGCTAAGAGGGGTGGGCGCTATGTGGGGGTGATGGAAGCAATGGGTAAGGGCCTTGGGAAGGTTTGCTGTTATGGGAAGGGGTCCTCGGGAGGGGAGCAGTTATAGGAAGGGGTCTGGGGAAGGAGCACTGAGTGATTGGGTTCTGGCGGGACTGGATGTTAAACATTTTTTACAACCCTCCAAAGGGGGGGGGGGGACTTTTTTTGCACCAGGGCCCTTCATTCTCTAGCTCTGCCACTGATGCTACTATAACCTCACATAACATGATCCAACATATATTCTGCCATGACACTTCCCTAATCTTATGTCATCTACCACAAACCCATAAACCTACACCAATTCCTATATTACTCTGATCCCATGTGTACTATACCCACACTTTTACATCGAATGTACTTTTAGCTCAACCGTACTGTTGCCATGACCCTCTCTGCGGTATCCATAACATTTATCCAAATCTTACGTCTTATTGATTCCATTGTTGCTCTCCCAGGCTCAGTGTAGTTTAACCTTATTTACAACTGACTTGAACTATCCACAGTTTGCTTGATGTTGCTTCATGATTTATTAACACTTCAAACTTTAGCCTAACTTACTAAATCGAAAACAGAGTAGAAAAAATGAGAATATAAATCCAAAATCCTTTGAAACATAAAACCCACTGGAGAATGTTGTGAAAATAAAACTATAAATGGAAGAAAAATATATTCCATCAAGTTTAAGAAAAATAATCAGTCAAGAAAATTGCTATAAAATGTGGTTTTATAGCAAATATACAGTGGACTAGATGGTAAACAGACACTAAAAATAAAAAATTGTGATAGTTTTTGCTCAAATTATGTCAACCAAATGAATAACTCAGACACAGGCTGGAGATAAGAGGAAGTACTAACGATTTGGATTAAATTGCATAATAAAATGGAGCAGTTTGGAGTGTAATCAGGGCTGTATTCTGGTGGATATAGAGGAACTCTTGGCCAATACATTATTATAACATGACTCTGGTAGTAATAATGTGCATCACACACATCCTTTAGTCTGGTGAAATCTCAAGATACATGATACTATTGCAAGTGATACTTTGTTTCTATTTCATTCTTTGTATTTTCTATAAATATATAAGTAGAAACTAAACCAAGTAATAATATCAGTGCTGGAACACAAAACTATTATAGGGTGTTGTTGTTATAATAAAGTAAAGTTGGTGATTGGATGGCAGAGATATAGAAATAAATTGTGCCTTCTAGCCTTAAAGGACCACTGTAGTTTGGTAAAAATGCCACATCTGAGAATTATGAAATATACTAACAACATTAGCACCCATGTAAATCATGAACATATACGAATTTTGGAGAAAATCTAATACGTGGCTAATTTGGCTTGCACAATGGGCTCTTCCATATTGAACCAAGTTTCCAGGGGTCACAGTAAGGAAAATTGCGTCTTCCAGCCTTAAAGGACCACTGTAGTTTGCTAAAAACTCCACATATGAAAATCATGAAACATACTAACAACATTAGCACCCATGTAAATCATGAACATATACGAATTTTAGAGAAAATGTACTTGGCTTGCACAATGGGCTCTTCCATATTGGACCAAGTTTCCAGGGGTCACAGTAAGGAAAATTGCGTCTTCCAGCCTTAAAGGACCACTGTAGTTTGGTAAAAATGCCACATCTGAGAATTATGAAATTTACTAACAACATTAGCACCCATGTAAATCATGAACATATACGAATTTTGGAGAAAATCTAATACGTAGCAAATTTGGCTTGCACAATGGGCTCTTCCATATCGGACCAAGTTTCCAGGGGTCACAGTAAAGAAAATTGCATCTTCCAGCCTTAAAGGACCACTGTAGTTTGCTAAAAACTCCACATATGAGAATCATGAAACATACTAACAACATTAGCACTCATGTAAATCATGAACATATACGAATTTTAGAGAAAATGTACTTGGCTTGCACAATGGGCTCTTCCATATTGGACCAAGTTTCCAGGGGTCACAGTAAGGAAAATTGCGTCTTCCAGCCTTAAAGGACCACTGTAGTTTGGTAAAAATGCCACATCTGAGAATTATGAAATATACTAACAACATTAGCACCCATGTAAATCATGAACATATAAGAATTTTATAGAAAATGTAATACTTAGCTAACTTGGCTTGCACAATGGGCTCTTCCATATTGGACCAAGTTTACAGGGGTCACAGTAGAGAAAATTGCATCTTCTAGCCTTAAAGGACCACTGTAGTTTCCTAAAAACTCCACATATGAGAATCATGAAACATACTAACAACATTAGCACCCATGTAAATCATGAACATATACGAATTTTAGAGAAAATGTACTTGGCTTGCACAATGGGCTCTTCCATATTGGACCAAGTTTCCAGGGGTCACAGTAAGGAAAATTGCGTCTTCCAGCCTTAAAGGACCACTGTAGTTTGGTAAAAATGCCACATCTGAGAATTATGAAATATACTAACAACATTAGCACCCATGTAAATCATGAACATATAAGAATTTTATAGAAAATGTAATACTTAGCTAACTTGGCTTGCACAATGGGCTCTTCCATATCGGACCAAGTTTCCAGGGGTCACAGTAAGGAAAATTGCATCTTCCAGCCTTAAAGGACCACTGTAGTTTGCTAAAAACTCCACATATGAGAATCATGAAACATACTAACAACATTAGCACTCATGTAAATCATGAACATATACGAATTTTAGAGAAAATGTACTTGGCTTGCACAATGGGCTCTTCCATATTGGACCAAGTTTCCAGGGGTCACAGTAAGGAAAATTGTGTCTTCCAGCCTTAAAGGACCACTGTAGTTTGGTAAAAACCCAACATCTGAGGGGTCACGGTAAGGTTTAGAGCTAGGGCTATGGGTCTAATAGAATATTGATTTTGTGTAACTTTAATTATTTAGAGCTCGTAATTTGCGTCTTTGGCTGGCCCGTAGTGATTATGGACAGGGAACTCGTAATCAGATTGTGACTAGTTAATAGAATAGAATAATTAAGAGCAGTTTTAAGTGTGTATTAATTAACGAATTGCGCAATAGAATAGGGCCCTTAGTCGGTAATGGGCTCAGTTATGATGGGAGGAATGAGACCGGGGGTATTTGTTTTACAGTCCGGTCAAGACTTCCATGTATTTCTTATATTATAATGCTAATGGACTTCTATGGCCCATAGGAATGAATAGAGGCAATAGAGCTTAACTAACAAACAGATCAAAAGAGATACCAGTGCTAAACTTGCCCTCACTTGATCTCTTCCACTTTGCTGAGACCAAACTTTTGATCACAGTCATCTAATTGCAAGCTAATCAGACCAGTCTTAAAGCCCTACCAACCTTGTGCTACTTTAGAACAGTAGCTGTTTATTCCATCTAGTTACTCCATTCATAACTGAATGTCCAATGCCGTCTGCCAACCCTTTCCCTTGATGTAGTGAACTATTTCAAATGGTTACCCTGTAACTTGTAGCCCTCTACCCCAGGGAGCCCTGATATTATACTTTATTAAACTCCCTGGGTAAAATGCAGCATTTTAAAACTAAAAATGACTGTGTACCATCCATACATCAGTAAGTACACACAAAACAAATAACATAGCGCACAGTGAACAACATGGCACATAGGGAGGACATTTACCTGGAGAAAATGACATGAATAGCACCATTATCCATGTTAGTCCAGGGCCCACACCAGCCCGATAGTCTCAAAAGTCTTGGGGCCCCCTGGACATCACATATCTAAAACTGTAAGCAGCAAAGGTAAAAGGGAACCTTGTAGCAATGAATAATTGCATATAAAATATTTAAAGACTATATCCCATATTCAGTTGTCCAAATCATAATTCTATGAGTCCATAATGGAGCCCTTAAAAGTTACTGATATTCAATTGGCTTCTCTTAGCTACTCGCATTCCAATTGCGAGTTACGGGCTCAAAATCCCTGCAGTTGTGAATAATGCAACTCCATCCGATCTCCTCCTTTGATGTTTCAAGCCAGTAAATGTTACCAGTGTTAAAGACACAAAATCCATTTTCAATTACAAGCCCGCAATTGGCAAATGTATAAAAAAATTATACAAGTACTAGATATGACTCACAAGTGGGTTAAACACCTGTTGAAATCAACAGAGAACAGACACCTATATCTCTTCAGAGTATCCTCATCCAGGATATATTATATTGTTTATATTATATATGGAATTACAATTATGAAATAATACAATTATTTTAAATCAAAATCACTTTTTATTAAAATTAGTAATTAAACGACAATTAAACTATTAAAATACAATCAATTCCCACTAGTAGATGACTAATTTATTCCATAATACCATCCGCAATCATTTTCAACAATCCACAATGACATAGATAATAATTGATACAGATATAAAATCAATTTGCATATGTAAGATACATGTATTAAACAACAAAACTGACATTTATAAAGTGCTTAAATAATACAAATAGGCCTTTTGCAGTCCCGTGGTGATGACATCAGCAGCGTGTTGAGAGTTCAGGATGGCACCAGCATCCTGAACTTGAGATATGTATACCTGATTGTAATATAGACCCATTTGTGATTGAAACATCCATATATATTACAGTATGTACATATGCAATATATGATCTTGATGTACCATTAGAATTTATAATGTACTAGTGTCTTGCCCGTCAAAAATGACGGCAATAAAATTTGAAGCCTGGCAATTCTGTTTGACACACAATGCAAGTGTGAGGAATTGACTCTGCTGGGTTTTGAACCCTGGTCCCCAGGCTGCTGATCCTCTTCCCTACCACTGTGCCAGCCTGCCTTTGTGAAATTCCTGGAGATCTGATAACCTTGACTCTGCTAGCAATAGCATCAGTGACTGTGTCTGGCCAGGTGTCTGGTCCTTGGCCTATATAAGGCACTTCCTGTCAATGTACCTTGCCAGATTATTGTGGTTCCTGATCCCTTCAATAAAGCTTGTTCCTGTTTCACCTACAAAGTTGCTGAATTGGATTATTGCTGACCTAGGCTGCTGGTCTCCAAAACCTTGTGATACCTATATCATTACAGTGAGGCTCTCACCCCTCTAACTTGCGGGCCTCTCCAAGAGCGTCTTCGGCATTAATTGTGAGCCTCCCCCCGACTTTACCGGCCTTACGGTGAGTGCCGAAAGCGATCATCACTAGCCCCTCAATGAGCAGTTTTGCCTCTGCCAAACCGCAACTTTTGTGTGTCTCTTTCCCCCCTCTCCCTCCCCTGTGTCTGTTTCCCCCTCTCTCACTTCTGTGTCTCTTTGCCTCATCTCCCTCCCCTGTTTTTCCCCCCTTATCTCCCTCCCCTGTGTCTCTTTCCCCTCCTCTCTCACCCCTGTGTCTCTTTCCTCCCCACGCACTCCCCTGTGTCACTTTCCACCCTCCATATTTGGAGGGTACATTTAGATATATCATAAGCATTTGGCATATATCATTTTCACATATATATATCATACCTTTTCATTATTACACAAATTTTATATTTATATTATTTAAGCACTTTTTATGTTTTAGTATTGTTTGTTTAATATATGTATCATATATGCCAATTGATTTTATATCTGTATCAATTATTATCTATATCATTGTGAAGTGTTTAAAATTAATGTGGATGGTATTATGGAATAAATTAGTCATCTACTAGTGGGAACTGATTGCATTTTAATCTTTTAATCATCATTGTTTAATTCTTAATTTTAATAAAAAGTGATTTTGATTTAAAATAATTGTATTTCATAACTGTAATTCCATATATAATATAAACAATATACTATATCCTGGATGAGGATACTCTGAAGAGATATAAGTGTCTGTTCTTTGTTGTTTTGAGTTTCTTATTACACGTATCTTTTAGGGAAGATTCTGAATATATTTGTAAAGGAAGATTATAATAAGCTTGATGCTAGTGATGTAAACATAAGAACCACCTCTCTGTAATATACTGTCTTTCTGAATATATTAAACACCTGTTTGTAACAATGTAAAAGCAAATAAACACACACTACTGTACTTACAATTACTGGGAAAGCAATGAAAGGCATTAGAATTGTAGTTTAATCTCCATGTAATTACGGGATGGAATGAAATGGGGGCTTTTTAAAACATGGTGCCCAAGTTTAGTTATATAAAAAACTGTATTGAAAAACTCAGACCACTGTGGTCCTTTAATACCATTAGTGTATAATGCATATGAATTAATGAAGCTATTATTAGGGAACATGGAAGATGAAAGGGTAGACTATAATACCAATTCATGAATTAACATCAAATTCAACTACTTTAGATGACTGTATGTTATTTATTTTACTGAAATGTTTGTTTAATCTACTCTGCTTGCTTATCAAGTGGATTGAGCTCCATAGGGCCAATATGTATAGTTATTATAGCATTCCAGCAATCCCTTAAAGGAACACTGAAGTTACCATATGTGTTTTGCACAAACAGGAAACCTACCAGAGGGATGCAAGTGAGACATCAAGACAACTTCCTTGTATTTTGAAATTAATGAAGACCGATAGCCAAAAACGGTTTCATATCTTCAGAAGGGGCTACTTTACTATGTAATTTATATGAATGCTTTTATGAACATAAGCAGGAGGCTAGAGACAGGAATCAAGATCTCTAGGGAGACAGCAGAACCTATGTGCTAATTTATGTAGATGATCGCACTGTGTGCTTCCAACAAGAAAGTAACTGCAAAGAAGTCCTAGAAGGTCTGATGCCACCATACTTTGATATCAAGGACCTTGAAAGAATCACTTAGTACCTCAGCATGCAGATTGCTAAACATAATAATAGCCACTTTATTCTGGGTCAAAATAAAAAGATCATAGACATGATAGAGTATGTGGGTTGGTAGGTCATTTACAACAAACATGAACACCTTCACCTTAAAGGGACAGATACCAACATCTGCAGCACTCTGTCAAAAAGGAAACCTGGACTTACATGGTTAAGTCTTTTTTTTTTTTGTGAAAACAGAGAATACAAATAAACAACACCAGTGTTGTAAATATACTTCAGTATAAATGATAACAGTAAAAGAAAGCACAATTAAATTTTTATAACATAACATTTTCTATTACTATATCTTTTTATTGTAATTCTTTTCTCCTTGTTCCTTTTTTCACCTTTTCTTAATTCTAGCAATAACAAATCTATGATTATTATTTTATATAGTAAATGAATAATATTTCTCAAAAAACGTATTTATCTTGTACTTTTGCTTTATATGTCAGATATTTTAAGTAGCAAAACAAAATATTAAGTCTAATATTGTAAACATTTTATGTAGTAAGTAAATAACATATTATTCATAAACATTTATTATTTCTCTTTTTTTTTAATACTTCAGTTTTTTTTGCAGATTTACAGCTTAATAATATTTATATTTTATGAGAGATATTAAATGCTCTAATTTACTTTAGTATAGTTTTAAAATATTGAAATAATAATCAGTTGAGAGGAGAGCAATCTCTGTCCTCTTATTTTCAGTGAGCCGGATTGTATCCTAAAATTTGATTCAGAGGTGGTTCACCTGGTTAGCGTATGGAGCAATTTGCGCATAAAAAATATTCTAGGGGGGGGAGGGGAGTAAAAATAAAACTTAATTTTTTTTTAAAGTAATGGCGTAAGAATATTTTCAACAGTTTTGCAGAGGAGGCACAGGGTTCAGCTTATCACTTATAAGAGTCCATGAAGATTTCTGCCCAATCTATTTCGATAATTGTGTGGATTTTTCTTCTTCTTCTTGGTCCGCTTTGTATTAGGGAATTTTGCTTTTTCCCAAGTTGTTTGGAATTGGTAAGTTCCACAAATTGAGCATCACATCACCTTCCTTGTGAGTATGGATTGTGTGATGTCTCCCTTCTTTTGATATGTTCAGTCTAAAAGGGAAACCCCAAGTATTCTTGTATCCATGCTTTGTAATCACCTCGAAAAAAGGATTTCAGGAGATTTCTTTTGTTTAAGGTAGTGAGTGACAAGTCCGAGAAGATGGCTGGTTCACCTCCTTCAATTTCAGGAACACCATAGCTAGCTGCTTTTATGAATAAGACTTTTGGAGAAAAATACTGGAATCTGACAACCACATCCCTAGGTCTCTCATTGGAGGATTGCGGAGCACTTAGGACTCTATCAGTCTTATTAAATTTGAAGCCCACAGCGGCATAGGCACACCCACAAAGGCTGTGGGCTTGAAATTTTGCTGCGTTACAAGGCTATTAAATTCAACCATGCCGCGAGTTACGGGCCGGAGACGCAGGCCCGTAAACCATTCTTACGCACGTTGCATGTGTAGCCGTGAGCATGATCAGTTAGTCAAACCCGTAGTTACGGGTTTAGACGGAGACAATGGCAAAAAAAGGGCCGTCATCATTACATCACTGAAAAATGGAGATTAGATTTCAAAGCCTTACGGACTTTTACTTACAATTAACGAGTTTCGATCTGACCCACATTCCAGAAATAGTGCAATATTAATAAATCAGTAAATATGATATTGTAGTCCATGCGAGTTCCATTATATGTATTAACACATAGATTGCTGGCATAGATATAACACGGAAATTAAACATAAAATAATCTATATTATATTTTGCCAATTTGCGACCTTGAGAATGTTGTGCTATTAATTTTAATAAGTAACATTACTTCCCCTTTAATTATGAGTACAGTAGTGTGTGTATTTTCATTTACAGTGCTGCGGATATAACCCCCTTGCAGGTCCTTTCTAGTACCTGCTGGCTTTTTGGCTCCATTTGCGGGTTACGGGTTGGAACGCAGTGGAATCAAAGAAATGTAATAACGTTTTCGAACTTAACAGATACAGGCTTGACAGAACAAAGGATTTGTGGCCACGCAGTTCAATTTTCAACATCACGTATCACGGGTTGCTTTAGGGGCCAATTTAATAGCCGCAAGTCTTACAAGCTACTTTACGGGCTACGGTTTTACAAGTCCTGAGAATTTAATAGGGCTGCATGAATCCTATCCATTCTAAGTTCTTCTTTACTTAGACCTGGTAAGAGCTTGGCACATAAATCTTGTATGTATAGAGGTAAATATTGTATGTATAGAGGTAGGTCTTGTACTGACTCTGATAAGTTAAGAATTCTAATGTTGGACCTCCTAGATCTATTTTCTAGATCATCTTGTATGATTTTAAGTTGTTTTTGTTCCTCTTTAAGCTCAATCAGATCCTTTTCCATTTCTGTGTGTGACTTAAGAAGGTTATTATATCTGTCTTCTAATTCAAGAACTTTGATGTTCAATGCTTTTATTTCTGCTGTTCGTTCAACAGAGACTCTTGTCTCAGTTGTAATTTCTAATTTGAAAGAGGAGATTCATTCTTTCAAGTCTTTGATATCTGCTTTAGTGCTGGGTGCAGAAGCCTCTGTTCCACTTGGTAATTGTTTATCTGGAGTAGCGAGGGGTTGAGTAGAATGCACATTTTGTTTTCTAATCTTCTTAAAGCTCCTCTCGTAGAGGCACCACCCATCTTTGTTAATTCAGTTATGTATTTCTGTAGACGTTATAATTGCAGTTGGCACTAGATGGCAGTAACATACACAGAGAAGTTGTAAACAAAGAGATTAACTCTTACTGTATTGTTTTTTTCCAACAAAAAAAACAGTTATTTCACCTTCAAAGTATTTGTGCAATGCAAAAGTAGTCTGTATTCCCTTTTCACAGTCTTCCTCATAAAAGGCATATGTTATATCCAAATTATTATTTGAGAGATAAGAACCTGGGTGATTTACAAAACAACGTATTGTGTGTACAATCACGATATCATTCAATATCTTCAAATTGTTGGATAAAATAAATCTCTAGTAGTATAAGGCATTTGGGTTGAACTGTATAGGTTTGAGTAAGACAAGCCTTTTCAATTTCTTTAAACCGTAAGTAGGATGTTTATCAGAGTATCTTTTGTTCTGGTTCAGCAGCAAATCTCAGGGGGGAATGTTGTCAAACTTGCTTTTTAAAGCCATCTGGGCCCTCCTGTGCTCAATCCTGGTCATATATATCGATTTGGTGATAGATAAGTCACTTTATATATGATTTGATAAGGTTTTTCAGCAGAGCTCCTTTAACACACATCCTCCTTCATTGAATGTTAGCTCCACCCCCCATTAAGTGGTTAAGTCTTACACAGGGGCTAGATGTTCAGTACATTATTCTAGAAGATCTCTTGTTGGGGAAGCACATATATGTGTACAACTACTTACAAACAGAAGAAAGTTATCCTCATTTGTAAAATAGTCTTCATATAAAATATGGGGGTGGTTATTTATTTAAATATTCTCTGAAGTTCAAGAAAAAGTATGTAACAAACAGGGGCGGAGCTAGCAGTGGTGCATGTGGTGCAATGCACCACGGCCCTCCTCTGGGCAATCCCAGAGCTGTGTAAAAAATATTTTTTTGCATTATTTTTATTTTCAGTATAGCGTTTCTACTGTTTCTACTGAAGCTCCAAATGGCGACAGTATGGGGCAGTTCAGCATGCTGGGGTTGTGTATCAGGAAAAATGTTAGAGAGAGCGAGGGCTGGATGACAGCAAAGTACAAGGGATGGGTTCTAGGATGTGGGGCTGAGGGGCTTGGGTGCTGTGTGGGGATGGATGCTGATATGGACTGCGTGTCAATTAGAAATGGATGCTAAGAGGCGTGGGTGCTGTGTGGAGGTGGATGTTAAGAGGAACTGGGTAATATGTAAAGTTAGTTATCATTCACTCAGGCTGCGGGTAAGATAAGGGGAGCAGCTATGGAAAATGGTCTTGGGGAGCAGCTATGGCAAAGGGTCTTGGGGAGGGGTGCAGTTATAAGAAGGGGTCATCGGGAGGGGGGTCTGTTATGGCAAGGGGTTTTGGGGAGGGGAACTGAGTGAGTTGGTACCTGGGAGATAGCACAAACATTTTTTTACAACCCCCACTTGGGGGAGGGGCACACTTTTTTTTTTTTTACACTGGGGCCCTCCATTCTCTAGTTCCACCACTGGTAAGAACAGTAGCAGCCGTGTTATGAGCATACGACATAATGAGAAGTAAATCTTAATTTTTGATCAGTGCAGATAGGATGTTCCATCTTGTCTAGCTTCAACACTTTCTGATAGCTTGGAACGTGAGGGGATGTAATTTATCTATTTATCTATCACGGGTAGGAGCAGCGAGTAGAGGGGAGAGCAGTGGGAGATTTATAATTTGAAAGCTAACCCCTTCCCCTTTACATGCTCAGAAATAAAGACTTGCAAAGATAATTCCAAATGCCCCTCTAAAGGGCATAGTCTTCATCAAAGGCAAAAAAAAAAATACATTTCTGACTGTTACTGAGATACTATTGCTCAAGAGGCAGTATGCCTTTAAGAAAACCGTGTCTCATTTCTCTCTTTGCTTGATTTGCTTTGTGTAGAAAAACAACTTGACATTTTAGTGTCCTTAAGATTGTGGAAGAGCAGAGGTCTAAATAGTAATACAAATATAGTATTAAATTGTAGCGCTTCACTGCTCAAACACTTCAATAAAAATGCTGCTGCTAAGAGATATAACGGCACATAAAGTTACCATTTAAAGCAGTGTTTCTAAACTCCAGTCCTCAGGCCCACCAACAGTTCACATTTTAGGTATATCCCTGCTGGAGCACAGGTGAGCTAATCAGGGGCTCAGTAATTCTGTATCACCACCTGCAGAGCCTCTGATTAGCTCACCTGTGCTCAAGCAGGGAT